>CM053744.1:63027931-63053002 GCA_028658305.1 Pachyuromys duprasi
CCTGTTGGTGGACTTGGAGGGGGCGGGGAGGAGTGAGATGAGGGAGGGAGTGGGAGGGTGGGAGGGAATGAGGGAGGAGGCTATGCCTGGGATGCAAAGCACCTAACCTGTGATTGATATAAAAATAAATAAATTAATAAAAAAATGCAAACTAAGCATATTATAAAAACCAAAAAAAAACCTAAAGAGTACAGGAGCTCTACAAGGAGAGCAACAGAACCAAAATATCTGAGCTCAGGGGTGTTTTCTGAGACTGATACTCCAAACAAGGTACATTCATGAATATAACCTAGACCCCCTGCTCAGATGTAGCCCATGGCAGCTCAGTGTCCAAGTGGGTTCTCCAGTAAGGGGAACGGGGACTGTCTCTGACATGAACTCAGTGGCTGGCTCTTTGAGCACCCCTCTACCGCAAGGGAGGAGCAGCCATGTCAGGACACAGAGGAGGACATTGCAGCCAGTTCTGATGAAACCTGATAAGCTAGGGTCAGATGAAAGGGGAGGTGGACCTCCCTTATTGGTGGACTTGGAGAGGGGCATGAGAGGAGATGAAGGAGAGAGGGTGGGGTTGGGAGGAAATGAGGGAGGGGGCTACAGCTGGGATGCAAAGTGAATATAAAGTAATTAATGTAAAACTTAAAAATTAAAATTTAAAAAAGGATTAAAGACCTGTTCTCTTTGATTCCAAAAACACTTTACCTGCAACCTACCTGTTGCTTTTCTAAATGAATAAACGATTGTTTCCAAGAGGCCAAAAATCATAAAACTAAAAACAAAATAAAGACATGTCCTAGTAAAGAGGAGCCCAGGTGACCACAGCGAAGGTTGTGGTGAGCAATGGCACCTGAGAACCTGGACAAGCACCCACTTGGTGGAGAGAGGCATAAGATAACTGTCATCCCACACAGCTGGCCAAGATGGAAAAAAATCATAGGCCACGTGCTAGCAAAGAAAACTTAATTATTGATGTCATATCCAGAAGAAGTAAAGAACTTCCAGAAACAGAAAGGAATCCTCGTGAATAAGGATCAACGGACGTTGGATGCTGTTTTCAGTAGCCTGATAACAAACTCCTGTCACATCTTGCACATGACTGAAGCTCAGATAACTTCCAGTTCATCAGCAACAGTGATCCCATTTTCTTTACAGAGACCGTTTCTTACAAAAATACCAACAGTATAGCTTTGAGTACAGATGATTCGATCTATGAAACCCCTACGGTGACACTGGGTGGTTGTGTTCTGGGCTGTCTGTTCCCTGTCTTTTTGGCTATCTCCATGAATGGTGGCCTTCCAGGTGTGATTCAAGACCTCCACCACAGAAAGGAAACACATTGAGTTACTGGATTAGAGTGTCTAAGCCAGTCTTCAGAAAGATGTTGTCTCCCATTTTACTTCAAACTGTGTTCACAGCTTACGTTAGGGCTAGGCAATATAAACTACTCATAAAGTCCTCAGTTATCTGAACCTAGACTAGAAATACATTGACTGGAAGCAAATATTCAAAACAAAAATAAAACTGTAAAAAAATTAAAAATTAAAAAATGTTCTAGTGACGTAAGATTTTTAAAGTTTAAATAACTGAAATTAAGCAAATTTTTCAGTAAGAAAATATTCTATAGTTTTCCCAGAGACATTTTGGTAATTATACATATATAATGTTTTAAAAGGAAACTATAGATAGTGGAAGTATCACTTGGTACACAGCAGTGATAATGGATGGTGAATGAACGAAACAATGTAACATAACTTAAAGCAGTAGAAATACTTCTTGGCTGATACCTATTGATTGATTCACAATAGGCCAAAATTAAAAAATACAAATGTTATATTCAATGAAATTTTCTCCCCTCTCCATTACCTATTTTTATACCTGATCTTGAAATAGGAAATGAAAGTTCTGTATTTTAAAACCAGGTTGAAGGATGATCTAGTTTCTTTGCGCCCGCTGAGTCCTTTTCAGAAAGGCATTTTTCCTCCACACATCCTGTGCAGGTCTGTCACAAGACATTAATTTCAGCTCTGAAAAAAAAAATCACTGGAGAAAGACACTCTTAATTCACCAGCAGACAAAATGCCTGGCGCCCTGAACCTCAATTCCCACCATTTCTTCACTGAATGAGTAAAAACCCAGTTTCCCTGGTAAAAACTCCAAAAACTTTGTTTTTGTTTGTGGGTTTCTTTTGTTTGTTTGTTTTGATTTCTTTTTTCTGTTTTGGATTCCTCAAATATGTGTCCAACAACACAGACAGAAGCAGGATAGCCACTTAGGAATTCCACCTAAAACTCATAGTCACATGATTTATATAAGGATAGAGAACTATTATCTTCCACAAAACCCACACCTACTCCTCAAATCAAATCAAATGTATCTGAAGGAAGAGCATGGACCATCTTCCTTTCTCTTTACTCTTTTAAAGGGGCCAGATCCACGGCACACAGGGTCATGTCCCAGTGGTCACCTACCATCCTGCGTACTTACCTCTCATTGATCACTTACAGCATATCACAAAGATTTGGAGGTAAAATGTTCCAAGGATTAAAGATACTAATACATGTAATAAACAAAGGTGTGGGAGGGGTTGTTAAGGCGTGAAACATGTCGCCTTTTCCTAAAACTTCCACATTTCTAAATTAGAAGTTTTACCCTTTTGGCCAACCATATTTATTAACATTTAGAACATACACCAACTACAAATTTGAAAATCTTAAAAAAAATTTTTTTGAATGATAACTGAAACCAAAATCCCAGTTGGTATTTTTATCATCTGTGGTAGTTTGAAGGAGAACGGCCCCTATGGGCTCATATGTTTGAATATTTGGTCCCCAGTTAGTGAAATTGTTTCAGAAGGATTAGGAAGTGTGGTCTTGTTGGAAGAAATATGTCTTGGGGAGTGGGTTTAGATGTCAAAAACCTTGTGAGATTCCCACTGTGTGCTCTACCTCCTGCTTGCCATTTGAGATCTGAGTGCTTAGAGGCCCAGCCACCATACCTTCTCTCATGGACTCTACTCCTCTGAGACTGTAAACTCATTTAAAAACTTTCTTTCATAAGTCGTCCTTGTGTTTTATCACAGCAACAGAAAAGTAATGCACCATTTAAAGCACTCAAAGCCATGTTTATTGAAAAAAAAAACAGTAACATTTAAAAGTCATGCCTGTAATTCCAGCACGTGGGGAAGAAAAGGCAGGCAGATCTCTGGGTGTTCAAGACCAGCCTGGTCTGTGAAGCATATCCAGGACACCCAAGGCTTGTTACACAGAGAAACCCTGTCCCAAAAATAAAAACAAACAAATGAATAAATAAACACCCAACTTAAAATAATCATAATCCTACAGAAATATCTCCTACTAACAGAAAAAAATCTTGCATACCTGTGTATTGGCTATAGAATGTAATGCATATGTAACAAAAGTTGACATTATTGTGAATAGCACTGGCTTTTCAAATAGGAATAACTTACTTGTTTGCATCTTCATTCTTTATGCAGGAATTCTGATAATAATCATGTCATCTGAAAAATGTCACCCCCAGTGTACACATACATTACAGTTCTCTCAATATCACTAATTTTAAAAGGTTCCTCTCATATGAACTTAAGGGGTAAAGCACTAGACTCCAGCTGTGGGAAAAAGGACAAAATCTGATCAAAAAAGTAAACACCAAGGCCTAATAGTCAAATTCTGCTCTCCTGTGAGGTATTTCTGACAAGTCCCAAGGAGAATTCTCCCACCTGTGCTCAATCTCCACTTCCTGTGTGTCATAGTTCTCTCTGATAGCTATGAGTTGAGTCTCCTCTCTCTCTCCTTCTCTCTCTCTCTTCACATGCCATGATGCCCCTGAGAGCAAAATGAGCTCTGACCTGTTTTTGCATCTCCTAAGCCTACTAGCATCAAGAACCATTAAATACACTTTGTTGAACAAATGACAAATGTGTTTCATCAGTCACAGAACTTGAAATCTTTTTTCTCATTATCTATAGCAATATCGAGGAATAATTTATCTTTTTGTCATAGAAGCAAATGTTGAACAATTAATTTTAAAAGTATTTTAAACAGAAGAATGTAACTATTCCAACACTAACCTAGATACCATGCTTAAGTATCAGTGAAAAAAGGTCTTTAAAAGTCACTGTCTAAAAAAAAAAAAGAAAAAACTCAAGTAAAAACTTGACAACCAAGTAATGGTTGCTAAGAAACTGCAGTGCTCTATGAACACGTGGGGTATGAAATGTAGCCAATTACATGACGCCATTTTGAGGTTTTAGGGGAGAGGGTGTTGTTTGTTTGTTTGTTTGTTTGTTTTGACAGCATTTCTTTGTGTGTACCCTTGGCTGTTCTGGATCTTGCTTTATAGACCAGGCTAACCTCGAACTCACAGAGAGGTCTGCCTGCCTCTGCTTCCCAAGTGCTGGGATTAAAGTTATGTGCCACCATGCCCGGTTCATCGTGATTTTTTTTCATGGAGGAGCATCCAGCTGAATGCAGCATTTCCTAGCTTCTCTTTTAGGCTGGTGTATACATATGACTCATTCTGGTCAATGGACATTAAATGGATATTGTTGGATCTTACTTCTAAAATATATTGCTCAATAACGGATGAAGAAAGAAACAAGTGTGAACTTTTTGCCTTTCTATCCAGTCCTCCTTCCTGACATGTGGACTTTAGAGTGCAAAGCCGGGTCTCTAGGAACCATCTTAAGATAGAAAGCATCTTGGAAGTGGGGGCCACAGTCTCTACAGCACAGGAGACAGATGGAAGAAATCTATGACTATTTGGGCCAGCCCCATGGTTCAGCTCACACCTCTTCTACAGAACCGAGAGAAAACCCCTCAGTTCTCACGCATCAAATCCTCAACACAGCAATACTGCGATTTTCTTACGACATCTAAGATACGTCCCCATGATGCCATGTCATTCCCAATGTCTGCAGCATGCTATCAGAAAAGAATAAAATATGGTGGGGAGGGTGTGTGCCTTCTAATTAATGGAATGATATTTGGAGTTCCTGGTTTATCCAGTTTCCTTTGCTGATTGTACATTTTATGAGCAGAGTCACTGGTTAGGGAGCCACAGAGACCTTAGAGTCTTCACCTAAAAAGCCAAATAATCATGAGAATATGCTTTATGCATCCTTGTTGCAGAAAGAATTCTGACAGAAAGCCAACCAAGTACAGAGGTTGCAACCCATGGCAAAAGTAGCCATTAAGAATGATCTGTAATGTGATCCCCTGAGGATCTCTGGCACTGAAACAGATCTTAAGTAAACGCAGAAATTGTCTGCAACTCCTAGTAGCCTCCAGATAAAATCAAAAGGAGACCTAAAGACAAATAATGCCGAGAAGAGCAAGGAGAGACAGTCGTTTAAGTGTAGTAAAGCAGAAATACCCATTATTGTTCTAGAGTCTCACTGAGCATCTAGAAATCCTTATGACTATCCATAGCCTCCAGAGACTTCCAGCATTGAGCTCGCAAGTTGGCTGCATTCCACTGCTGCTCCTGCAGGAAGCCAGGAGCGAAGAGCAACCAGAAGCTAAGCAAGCATCAATTATCCTCACTAGTACCAAGCTGTAGTGCAGTCAGACATCCTAACCTGTATGGGTAAAGGAAAGAAACTATTTTCCATAAAAGGATTTAGATAAATATTAGAAGAGGGAGGTGGCTCTAGAGATAAATTGTCATTAATATTAGGCATCTTCAACGAGGAAAATGAAACGATATTTTAAGTCTGATTAAACCTGTTTACACTTTACTCATAACTGGACTTGGGCATCCAAGTTTCATGAATTTGAAATTCCAGCCAATACAGTGGGGACCCACACTCTGAAAACATGACTGTATCAGTAGGCCATCCATCAGCACCTCTGCAGGAGAAAAAAGACCTCTTTGTGGTCCTGAGTTTCCTAAGATGCTTTGTGACACAGCGTTACCATGGTAACAGGGTCTGCTACAGTACCCTATAAATGCCTGCTGTTAATATACATTCTTTAAAGGTTAGCAATGAGAATATATATATATATATATATATATATATATGCGCGTATATATTATACAGTAAACTTTTTTTATTTACCCTGGTAGCATCTCTAAAATCTAACATTTATACTGGTTTAGGTTCTCCTCCAATATCCATCACTGAATAGTTAGCTAGATTTCCAGTATGAGGCATGATTCCCACTTGTTGAGTAGGTTTTAAAGCCAACGAGGCAGTTAATACTAAAGTGAGCCAAGCAAGCCAAGAAAAAGCCAGGAAGCAAGGTTCCTCCATGATTTTTGCTTTAGTGCCTGCTTGAGTTCCAGTCCTGACTGCCGTCAATGATGTTTTGTAACCTGTAATATGAAATAAATCCTTTCTTGGAAAAAAATTAAGATTGTGGAATATGCATATGGTATAATGAATGCCTCCATAGAAGATAATGTTCATTGACAGGGCTGCGCTTCCTTGAAGAAGAGTTACCAGGATGAATGCCGTCACTGCTTCCTCCACCTGCAACAAGCAATTGTCTCTTGCTTTTAACTTGTCATCACCCAGTATCCTTTGTTCTACATGACAAAGGAAAATGATGAAAAGCCAACTCATAAAAAGTCAACAGACATTCCTTATGTACAACGTGCTGGCTATTCACATCAACTCCTTGCCATTGGACTCCGTTTGGAAACTTTGTAAACTCTCAAGACAAACCCTCCTCCACCTGAGGAGCTCCAGGGCCCAGGCCCGCCCCATCCTCAGACTTCCCTAAGGGCCCAATTTCTTTCTTTTTATTTTGTATTTTATTAAATTTATTCACATATTCATTTTACATTCCAGTTGTAGCCCCCTCTCTTCTCCTGTCCTCCCACACTCTTTCCCCTTTTGCCCCTCTCCTTCTCCTTAGAAAAGGGAGACACCCCCACCACATACAAACCCACCCCCCACCCTGATACATCAAGTTGCATCAGGACTAAGCATGTCCTCTTTCACTGAGGCCAGACAAGGCAGCCCAGCTAGGGGGAAGAGCAGGCATGTCTGTGTAAGAGATGACCCACCCCTCCCTCTCCACTTGCTAGGCGACCGACATGAAGACCAAGCTGCCCATCTGTTACATATGTATCATAAGGACCCATTTTCAAATGGCTGTAACTGTCATTCCCAGCCCCCCACACACACACACAGACACAGAACACTGCCCCAAGGCAGGAGATTGCCCAGATCTGGTCCTACCAGAAAAATCCATCAATCTCTGACCAGGAAAACCCACCAATCCCTGAGCTCCTCAAGCTCAGGACTTGGAATCCACCAATCCTCACCTGGAAATCTCTGCCCTGGAAAGTTCTGTCCCCCAAGAAATCCTATATAAGCCCTGCCTACTGTTGAGTTTCCTGCTGTCTTCTCCCAGAAGCAAAGGCAGCCACCCCTGGATGGCTCCCAACAAATCTCTTTAATGAGATTTGCTGCCTGGTGTGACTCTCTCATCTTAAGAACCCAAGAAGCAAAGCAGCAAAGAAATGGATCAGGGCTGAGGTTCCTAAGCAACTCAGCTCATCTGAGGATACCGTCCCCTGGGAGCTGCCATACTGAAGAAGAGGAATGATGAAGCTGTTACACTGAATCACTCCAGCTCAGCCAGGAATATTCTCACTCAGGACTGCAATGCCTCTGCTGAGGAGGCTTCCTCTCAGAGCTGTGTGGTTCCTGGGCTCCTGAGTCCCAGGATGCCTTTCCATCTGGGCAGGAATTCCAATACAATGAAGATCACTAAACTATCTTTTAAAAATATTGTTCCATAAATCACGTCTTTAAAAATACATACCACCTAGACTTTTAAAAAGCAAGGATTATTAAGAACAAATACAAAAAGATGAAATAACATATAGATTATGTTTATTGAAATGAAAAATAAATCTTTCCAGGATTTATTTGCTAGATATTTTTGAAATAAACAATACATCAATTCCCCATTTGTCTCTCTCCCCCATAACACGAGGTACATGATAGTCACTCAAAATAGGGACATATTAAAAGAAAAATAACAGACACAGTACATGGCTTTAAAACTTTTTACTATCTGGTCAAATAATATATTTCAATTGTCAGTCATAGAATGAAATATACATAAACATATGTTAAAGTTTGACAAATTTGCATTGTTATTGTATGAACATGTTTTGGCTTGTAGGAAAATATAATTCCTGAGATCACTGTTGGTTTCTGTTAATAACTTTCATCACTGGCAAGTCGTCTCTTTTTAAGTTACTTGGGAGTGTAAATTGAGATTGGAATGTTCAATTCAGACTAATTGTCTACTACCTGCTCAAAAAACTCAACAAGCTCTGTCTTTTACAAAAGGTAGAAAAACAACCACAGTACGCTGAGTTTTTCCAAAAGTATACCATATGGGAGAAAAAAAAAGCATGCTAAGCATAAAAGAAAATGTTTCCGACTGATTGTCAATCACCCCTAATGAGCACATGTTTCCATAGCTGTCAGTCTCTGACACGCACAATCCAGCTGTTATTTTGCATTTATTGAAAATTTCCCTGCTAAATAATTATGCTCATCTTTAAAAAGTAAATTGCTCACAATTACATTCAATTTCTTCCTCCCGTCCAACGTATTCTCCACCATCTCCAAGCAATCCCAGAGTATGGTGAGACTGAGTTCTGACCAGTCTTGCATACTCCTCCACCATTTCTGAGGGCTAGAGTCACAACATAAGCCATTGCAAAGCGCTCTGGCCTTTTGTGGAGTCTGACCAAGTTTACATTCAAGGACAAACCCCTAAGCCCAGGCTTCACAGGGCTAGCAAGCCTTTCATAGTTTCCTAATTTGGGTTACTTTGGAATAGCTTCAAAGCAATCCTACAAGTCGCTAATTGAGATATAAAACTGAACAAATACAGTGAGCAATCTCTCTTCCTGGGGTTCATTAAGGCGTTGGAATAATCATTAGTATATGTGCTGGAACTGTTTTGATTTTCCTCCACATTTGATGCACCTGCCCTTAAAGGCAGCAGAACACATTAATTGAAAGAAAACCACTCTGAAAGCACTTGAATTATTTTTACCCAACCAAGTTCTAAAGCCTGGCATTTTTCTCTGGGTCTGTGTGTCTGCTGGGGAATGCATGTGTCTTGCTTCATGATAATTTTCTAATATGCATAAACATTGAAAACCAGATCTATACCAAAGGCTTCATACACCAGCCATTTCAGACTGAAACCAAAAGTCCTTTAAAGCCATTTCTAAGAACGAAGTTCACCTATTTTACATATCTAAAACTAGTCATTAGATTCCTTAGCCTCTAGTTAAAAATAGAATTTTCTTTCAGCTAAATAGGATACACTTAAAAAAAATCCCTTTGGAGATGTTTTGCATAATTGTTTATTAATGTCGTCCTTCATTAACATCGTGTTTCACTTCCTGCTACTGCAATTCGATATCTCCTGCATACAGGGTGATGAGCAGGATGGCCGTGAATCCAGTCAGCATCCCTGCGTTCTGGATCATGAAGAAGGTGAAGTCAGTTTTCCTTCCAGTTACTTTTTCTCTCAGCATGTCATTCATCTCTGGGAACTAGAAGACACATTATTAAAGAGCTGTCGCCATCTTGTGGTGAAGCAGAGGAGGCGAGCATATATTTTGGTTGTACCAGTGCTTTGGTTCAGGTCTGGTAATGAGGAAATTCTAGTATTTTGGGGCATTCGGAGTTAAAAAATTGAAATGGTCACGTGAGCCGCACAGCCAGATGGGATGTATCTGGCTTGATGCAGTGTCCTTTTGACTCTCTTCCCATATGCCACTGTCTACACCACAAATTTAAAGGGATTCAACCCTTCAGGTTTCACCCTCAGGCATACATTCCTGGGTACTTCCTTTAGTCCTTCCTACATTACATTAGACTCCTCTTCATCTCCCATTATATATATTATGCTTCCTCTTATTTCATAGTATTTTTAAATTACTTGTAAATATTCTGTCTTCTGTATGACGTGTTTTATTTTGTTGCTTCTCATTTAGCCCAGGCTGGCCTACAACTTGCTGTTTAGCTGATGACGCTCTTGAACTTTATTTACTTCTTTATTTCTCCAGTTGGTTCTGTTGTGCTTGCTCCAGCCTCACAGAACAACTAGGCTTTTAACAAATTGTGTATTATTATAATACTTTCATTATAGTGAAAGCAAATAAAATTCTAGGTGCTTTGGTAGATACGTAAATAAATATGCTCTTTCTCAGCAACAGCATCCACTGAAGAGGCTATGCAGGGGACATGTACGTCAAGTTTTAGAAACACATTTTAGTATGACCTGTTACATATGCTGTGATACCCTGCACGCAGCCATGAAGCCAGAGGACTCATGTGAAGGTCTTACTGGGATAAAGCAGGTGTGGCTGTAAAGTGAGGAAACTACTGTGTCATGGACAACATCGCTTGTGTGGCTTCGGTCAGGGGACCGACTTTAAAAGAGCCTTTTTACATCATGGGAAAAAGCAGCCACTTCTTTCTTCCACTGTCTGGACAAAAGACAGTGTGTGGCATTATTCTGCAGAGAAAAAATTAAGCGTGAGTTGTAGGAGCCAAATCCTCGCTTTTTCAAGGGTCTACACTGAACAGTGAACTGAACCAGACACTCAGAATTTGGAGCTTGTAATACAGAGATGTTAGCTTATTAAATTATATGTCATACATTAACTTCAAAATGCAAACCAAATACTCCTTGATTTTCATATTCTTAACACATCATTTTCTAGGAAACTGGCCATGATGTGCTTGAAAACACACAGACTATTTTTCTACACACACACACACTCAGAGGCATACCCCTGCAAATGTATAAATACATACTGATCCAAATAAACATTGTCAATTTTTAATTTTTACTTAACTTAGTATAATAGTTTTAGCTTAACTTCAAAAGCGTTCACCCTGAACCACTTTGAATAAAATATGAAGTTATTTACTCTACAAAGTTATTTATTCTTCCAAATGTAACATCCTTATCAAGAGAGAGGTCAGGCCTACAAGAACCTATTATAACAGAAGCCACGTTTAATTCATCACACAGTAAAAGGAGGCCTTGAGAAATAGCCCCATTCTATTCAAACGAGTTTTACTTCATCACTGTCCATAAGATCAGACACCAAAGAACCAAAGGCAGTCATTCCAAGCTGCTGCTGGCACAAGCTACTCACAAAGTGTGATGCACTGGGGTGTGAAAGCTCTAGATCACAGGTCAGGACCTTGAAGATGTTATGAAGCTAAAGGCTGTCCTTCAACCCAGATGCTCATTTGTAAAAGCCAAATTAACACAAAATAAAATATTTGAAATTCTTACCATGTCTGCTAGAGAAATGTAGAGGAACATGCCTCCAGCGAGTGCAAATATGATATTTGGAGCAAAATTGTTGCCCACCAAAATGCCGAAAGCTAGCCCAACGTAGCAGGAACACGCAGAAAGGAAGTTGAACAGCAAGGCTTGTCGAGTGCTCATGCCTGCATTGAGCAAGATCACAAAGTCCCCTACAAGATGGAAACAGCGAGTGAGCTGTGTTTCCGTTTGTTTGGGAATGAGAGTTACAACAACAACTTCTAACAGGTCATGCAGCTCAGTAGATGAGCAGGGTCTCCCCAGCCTAGGATTCTGTCACCTCTTTGCCCTGTGACCACAGGCTCTCACCTAACTCATGAGGAAACTCCTCACACAGGATCGCTATGGAAGTGCTGAGTCCCTGAAGAAGAGACAAAGTACAGGATGCCCCGATAGCCAAGCCATCGATGAAATTGTGGAGGGCATCACAGAGCGTGATCATCCAGGCAATTGTGCCTATTTCTGATAGTTTGGGCCCCTTCAAACAGGTGCATGAACTTGACTCTGTTTTTCCGTCCTGTGAAAACAGCAGAAAGAAAAAAAATCAAACACAATAACAGATATTGCTTGACCATTCGAGAAACGCAGATAGGTTCTGTCCCAGGGGAGACACATTGTTCCAACTAAAAGTCATTGGTAGTGTATACATCACAGAGGGGGGAAAGGCTTACAGCAGGGGTAGAGGAAATGGATCACTTGACACACTTTGAACAAGCCACTTACAGACATTTTAAATTAGCTGCCTTGTAAATCAATCTTTTGACTTGTATGAACAAGTTTTTACAACTGCCGTCCTGTGGTGTAACAGATATTAACCTAGGAATTTGATATATCCGCACCTCTTAAAGTTATTCAAAGACTAACTTGAGAGTCATTCTCATAGTACAATTTAAACATGACCTCATTAATTAAAGCACAATGACATCAAAAAACATTCACTGCACTTCCCACGTCACTGTGTGGCAAATTATCCTGTCAGTTTCTTGTGCCGTGAGCTAAAGTGCAATTATCCATTAATTCCTCAACAACTCGCCTAGCTCACCGCACTCTGGGTACTGTTTTGGATGCTCTAGATCTCTCCTAGCCTCAGAAATTCTATGAAGTGTGATGGGCACAGGCTTGCCTTTGCACTAACACTAATTTTAAAATAACAATAAAAACGGAAAATCCTGCTGCAGATTCTTTATGAAAATTTTGAGTTCTGTAAAATCAACAAAAATGACCCCAGTGATAAATGCCTATTAAAGCACTTCATAGAAGCCACGGGGTGGGGGGGGGGGATGTATCCTATAAACTTCACTGTAAGTAGGAGAGCAGTTTGCCCCTAACTGGTTCCTAATTCTTCTACCCACTTCTATCCACGTGTCCAGTCACAGTACCTGATGGCAACTGCAATTTCTCAAATACTATGCAGAATGTTATGGGGAAAGTTTCTTCGAGAGGCACGTTTACATTGGAGAAACAAAGTACAAACTGTACAGCTGAGTTTTTTAAGCCATGCAATATATATGGAACAGAGAGGGGCTGTTTTCAGAGTGACTGTCTGAGGATGTTAACATTCACCCCAAGACTGCTTTAGTGCTCAAGACACCGTGGCATCCTCCTTTCATAACTGACTATAGGTCTTAGAATACCTCTTTTGTGGTCTACGTGGTGGAAATCCAACTCTTTGGGGGAATGATTTTTGTCTTCAATTTTGTCTTCAGTTACTCTACAGCAGTGGTTCTCAACCTTCCTAACGCTGCAATCCTTTAATACATTTCCTCGTGTTGTGGTGACCCCACACATACCATAAGATTATTTTGTTGATTCTTCCTGTGATTTTGCTAGTTGTCGTGGGCCGGGTCAAAGGCTGTTTGAAATTCAAGTCTCAGCTGGGAAGACAGGGTTTTACCAGGCCTTTGCCCCTGGAGTCAGGGAAGGATTTGCAAGTCCATTCGCCTTTTGTTTAGTGACAGCAGGTGGGAGAGCTTGTTAGAAATCTCAACTCTGCCTCACTTCCTTGTAAAAATTAACCCATTGTGTAAGCTGTTTGTTTAAATAAAGAAGGCTGGCTGGCCTCGTGGCTTTTCAGGTACAGACGCTATAGGGCTCATTGGAGCCACAAGCAAGCGGCGAGAAGCCTCTCGGAACATAATATGTGTAGTGTACATTATTAATTTCAATCCTCACTCCCGACTCAGAACCCCGTTCTGCTCTGCTGGCAGAACGAGGTAGGAGTTTCTTTTGTGGTGGTCCCCGAAAACAATTCATGTTGAGAATTCTTCCTGAATTCTCCTCATCCCCAAATCTCTTCTGAACACTGGAAAGAACAATGGAATAAGCCTCTAATCTCATTTACTTTAAAAACCCTATGTCATCAGAGGGCCTCTGAAAGACTCTACCTAGCAGTATATCAAAGCAGATATTAAGATTCATAACCAAATCTTGGGCAGAGTACAGGGAATCACATGAAAGAAGGGAGAGTTAGTCTGACCTAAAGAGGACAGGACTTCCACAAGGACCAAATATATCATGGCCCAGCGTTCTTTTATGAGACTGTTTCTCCAACCAAGGACCATGTATGGATATAACCTAGAACCCCTGCTTGAATGTAGCAAATGGTAGCTCAATATCCAAGTGGGTACCCTAGTAAGGGGAACAGGGACTATTTCTGACATGAACTCAATGGCTGGTCCTTTGACACATCCCCCCACCCGCCGAGGGAGGAGCAGCCTTGCTAGGCCACAGAAGAGGACATTGCAGCCAGTCCTGAAGAGACCTGTTAAGCTAGGGTCAGTTGGAAGGGGAGGAGGTCCTCCCCTATCAGTAGACTTGGAAAGGGGCAGGGAGGAGATGAGGGGGGATTGGGAGGGAATGAGGGAGGGGGTTACAGCTGGGATACAAAGTACATAACCTGCAATTAATATAAAAAATAATCTTTCTCAAAATAAACCAACCCCCCCCCAAAAAGACAAAAAAAAAAAAACAACAACAATTCTGTGTCATCTGCACGAAGAGAATGCCATCTTTGTGTCTTACATGCATGACATAATGAATAACAATGATCTTTGGTGAAAGTTGCCTTGAGTCAGGAAGCAATGACTGCTGAAGGTAAAACAAAAGTGCCTATGAAAAAACCACAGAGAGAATGACTTGGGTGTAGGAAAACACATTGCCCAGTGACACTTAATGAGACAGATGTGAATGGTAGCAACTGTTTCCCACTTGGCTTACTTAACTACTCACATGTTTATGCTTTACTTGTGATGATTTAGGGAAACATCTGTGAAATCTAGCCTTGAAAGCCTACATGCAAGGTGTCTACAAAGACACCTTTGATTCTACAGAAGAAATTACATTGCTATATGAGGCATGATTCTCTTACCTGCAAGCACAGACCACACTGGCTTTGTTTATTATGCCTCCTTTGAGATCTGTGTGCTTAGGTATCAAATTATACTGTGGAGAAAGTTGGGAGCTATACATTTTTAATAGCTTTGGAACAAACCAAAGTCACCAAGGAGGCAAACAATTGCAGTTCTTTCATAATTCACCTGGAATAAATCACTAAGCAGAGAACACTGAATAAGCTAAGTACACGAGTAGATTTTCCTCTCTTAATCCTTCTTTTTAAACTTTTGCTTAATGTTGCAGTTGCTAACTTGTTGCTCTTGCTTGCTTGATTTTTTTTACTTGTTTGATTTTACTTTAATGATGATATTTCAACCTTCAACCATGACAAAACTGAGGGCTAGTTAAGAAAAAAAAAGGACTGAGAGCCCAAGTTCTACAGCTGTGTCCACTGGTGGATGGGGTCACTGACCAGAGTGACTCTGTGGGCTTCAGCAAGATTCTTCTTTTCCCCAAAATCTTTTGTTTTTTTAATTGAAAATAGATTATTTGATCATACAATATACAGTTTCCTCTTTCTCTACTCCTTAATCCACCCCCCTAGCTCCCCTGTCCCCTAAATCCATTCCCCCTCCTTTCCCTTCATAAATAAGCAGGCCTTCAAGAGACAACAGCCAAGCACAAACAATATACAAAAAGACAAGGCAATAGCCCTCACGTCAAGATTAGACAAGCAACCCAACAGGAGAAAAGGAGACCCAAGAGCAGGCAAAAGACACAGAGACACACCCACTGTTAGGAGTCCCACAAAAATGCCAAGCTACACAACTATAACATCTATTCAGAGGACCTAGTGCAGACCCATGTAGGCCCTGCAATTGTAGCTTCAGTCTCAGTGATCCCCTATGAGCATGAGGCCTGCTTAATTATTTGGGGGCTCTGTGTTCTCTTCGTGTCCTTGACCCTTCTGCTTATGCCTCTATTTAACTAATTAATGCAAATGGAATCAGATAAAACGTAGAGTGATCAGAATGGGCTTAGGAAGAATATCACTCCCTGAAGTTATGAATGCAGATGAGAGACAAATAGGCACCGGACATAAGCTGAAGAAGAGGAAACAAGAGCAGGAGAAAGATGTTCTAATAGTATAAGGTGAAGATATCAAGTAGTTTCCTAGAGGAAAGCTTCAGTTATGTGAAGGAAGTTGAAAAGGGAGAAAAGGCAGGGAGGGCCAAGGAGAGGAAAGAGAAGCATAAAGAGGGAGGAAGAACCCAAGTGAAAATGAAAATGAAAAGGAAGGGAGGAAAAGGAGGAAGAAGATCTGAAGAGGAGCAGGAGGAAGAGAAAGACATAAGGTGGAAATTAAAAGGTGAGAAGGGAGAAGACCAAGAGAGAAGGAAGAGGGAGATGGACAAAGAATAGGAGGAGGTAGTGGCTGCCCTTCAGAAGAATATTGACTCACCCCTCCATAGAGCACTCGGGATATTCATCCCTCTTCACAAATAAGCATGTCTAACACACAATGTCAGAATAAAAATAATAAAACTGTACAGCTAGTGGACAACTTTCTGTAAGGTCCGGAATAGTCTAAGAACAAATATATTTGAAAAAAAATGCAAAATTCTCATCACGGTGCTCCTTAGGAGAAAACACTGTGGATACTATTTTCAAGAAAAGGGTTGGTTTTTTATGTTTTAAAACTATTCTAGATATCTTTATGCTCATAATATATTTTAATGTGTTGAAAAGAAAACAGTAGAGCCATGGTTGACAGTGGAAATGTGAGAAAAAAAATAATACCAAAAAGGAAAGATCCTATCACCACCTAGGAGTGATCATGCAGCAGGAGATTTGTTTTGCATAAAGGAAAGGGTGACTAACCCACAAGAGAAAGCCTTGTTGTTTGTTTCACAGTTCTAAACAGCACACACTCAAGCTCATTGTGGGCTGTGAGAGGCAAAGTGA
This sequence comes from Pachyuromys duprasi, assembly GCA_028658305.1. NCBI lineage: Eukaryota > Metazoa > Chordata > Mammalia > Rodentia > Muridae > Pachyuromys > Pachyuromys duprasi. Next base: position 63,044,575 of record CM053744.1, read on the forward strand.
GCCAGGATTCACAAGCACATTTTTATAGCTTATTGGGTCCACACTTTATGGAGAGAATACAAAGCAAACAACCGTTTGAGGGAAAGGTTAAATTCTCTGTTCCCATGCTGCAGAACAGTTGCAGAGGGAGTCCTGGTAGAAAGTCGGAAGAGAAAGTGGCAACCTAAGGAAAAAATATACTGGTAGTGAAAGGGTCTAGATGGCAAGAAATGAAAACTATGTAAACGAAGGTAAAAACAAAGTGTGTCCATGGATGAGAATTAATATAACATCAGTAATTACAATAAAATGGAGTTGAAAGACTTTAACTGTAAACAGAGGGTGGTTTAAGAAAAGCAGTTCGAGCTAGGAGCAGCTGTGCAGGTCTTTAAACACAGCATCCAGGAGGCAGAGACTAGGCCACTCTGGTCTATAAAAAGAGTTTCAGGGAAACCAGGGTGACACAGTGAGATTCTGTTTCAAAAACATTTAAAAACTGGGGAGTAGGGGCCAAACACTGCAAGAGAATGCATCTTCTGGTAAAAGGGTACAGGCCTTGATTTTAAGGGACCTGCACTTGAGTCTTAGCTGTCTGCCCTTGGGAAAGGATTCTCATCTCTAAGCGTCCTTACCTGTAGAATGAATATTTATATATAATATATATTATATAATATGCATTATATAATATTATATAATAGTGCATATTATATAATATACAATTATATTATAATATATTATTACATATATATTGTATATTATAATATATATTACATATATATTATATATTACATTATATATTATGTAATATATATGTAATAATATATTATTATATAATTATATAGTATATATAATATATTGCATATATATTATATACTATAATAATATATTATTATATAATTATATATTATATATTATAATATATCTATTACTTCCAGTGTCATAGGACTTCATAAGATGCTATTTATCAACCCATAACTATGCCACAAAAGAGCTTCATTATATCACATAAATGCAGAAAGTAGGAATGTCATTATAAGCAAGAAAAACTAAAACTACCTAAGAGTTTCAAAGACAAAGGATTTATTACATATGGTCCTTGAAGATATTCAGGGGCCTACTGTCCAAGCTTACTAAAGAAAACAAGGAAGAAAACGTAAACCTATTAACAGAGAACTTTGAATAAAAATGTGGGTGCAAATGGAATACTACTCCGCAATTAAAAACGAGGAAATCATGAAATTTGCAGGCAAATGGTGGGACCTGAAAATGATCATCCTGAGTGAGGTATCCCAAAAGCAGAAAGAAACACTTGGTATATACTCACTTATATAGACCTATAGGATAGGATGGACATGCTGAAATCTATACACCTAGGGAAGATAAGCAAGAAGGAGGACCCAGGGTGGGATGATCAATCCTTGCTTAGATGGAAAAACAGGATGGACATTGAATGTAGGAGAAAACAAGCAACAGGAGCCTATCACAGAGAGTCTCTGAAAGACTCTAACTAGCAATGTATCAAAGCAGATAATAAGACTCACAACCAAGCCTTTGGCAGAGTGCAGGGAATCATATGAAAGAAGGGGGAGTTAGTAAAACTTGGCGAGGACAAGAGCTCCACAAAGACCAAATAGATCAGGGCACAGGGGTCTTCTATGAGACTGTTTCTCCAACCAAGGACCATATATAAATATAACCTAGAACCCCTGCTTGGATATGGCCCATGGTAGTTCATTATCCAACTGGGTACCCTAGTAAGGGGAACAGGGACTATTTCTGTCATGAACTCAATGGCTGGCTCTTCAACACTCCCCCACCCCCATGAGGGAGTAGCTGCCTAGCTAAATCCCAGAAGAGGACATTGCAGCCAGCCCTGAAGAGACATGATAAGCTAGGTTCAGATGGAAGGGGAGGAGGTCGTCCCCTATCAGTGGACTTGGAGGGGGCCAGGGAGAAGATGAGGGAGGGATGGGGAGAGTGGGAGGGAATGAAGGAGGGAGCTACGGCTGGGACACTAAGTATATAACCTGTGATTAACATAAAAATAAATAAATTACTTTTTAAAATGTGGGTGCAGAGGTATGTGAAAAAAAAGATAAAAAGAAAAAAATAAGCATGAGTTTGAACAAAGTGACACCCCATCAGGAGATTAGGGAGAAAGAAAAATCCACTGTGGAAAGTCTGAGATCTTCCAACTGTCTTAGCTGGGGCAAAAATATTCTTAGGAAAGACATTTGTCTCCTTTCTTCTGATGTTCATGCTATCACAATGATCTCTACGAAACTGGAATTTTCCTAGAGTTTCATGCTGGGAGATGGGGGTGAGGAAAACACCAAGCCCACACATCCATAGACAAAGGAACCTGTTTCCTATAGGAAGATTTGGCTTGGTTTGGAAAACTTCTCAAGGAGAGGCTAGAGCCAAGACAACAATGGATTGATGGAGTAGGGACCATATCATCACCAGAATCCCTAAGTGGTCCATTCTGCTTGTCTTCTACTGAAACCTAAACCATAGGGAGTCATTGGACTTCTTTGTGTTCTTCTTCCTAATTTAGCCATATTGACTACATCTCCTTTCTCTGCATGTCAGTATCACCTGTCTGTTTAATTAGCTTCTTGAAGACAGGTGACCATGTCAGCATCTTAGGACTGCCAAAGACCAGACTTGGCCCTCCAAATTCCAATTCTGGTAGCAGTCTGAGCTCATAAGTTAATATGAGCCAGAGAGTTACAGACTCCTGAAGGAAGGATGAAAAGCAATATTATCTTACACACACACACAGTGCTTCACAGTTTATAAAGTAGATCTGCTGCTAGCTTCTGTATCTTCCCTCTGTCACTACAATGTCCTCAAGAGTGAAACAGGATCCATCACAGTATTTTCATTTCAGAGATGCAGAAAATGACCATCTGTTAATAGAAGCAAGTTACTCAGAATCAAACAGGAGTTACTGGGGTCAGACTACTTAACAATTCATTCAATATAGGATCTATTTCATAGCAGAAACAGAAATTGTGCTAAGTGAAGTTGTAAATGTAAACAAAAGAACTCCCCTTTTGTTGGAATTTATAGTCCAGAGAATTTATAGTTAACACTACAAGCATGTGATAAATAGCTCCAAAATGACTCTCAACTCCTCCTTTACTCCCCTACCATCTCTCTCTTTCTTTCTCTTTCGTCTATATATATATCCATATTAATATATTATACATATTAATGTTATATATAATATATTGTACATGTGATAATATATATATATATGAATATGAATCCTGAAATGTTGCTTGGTGTTGTGTTTCCACTTGAGACTCAACAATGTTTCCCTACAGAAAAGAAGAGAGATGTCAGGTGTTTATTCTTCCAGTCTCCTTTTTTATCTCAGCCCACCTCAAGATGTCTGTGTCCCTCAAAGGAAGACCACAGTTTCTCTTAAGACCACTCACCTCTCAAGCTCTAGCATCCCTCTGTGATGTTCACTAACTTGGTGTCACACTATTTCCTAGCTGGAAATCCTTGCAGCTGGAAGTACCATAGGAATCAGGTCCCCCAAACGGGTTCTGATGTTAATTTGTTTTATTTTGTTTTAATAAAATATGAAGTTTAGAGGAAATGGGAGAAGAGTTTCAGATCAAGTAGATTATGTTTCCAAGGAAAGACAAGAACACAAACTGTCTCACCAAGGTTCAGGCTGTGGCGAGTCCTAACTCTTGGTATAGATGACATGGGGAAGGCAGTGAAATCAAAGGAGACTGTGGCATCCAGAGTTTGCCATAAAGGACTTTCTGGCAAACTCTGGTCTAGCAACCATGCTCAGATGCCTAGGATTTTAGAGTAAAACTGTCCCCTTCAGCATTACATCAGCAGATGCTTACAGAAACTCATCTCTGGCCATAGACAACCCAGTGGGTGTAGAATCATGGGTGTGATACTATAAAGTGCAAAATCTGATATTCATATCATCATTCCATTTTTAACATGTGTAACGAGGAGGTCCACACAGGTCCTGAAGAGGCGTCTGAGTTGCACTCACAGGTGACATCTCACCCTGATGAGCTCATTTCTCTCAAACAGTAAAGTTTCAGAAAGAGTTCCCAACAGCTAGCTCACTGTAGTAGAACTGTGACCAACCAGTCTTTGGGAGTCTATCCACAGCTGACCTAAGACACAGAGATAAAGGGAAATCCTCCAGGCAAGCAGGACTTTGGGTAGAATGTCTGGTTTTCCACTTCCTGCAAAGGAGCGGGCCTGAGATAGGGTGGCACATTAACCAAGGTGTAACTTTTAAATAAATAAAAATGGAAAAAAATGTCTGCAAAAAAAACCAATAAAAATGAGACTCTTAGTAAACCCAGAGTTTGAAGCTAATTCTCTTTGAGTAAATCTCACAGAGAAATCACAGAAAATAGCCTCCATTATAAAGTAGACAAAATCTGACTACAAATGTCACTTTAAGTCTTCCAATAGTCATCCTGATATTTGCTTAATGAGTCCACATACAAAATGCCAGCATAGTAGGGAGAAGGGTTATTCATGGTTTCAATGCCCTCTTCCTCTACAGAGGTGATCTGGCTTTCCAGAGCTTGAGAAACATCCAACCTGTGAAAAAAACAAAATGACGTTGAACTCTCCTGTCCAAGGACAACATGGCCCAGCTGGCTGTGTATGGCCAGGATAGTGACCGTAGACCCTTCCTCATGGTTAGGGCATCCTCACTCATTAGACTCACAAAATGGATCATTTGGTACATGTCTTCTTCTTCCAGTACTTGTGCAAGTAGCATTTTTTAGAGATTTAGATAGCACACCAAGTTCTGTAAAAATGGTGTCCATACTACTTTTCAACAAAAGAAGGGACAATCAATTCATTCATAGAATGTATATAAAGGGGTGCTTAGTCCCCATAGAAGCATGTGTGTACCCTGTGGGTACCCTGGGACAAGCAAGGAACATGCTGTTCAAAGACTGTGAGTATATGCCTCATGCCAGCAGACACACTTAGAGAGAGAGAGAGAGAGAGAGAGAGAGAGAGAGAGAGAGAGAGAGAGAGAGAGAGAGAGAGAGTTAACTACCACAGAGAATTCATGGCTTCAAGAATGGCTGTAGGTATGTTGCAGAGTCTAGTTTTTCTAAATTAAGACCCTACATAATTGAACGTGGGAGTCACAAAAAATTGGTAACAGTGAACAATTTCTGTACATTCAATGGCCCAAAATTAATTCAAAATCAAAAGAGAAATGAATCAGAGGTTCTTTAACGGTGCTCTCCTGTTTTGATCACATCACAGCCTTGGTTCTGAACCCATGTGTACTTGGCATCATGCATGATATCACATCACACAATGCCAATGCATCTTTGTCAGAAGCACCTCAGCTTAGATTCAAGACAACAAGCTAAAATTATACTGCACACACAGTATTTTCTACTTTTATGGAAACAGTAATTGTTTAATTATGGAAAACAAGACTTTTAATCTTTCCTACCATCATTCCTCAGTATATTTTGGTTTGTGTTATTTTCAAGTATTTGATTTATAAATTGCTATTTGAATTGCTGATTACATTTTCCAGAATAAACCATTTAGTGAATTTTGGTTTGGGATTAACAAAAACAAAAACAATCACACACACACACAAAATCTGAAATACGCTTAAACCTGTTTCTGATATTTTTTCACTATGTATTTCTGTTAAGTATTTGGCATTTGCAATCATAAATTCAATATAGTAATCAACTCTGAAAGTGCTGAAGATAATTTCTGTATTTCAGTATCAAACACTCAACCAAAACTAAATACTTGCTGTAAATAATGAACAGATACATCCATCTCATCACAGGCAAACTTGCTTTTTTGTCTTTAATGAGTGGTGAAATATGCCTGTTCCAAGAATGTCTGAAGGTAAATTTTTATGAATTATTATCAGTAAATGATTTGTCTTTATATTTATTTTACATACTTGTATTCCTAGAGTCACATAAAAAATTTCCCAGTGTAAAAGAGTCACAGGAAGAAGTCCTGGCTCTTAGACGCACACCTTCCTCTCTAGCTATAGGTGACAGCAGCCAGTGTTAAATTAAAATTTGAAGAATTATTACCTGCCTCCCCCATTGAACTTGGTGGTTATGGAGGGCCTACTGCTCAAGGGAGCCATACTTCTGCCAGGAAGTGTCATTTTCTGCTCCTTGGAAGAGGAGTAAGCCCCCAGAAATACGAAGTTCTTAATGGACCTAAGTCAGGGGGAAGATGAAGTCACTACACTAGCTCCAGGGAGAACTGATGTCCTGATACAGAATGAGACAGCAAGCATCCTAAGGATGCAGAGAATTTGGAAAGATGACTCTCCATATTCCCTTCCCAGCAGTCCTAATCGTGGGAAGACAGCCCAATAAAAACAAGACCACCAAGGACTCAGTTCTTGAACAAAATGAAGGTTTGGGATCCAAAACGGGCCCTACTAGGTAAGGTGATGCCAGACAGTGTGGTAAACATAGAAAGTACATTGGAAAGTGGAAGCTGTAGTTGTCATCCTACGGTCATAGCCAGTAGGAAAGTGAAGAGCTGTTAGAATTAATGCTCCTCATCTGCCTCTTCTCTGTTCTCCCCTTTCCTCATCGTATATAAAGAATACTGGTGATCACCAGCAGATCAGTTGAAGACTACAATGATCCTTACATGACGTCTGCAGGGATACTGTGAAAATTGAAGGTGTTCTGTGCATTGCCTGTCAGGGACATGTATTTTTCAACCATGTGAAGAATAAAAATATAAGCTTGGGGCTGGAGAGGTGGCTCAGAGGTTAAGAGCACTGGCTGTTCTTCCGAAGGTCCTGAGTTCAATTCCCTGCAACCACATGGTGGCTCATGACCATCTATAGTGAGAACTGGTGCCTTCTTCTGGTGCACAGGCACACATGCAGGCAGACTGCTGTATCAATAATAAATAAACAAATAAATCTTAAAAAAAAGAATCTAAGCTCACAGAAGAAAATAAGGTAAAAACTTATTTACTCATCCAGATACCCTTTCTGTACTTTTTACCCTAGCCCTGTGCTTCGTGATACCATATGGGTATCATTCCCCTAGCTCTTCCTGGCTCCAGACAAGGAGTTTATACATGCAATTAGAGGGAAAGGAGAGACAAGATGAGGTTGGTTTTCCCCTCTGGCTTCCTCATTAAGAAGCAAGATAGCTTAGCTATGTCTCTAATTAGCGATCACTGTTTCTCTTACAACGGACTCTTAAGACTGGGGCCTTCCAGTACCTTCTCCCTTCTCTGGTCCTTCGAATGTGTACTGGTGAGTCTCAGCCTTCCTGATGCTGCTACCCTTAAGACAGTTCCTCATGCTGTGCTGATCTCCAACCATAAAATTATTTTCGGTGCTACTTCATAACTGTAATTTTGCTAGTTAGGAAGCATAATGTAAATATTGTTGAAGATAAGGCTTTGCCAAAATGGTCACACCCCACAGGCCGAGAACTGCTGATGTTAACTATTAACTATATTCATTTAGCATCCTGTTTCTGTGCCTTCCTGTGCAGAACACTAACTGCCTCCCAGAGTTCTGTGAATTGTCCCTCTCCTGTTTATTATTTATCTTCATTATCCTCTTTCTGCAAAGTATGGTCTAATTTCATTCCTAACGTAACATTCACTGCATGACTACACACATTTTAATGAAAAATAAAACCATGTTAAAGAGACACAGAAGGATTATAAAGTATCAAAGGCATTTTAAAAATATAAAATATCCATATATTTTGTTGTTATGACTGGGCTTTTTGGTGATTTCAATGTTTGCGTTTCATAGCTAACTTGGCTCACTATCACCAAAATGAAACTTCATGTGAGAAAGAAGAAATTAATTCTGTCATTAACACATATAGCCAACAAGAATTCAAATGCATTAAGTTGACAGGCATTCTGTTTCAGGAAAATCTCAAAGCTACTTCCACAACTCTCTTGGCTAATGAAAATACCCGTGAATGAGAAAATAACAATTTCCAGAAACTTAAAATTGTTTTCTTTCTCTCCAGCCCTTCTGTGAAATATGAATAGAGTTGTTTTGAGTTGTCTTAGTTTAAATAATCAAACAAAAATAATTATCATTCATGGTCCACTTAGGACCACAGCACTTTACTGTGTTGAAAACAAATAATAATTTAAGAGAAACTTTAAAGGTTTTTAAGAAATCTGCTACTATTTGACAATAGAATTTAAGCTACATTCTTTTTTTAATTAAAATATCATTTCATCCACTCATACACATATTCTATTTATTTACTTATTTTTAATGTGTTTCGTTCATTAATCGATTCCATCTACACATTCATTCACTCAACATGTAGTAATAGTGAATCTATGAACCAAACCCTTCTCTTTTTTTACATTTTTTTTGTTATCAATCACAGGTTAGGTACTTTGCATCCCAAGCGTAGCCCCCTCCCTCATT
>CM053744.1:63053502-63151401 GCA_028658305.1 Pachyuromys duprasi
GTCGCTTCGTTCAGATGACAGTGTCCTTTGCTTTACAGAAGCTTTTCAGCTTCATGAGGTCCCACTTATTGATTGTTGATCTTAGAGCCTGTGCTGTTGGTGTTCTATTCAGGAAGTAGTCTCCTGTGCCAATGAGTTCTAGTTAAGCTACATTCTAATTAAATATTTACAGTCATCCTAATGGACTATTCCCAGCTCTCTGAAAGGCTTGACAGATGCTACAGATGCGAATTTCACAGATGCTCTGGTACATTCAGGAAGCAGGTTATCATTTTTTGTAAACCTATATAAGGAATTCTCCAGCCTATGCAAATCCCACTGTCACTGAGGAATCTTAAAGGGACTTTAAAGAGATAATAGATTGATTATGTTTTTATATAAGCTGGAAAAATCAGCTGCTAGTATCTTAAAAAGCAGCATTTCTAAAATACAGAAATACCTTCACTGGTCATCAGGGAGGCTTCATGGGGTGTCATGAGGAAGGGACCTGGTCCTGTCACTGCATCTTGTATGCACAGCATTTAACATGTATTATGTCAACAAGAACTGCAATACAAAGGATCCCACCTAGTGCAATATAAATGATTGATTGATTGGATGGATGGATGGCTCTGAAAAAAAAAGTGGTAATTCTTTCTGTTGGCAAAGGAGATTAGTCTCTCAGGGCATGGAGGTTGGGCAAAGTGGTAAGAGGCAAAGAATGATGGATGAGAAAGGGGCTGAGAGCCAGTGGTAACTGCAGCCATTGTGGCAGAACAAGCCATTAGAACAACAGTGGGATGTTAGGGAACAGGCAGGCTGCCAGCAGAGAAGTGAGCAGCACAGAGGCAGAATAGAAAGTCCTTCTCTGTGAGAGGTGACCAAAAAGGAGCCTTTCAATATTCAGGAAAATAGAAAGTGTCTGTTGTGTAAATGGAAGATGTAAAGGGTGGGGGCCACATTCGTTGGGGGGGGGGAGGGAAGAGACAGTACCATGCTGTTCTAAAGATTCACCAGGTACTATAAGAAAAGAGAAGTTTACAGTGAGGAATTGAAGATGAAAAGTGTAGATCTACTCCCAGAGCACACTTCACTGGTAATCACAGCTACATAGCACTGCACTCGCTCCAATCCTAGGACTGTTATATAGGTCACTCACTTGTCATAGCAATCTTAGGCACATATTATTCCCATTTTACAAATGAGGATGCTGAGGAATGGGGAAGTCAAGTAACATGACATACCTCTGGAAAGAAAGTGAGCTAGGATCTGAATGTCTACACCAAGCACTCTAAGTCTGTGATCTCTGGGGAATGCCCAGCGGCCCTATTACCTGGGGTCCACTTTACTAGGTATTCTCCGCTGACAAAATGAGCCAATTCAAGCCAAATTGAAGTATATAAAGGCAGGTTTGTCCAGCAAGCATCAGGCATGATAGACACTGCATGAATATTCATTGGCTGAATAAATAAGAACATGCTCATAGCAAAAGTAAATTTGCTGTCAGAACACACTCACAAATTGCTACCCCATGAATCAAGTACTCAAATCCTTCCAAAGAATAGAACATAGAATGAATGTACAAGAAAATGTCCTTGTTCAATTTCTCTTTATAAAACAAGACTCAGAAAGCACAAAAGCAAATGTCCTTGTTATATACATGTTCATAGCAGCTTTATTCGTAATAGCCTGAAACTGGAAACAACCCAGATGTACCTCAACAGAGGTACATGCATACAGAAATTGTGGTACATTTACTCAATGGAATACTACTAACAGTTAAAAACAAGGAAATCATGAAATTTGCAGGCAAATAGTGGGAACTAGAAAAGATCATCCTGAGTGAGGTGGCCCAGAAGCAGACACACATGGTATATACTCACTTATAAGTAGATATTAGGCATATAATATAGGACAAACATTCTCAAATCTGTACACCTAAAGAAGCTAAGCAAAATGGAGAACCCTGGGTAAGATGATCAATCCTCATTCAGAAAGGCAAAGGGGACAGACATCAGAAGAGCTGGAGAAAACAAGGAATAGGACAGGAGCTTACCACAGAGGGCCTCTGAAAGACTCTACCCACAAAGTATCAAAGCAGATGCTGAGACTCATAGCCAAACTTTGGGCAGAGTGCAGGGAAGCTTATAAAAGAAGGGGGAGATAGAAATGTGTGGAACCTGCCCCACACATTCTGTTGTTTACCACCTGGAGGGGACAGGAGCTCCACAAGGAGAGCAACAGAACCAAAAAATCTGGGCATGGGGGGGGGGGAATCTTTTCTGAGACTGATACTCTAACCAAGGATCTTGCATAGAGATAACCTAGAACCCTTGCACAGATATAGCCCATGGCAGCTCAGTCTCCAAGTGGGTTCCATAGTAAGGGGAACAGGGGCTATCTCTGACATGAACTCAATGTCTGGTTCTTTGATCCCCTCCTAAAGAGGGGGAAGCAGTCTTACCAGGCCACAGAGGAAGACAATGCAGCCATTCCTGATGAGACCTAATAGGCTAGGGTCAGAGGGAAGGGGAGGAGGACCTTCCCTACCAGTGGACTTGGGCAGGGGCATAGGAGAAGAATAGGGAAGGCAGGTGGGATTGGGAAGGGATTAGAAAAGGGGCTACAGCTGGGATACAAAGTAAATAAACTGTAATTTATAAAAAATATTAATTAAGAATTTTTCTCCCTTTATCCAAAAAGAAAAGAGAAAGAAGGCACAAGAGCACTTTGTCATCTGTTTGCCCATTCCTTATCTTCCAAACATATGGAACCAGACTAAATGCTTTTAAAAGATAGGGGATTTATTGTTATTATTATTATTTAAAGTCCAGTACTAATAGTCAACCAGTGATCAATAACTAAATAAGCAAAAGAAAGATTGTTTCTCTGACACCAAATGGTGTCACACACGATGGTGTCAGCACAATACTGAAATCAGGGTCCAGACAAGTCCCAGAGGACTCCCTGGGATGGAACAGGCTTTTCCTGATAGCTATCCTGCTTTGTACTATATACACAGTTTTTTAAGATTATTTGGGGGGGGGAAGGAATCATTAAAGTAGTAGTAGAAAAGATACGTAACCTGATGCTTATTATTTGAAAAGCACCTTCTGAATCACCTGAGATAAATGATGCTAAATTTCTAACTGCAAAAATAAAGAACAAAAGAAAACAACAACAACAAATTAGAAGCAAAGACATCATACAATTTAAAAACAGAAAAGCCACGACTTTAAAAAACAGAAAACACAGTTTAAAAAACCAGAAAAGTCAGACTGCCTGAATCAGATGCCTATGCAAACAGCCCAGGGACAGCTCTCTGCTTTGTTGCTGCTGCTGCTGCTGCTGCTGCTGCTGCTGCTGCTGCTGCTGCTGCTGCTGTTGTTTTGCAGGGCCAAACAGTTAATCATTTGTATCATGTTGATTATATTTCAGGTTTTCTTGACATAATTTGTGTCAAGAGTCCTGAGGTTTTCTGGGCCCAGGAATTTATTGTAAGAGTAACAGATTGTTTTATTGCTATTTCCTGGCCTCCATCCTGGGCAATGTCAGTGACTCACAATCTGTCCTTGAAAATATGCTGATCTGATCTGAGGTGTTCTGAGGCCTGCTGACACTTTTGGGAAACTTAAAGTAACTCTTACCTCTGTGGGAAAGAACATTAGTGGGCTTTGGAGTCTGTCCCACACATTCTGTTGTTTACCACTGCAAGCATAAGTGGAAAACTACAGTTGTTTTGTTTTGTTTTGTTTTTCTTGGCTTTCTTCTAAGTTCGTCACATTAATAAAAAGCCATTTGAGAACCAGCATCTTGCTTAGACCATACATCTCCTGTGTGTTAGAATACAGTAACGTTTACTTTGGAGTTTCTGTCTAGAATTTTCTCTGCTGCCATGGCGTAGCAACATCCACACTGTTCCCAGCTACTGGGGCCATCTTTGTGTCCTGAAACCCGTTCAGTTCTTTCATACCCAGAGAGACATGAGACTGGGTGCTGGCTCAGTCAGAGTCTTCTCTACAGTCTTTGAAGGGACAGCTCCTTCTCACAGTTGAGAATTAGGCTTAAATACATCCTCCTCAAAGAGACCTCCTCTGACCACCCAAATCGATGTGGTCACTTGGACACCACCTCAGAACATTTTAATTCCATGCACACCGAATCTGCAGTCCTACAATGGTGGGCTCTGCATCTCACGGTGAGCACGAGGGCTATCTGACTACTGATCTCTTCCCAGAGGCATCTCTGGAATGGAAAGCAGCATCTGACACATGGAAGTGACTACATGATATTGTGACCACATGACCGAACAACAGTCTGAAGGCCAGTTCCTAAACTTACAGGTAAGTTCAGTGATGTGATGCATGGAGCAAGGTGTCATGTAGGGGATAAGATGCTCCTGCAGCATAGCATACAAAGTCTGGGAACTCAGTTTGAGGTTGTTTTTGTTGTTTTCATGTATGAGTCCAGGATTATGGAGTCTGAGCTAAAGCTAAGACATAAAATACACAGAAATACATGGTGTCTACCCAATGAGCAATTGGTGATTTTACTTTCCAACTGTAACACAATTTCAAGATCTGGAAAACTATGAGCAATGTTTGATCGCTCATGTCAGGTGTTTTGTTTTGTTTTTATTTTTTGTTTTTCCCAAAGGCATTTTATAATCTAGGAGTAAAGGAGGACAAATTAGAAAGAATCAAATCACAGAGCCGAAAGCCTTAACGAACCTTCAAAGGTAATCTTTGTTGGTGAACTTTCTTCACTAGTAAATATTTCCAACTTCCACCCACCTCCACTGAGTTGCTATGAAGATTTAATGAAGACATGTTCATTAAGCTCTTTGATACTACTAAGTAAGAGATCTGATAAAAAAAATACAAGTCTTTTTAAAAAAAATCATTTGATACCTGCTGATGGAATTAAAAAGCAATAAGAACTCAAGCACTTCAAAAAGAATTGGGCTCACACACTGGCCTATGTACTGTTAAATCTCAAAACTTATTATGATTCTTAATAAATCGGGGCACTCTTAAGCATAGTGTGCAAAGTTGGAGGTGGGAGAAAATCACAACTTGGTTAACATAAATGAGGTGCCATTACTTTAATTGGATTGAGATTCTCAGAAGGACTGAAATTCTCTATCTAAAGGATCAGACATATAGTAAGATAAAATTATCAGCCAATCAGTGATTTGCTTCTAACCCAAAGGTCCATTTGTTATGAATGGGGCACCTAAGTTGCTCTTCAAGTGACTTCTATTGTGTTTTATTCATTATTGGTAAAGTAGTAATCGTCATAAAATGAGATTTTTTTAAATCTGGATATTTGCCTCAGACATAAACTAAATAGACATCATGATAGACAGACAACTGTCTGTGTCATAGTTATGTGTGTATGTAAGACTCTACTGTGTAAAATAATGATGTCAGATACAACATCATCTTGGCAAGGGCATACTTTCTCTGCAGAGTACTTTAGCTTTGTGGTTGTTCAAGTTTGAAGTTTTTATCTTAAATATATAGAAAATTAGACTGAGGATTAATTAAAGCAGTGAACAAATTCTGCCTCCCAGGAGCTTTTTCAAGAGACATGGATGCCATTCATTGAAGCACAAAGAACCTCTTGCTTAGACAAACTTTAACCCACTAAGCAAATGTGAACTCACCAGGTCCTGGTTCAGAATTCCCAGGCTGTAGGATGTGGCATGTAAAGAACAGAGCACAAAACAAATAGTTTTAAAAGCATGAATAGCAGAAGTTTTTTAAAAGGAAGAAAGAAACGTACTTTAGCAAGACTGGTAATTATGAGAGAGACACCTTTATAATACAATCTTTAAAAATCAAACGAGAAGACCCACTCTCTTACTCAAACTTCTCACTCCTCTCCTTGCTTTCCAAGTAAAATATTTTCAACTTTTTATCAATCCCCATGCATAATAGAGCAACATAGCAATTCTTCATTATAATAATGGGGGGAAAATTAACTTGACATCAAGCCTAATTGAGTAAAACCTCACTAATTCTTCTAAATAGGGATAAGCCTTGCTTGATTAGTGAAAGCAATTTTGTATAGAACATGTTTAGATAAATGCACTCATACTGATTTCATAACTCACGCTAACAAATGAGGCTGCAGCAGCAAGCACATGTGTGGGTAGGTCCTTAAAATCCTCCACCATCTATGGGTATTAATGTGGCTTGTCAACCACATAAGAGCAATTTTTACATTGGCATTTTTTTACATCTTAAAAATTAAATTTAATTAAATTAAAACTTTAGGATCGTGTATAAAAATAACCTCAAAGATAGTTTTTATAGATAATTGCCAAGATACTCTACAACCTACCTTAGAACCAAAAGGAATAGATTGTAATTAATTGATCAGCTGCCTGATTGGTAGAGTCAAAATTAACAAGGATTCACTCTATAGGCAATCCTCTGTTCACCGTCAGGTTTGTTCCCAAAGTTCTTTGGAAATCAGAACTAATTAGAGCAATGCTTCTATCAGGAAGTTGTGTGGAGCATGGGGAACACAGAGCCTGTTTATGCGACCCCAGGAGGAGATCCCAGCCTGACTTTCCCACCAAGGAGCCTGGGATGCTTCTCACAGTGTTTGGCCCTGCACTGCTACATGCTGCTGCAAAAAGTGAAGAGTAATGACTTGCTTATCTAACATGACACGGTCAACCCTGAAATCACACACATACAAACACTAAACTGACTCAGCCAGTGATATATCTGTGTGTCTATATATGTGCACAATAATAATCAAAGAAAAAGTCATCATCAATTTGATGGTGAGTAATGGTGGGATATGGGAAGGACTAGAGGGAAGGGACATGGGATGGATGAAAGAGAGAAAAGGAAAGGGAAGAACTGAAGTAGTTATAATTTAAACAAAATTTAAGGCAAAAACCCTTCAAATTGGCTCTTCTGAGTTCTCTTCTTAACTGAATCTTGACCTTGTACTTCCATATTAACCAATGCTTTGCATAGACACCTATAAGGAAATTAGCTGACTTCATAATATGACACTCAAATTATAGAATTTGAAACAGTAAATAGAGGTAGAAGGTGTGGCTCATTCCTGTAATCTCATCACTTGGAATGTAAAAACAGGAATATCATGAATTTCTGGACTACCTGGAAAGACACATCCTCAAAAACTAGTGTTTCCGTTTTTAAAATAGTAAATATTTGGAATGTGGCAGACTAAATGGGCTAGAGTGGAACTAAAATTGACAAGATTGATATCATGTCCATTTGGGGCACATTAAGAACCCCAGATCCTTTTTTCTAAGCCAGAGCATCCAGGTGGCCCTCACCAATAGTGACTACAGATTTTCCTTTGGGAAACTTGAACCCAAGAGCCTCATTCACGGGCAAAGCAAACAAGGCTGAAATTGAGCAGGATGGTGAAGACAGATATGTAACCATAATACTTTCAGTATTGCGGAATCCTTCTCCAAACACACATCCAGGAATACACTCCAGCCTTCTCACCCCCCAGGCCAAAAGGAAAAAAATGATCCACTCCCCACTTGCCTCCGATCCAAAAAAACTGAGAAGAAACCCCACATATTCTCATAGAGAGCGTCCTGTTCCAGATCAATCAGAGAGACTGATGATAGATAGACAGATTGATTGATTGATGATAGATAGATAGAAAGATAGATTAGATAATAGATAGATGATAATAGATTAGATGATAGATAGATAGATAGATAGATAGATAGATAGATAGATAGATAGATAGATAGATAGATAGATAGATAGATGATAGGTAGACAGATAAAGAGACTTTGAAATTTAAGTTCTCTGTAACATTATAATGCTTTTGTATGTAACATATGACAAGGCAGAAAGTGGGTCCCTCCATCCCTTTGACACATTACCAGTACTTAGAAGAGCACCAAGAACATATTAGATGGTGGAAAATATTTACTGGGTGACTTAATGCGTTTAAATCTGTCAGCCTCTCACAGAGATCCAAGTTTCTCAAAAACACTTATTCCTGGAGTATCGCTTTATATCAGCTGTTGGTGAAGTCTGCTCCCTGACATGGCCTACTTTGTGGATAAATTCTACTTCATCGAACCTCGTTTTTAAATATGGTATGCACAGTAATCAACTTCTGTAAATGGCAGAGTAATTTTTCCTCTTATTATAAAATCAGTAGGAGACTGGTTGCAGACCGCAGGAGGAATGAGCTAGATGGTCCCTCTAGTGGCCTAGAAGGGCTAACACATGCCACAGAGACCCTAAGGTTCCTAAGGATCTAGATCTGCTAACAGCAGTCACTCCAAAGGTATGTGTCCTAGAGGAAAAACTTTCACATAGCGAGGCCCCTCCATATCAGAGGAAAGAACAGATCTACCTCAATGGTAGGATGTGATACATTATCTAGTGACAACTGAGTCACTAAACGTGTGTTCTACATGTCACAGGTGCTTCTGTATTTCACACTTGCTAGGCACTAAGAAATCTCAGTGTTTGTCTAAATAGCTGAAAGTCATGGATGAAACTGTCAACTACCTTCTAACACCTTTCTGTGATAAATACATGTTTTGATGATAATTTTTTAAATTGTCCAAAGCTGTAGGCATCTAAAGGAACACAGACAAAATACCATAGGCTACTAAATTTAAATGGTCTTGCATATCTGATTATTCTGTAATAAGCTATTTGGATAATTTTTTAAATGCTACAATTTTTGCCATACATTTTAGTTACGCTATAATATTTCTTTCATTCTTACATAGAAAAAGAATCAAGAATCATCCTTTTAAAATCTAAATTTCTGTATAATTTGTGTCCAACTGATATCATATCAAGTTAAGCTACTTTTTTTAATTCATAATTTCAATAGTAGACTGATGACATGAGTTCATTTCCCAGAACCTACATGGAAAGAACCAACTCCCACAACCTGTTCTCTGTTAATGTGGTCATTAGCCCTTTAATTTGTTTGTTTGTTTGTTTTGAGACAGGGTTTCTCTGTGTAGCCCTGGCTGTGCTGGACCTCACTCTGTACACCAGGCTGGCCTCGAACTCACAAAGATCCACCTGCCTCTGTCTCCCAGGTGCAGGGATTAAAAGCATGTACCACCACTACCTGGCTCCTTTAAATAGTTTTAAATCCTAAACTCTTTATTATTTATGCTTCATGTAACAGAACCTGAATATCCCAAAGGAAAATGGCTCAGGTCTGGTTGCACTCATTCTTCATGGAAGACAGCCCTGCCTGACCTGGTCTTGTTCATTCTAGGGGTCACAGGATAATTGTCCTCAGGATAAGAATTCAAACCAGGCTTCAAATTCCATGGCAGAGTATCACCTTTGCCAGCAGATACCTGACAGGGTTTTTCTTTGTCTGTGGTTTTTGTAGTGCTGAGGATTAAACTTAGCCTTGCCAAGCCTAAGCAGGACCTACATTACTAATTACATCCCCTGTCCTTTTTCTTCACTTTTTGTTTTGAAACAGGATTTCACAAAGTTAAACAAACTGACCTTGAACTCACTAGAGCCTAGACTGGCCTTGACCTTGCAAGCTTTCTACCTAAGCCTCTTAAGAGTTGACATTATAAACCTGTGTCTCCATGTCTGGATTAAAAGATTTATTAATCAGTGTTTAAGTTGGCAGCTTAGTTGACTGGTTCTTCTGGAATCATCACCAGAGTTCAGCCATGATTTCACGGGGACCCATGATTTGCCGAGGCATGTATAAAAAGCTAGCACTGTGGAAGAAGAGTTTTCACTATCATTCTCCACGTTCCTTCAATTGTGCCCTACATGATCAAATCCTCAGGAAAAAAAAATTCTTCTTAAGCTAATTCATCTTGTCCCTCCCAATAAAATAAATAATATTGAATGTAGAGTTAATGCTATCGTCTTGTTTCTAGCACTGTGAAGAAGGAAGAGCAGTCAAATGTGTAAGAATACAGCATCACACAGTCCCGGTGCTAGCCAGGCTCCACCTCTCAGAAGCCGAGTGTCCTCGGCTCAGTCAACATTTCTAAGTCCTAGGACTTAACTCTAACTGTGCTTACCCCCACTTTGTGAGGACCAAATAAGGTAAGCCATCTACTGTTCAAACAAAGACCTGGAGCACGTAAAAATGTTATTTTAACGACCATAAGAAATCATCTCTTTACACATTAGAATCTTCTCCGGTAGATCTTAATTAAAATCACCATTCGTGTCACTACCTGAGATAATTTCCAATTAATCTAATAGTAACACAAAGCTACTTCAAACACACTTGAGAATTTCCCTTCACCCGGTGGGAGAAGAGTACCACCAAGCGTGTTTCCAGAAGGAAACTCAGATGTCTTTGTTGTTTATTGTGATTGTTTTGTTTTGTTTTGTTTTTCCTAACAACCTCTTTCAAATATTTCCTTTCTGCCTTTTATTTTTCTTGGTTGATTTTCCCTCTCATCTCGATTGCTCACTTCTCCAATACGCTTGACTTTTAGCTTGTGGATCTGCATCTACAGGATGAGTCATGCCAAAGATTTATCCTCTTCATCTGCCAGCCGATAATTACAGTGCACACCAGTGCCACTGTCCTCCCAGAGCCCCTTTCTAATCACCAGTCTACACCGTCTGTACTCTGTACTGGGTTGGTTAGCATCTCTAAGTCCTCACATCCTAATTAAAACAATGTTTGTCCTCTAGTTTATGGGGATGGTAAGATAATTAGTCTACTGTTACAGGAACAGATCCAGAGCATTCAATAAAGTGTCAATGTGAGTACAATGAAAAATTATCTACTTGGAGATTTCCATATTCTTAAAAAAAAAGTCTTAAGTTGTTAAAAGTATCATGAGTTGCACTATAATAAATAACTCCTGTTAGTTTATCACAGGTCTTGCTTCAAAGCCATACAAGGAACATGACCATCTAAACACTTAGTTTAGTCTAAAGTGGCCACCTGAAAGAAAGTGGGCCAAGGGGCTACACTTACAAGGAATTTAGGGGCTAAGGATAAGAGGTCAGAGGTGTCTAGAGAACACTGGCTGCTCCTCCAGAAGTCCTGGGTTCAATTCCCAGCAACCACATGGCAGCTCACAACTGTCTGTAACTCCCGTTTCAGGGACCTGACATCCTCACACAGACAAAACACCAGTGCACATAAATAAAAATGAATTTTAAAAAATAAGAGGATGGGGCTCTCTCTGACTTTCTTTCCTGGGGCACTTCACCATACTCCCATTTCTCTTCTCCTATAATCTCCCTGTCCCTGTCCCTCTCTCTCCTACCCCGCCTCTGTATCTAATAAGCCTCTTTGTGCCAGAAAAAAAAAATAAGATGTCAATCTCATCAGAAGTGCTGAATTTATAAAATTTAAGTCTCAGAAGCTATCACTGGCTTTGCTTCCCACTTTTGGAAGGAGATGGTCCAGGTGAAAGGAACAGGTGATGCTGAGATGCTTGCGGAAGTAGAGAAGGGTCACTGATGGTTCTGACATCTCCAGACTTCTTGTTGTCCTCACAGCTCGGCTTTCCCACATAAGAGGCCAGTTTTCTTTTCAATAATTTATCCTTTGGCCACAGATAATTTGAATTTGAGTTCTATCACTTGAAATAAAAATGGTCATAATACATGGAGAGTAACCTCTACTTTCAGTAGTCATTATAAAAAATAGGTAAGATAAAAATCAGTAATTGCCTCGCATATTACCTAGTGTGAAGTACTTGCTTTAAAAATTGTACCCATTAATATTCTTCAGACACTGCAAATATAAATTTAAGTTGGCTAATTAATGAACAGGACTCTCAAAACCTTCACATCTCACAGTTTCAAAATTGCTCAGAGGATTCTTTGCTTTGGGATCTTGAAAGAATTGAAGTAGTAAAAATGTCCTGAACTAATTTTACTAGAGGTATTATGTAAATCTAACTGAGAAGCTCTTGTACAGTGAAACAACCCTAAAGAACAATGAACCTCAAGACCAAGAATCCAGAGTTCCTTCAACTCATATTCTTAAGCACCTAGAAGAAGAGCAGAAAGAGTGCAGCTTATCCCACAAAGGTAGGCATGTCTAACAGGTATGACTGTATGAAATAATGGCTTGACTGCATTCCCTGCTGCCTTCATAGTGAAAAGTACACGGAAGAGTAAGAGAAAAATGTAGTCAACATAACATACCTGGAGGGACACCACACTGACAGTGTCAAAATGGATGTGTCCGTTAGGCTCGGTGACTGCAGGGTTGGCATAGCATGTCACACCGTTGATTGTAGGTAACGGTAACGTTTTGGGTTGATGGGCTTTTTCTCTAGAACCAAAGTCATCATTCCCAAAGTGGGTGTGGTCATTCTACACATGAATAAAGCAAGTCGGTTAAAAGAAGAAAGAAGATGACTCATGGTGATAAGAAAATGGTCCATTGTTTTCATTTATAAAAGAAAACATTTTTTGGGTTATAGTTACAAAACTATCTGTAATGTAAGTACTAAATGTCTTCCTTAAACACATTCTTGTGTACTATATTCCATGGTTTCTGCTTCCTCTATGTTATGGGATGTGCTTTTATTTGATGAATATAAAGGAGATACAAATTATCCACATCTATTATCTTGCATTAAAATGAGGTTAATAGTTCCAAATTCTATATGAGTCGGGTATTTTTCTTACACTTGTCAATATACTGACTTTTATTTTCTTCATATTTGCTAGTATAACAGTCAGACTCCTCACATAATTCACAATTCTTGCCTTTGTTAGGGAGCCTGGGAAAGCAAGACATCAAATGCCTCCAGTCAGGTCCATTTACCTGGCCATATGTTTTCAGCAGCATCTTAAGTGTTCTTTCAACAAAGAAAAGCATGTAAAATCCACCAAACACAGCAACTGCTTTCTCAACATAATTGTCAATTTTGGGATCAAATCCAAATGCCTAAGGAGTAGAGACAGGACAATTCACATAAAACCAAGTTAATTGACTTCTGGAAAACAATACCATAATTTCTTAGTCTGCAATTCCCCCCAAAGTTATAAGCCCACCCTCAGAATAAATACTCTGAAACACAAGCAACAAGACCACACACAATGCATTAAAACCTTCCTAATAGCAGTCATCCAGTGAACTGAAACCACTAGATCTTACAAGTTCCTCTCCAGAACATCCACAGCAATCTTTGCTTTAAGTGATTCACAAAACACACAAGACACCAAGTGCACATACATAGAACACTGCATTGCACTAAATATTTTTAATGGAAAAGTGTGCATTGTAATTCTCATTGGTAACTAACCAACTGTATGGCTGTCTTAGAGTCATTTAATCTCCTTAGATTTTTCAGCTTCCTTCTTTATATTTGAGGGGTTTAGGTATTTCTCTTAGATTCTTTTTAGACAAATACTAATAAAAGCTATAACTCTAAGAACTTATCCCTCATTTTTATATACATATTAAAAACTAGAAGAAGCTTTTGTTATTTTATAAAACCTAAAAGAGGGGCACAATGTGAATACTATTTTTTATTTGGGGTTATCTCTTCCTCCTTCCATGTGCAAAATATATGGGAAGAAATGGCCCATATATATGTGTGTGTGTGCGCACGCGTGCACGCGCATGTGTGTGAGTGTGAATTTCTCTCATTGGTCTTTATGACTAATTCTCTTTCTTTCCCTCTCTTATTTTCCATTCGCTATTTCCTTTTCTTAGGTGGCCATAACAGAGACATGAAATAAAATGTGCACAATACTTATTGATTAAGTGAATAAGTGATAATGACTGCAGTCACTATCAAGTGATATATGTTCATCAAAAGAAAAAAGTAAGTAAGTTACTCTTTATTTGCTAACCCATGACTGATTTTCTCCTCTTAGTCAAATGAAAACCGGGGAGGGGGAGGGGAACCTGTCAACTACACACGCTATTAATCTCTCATCTTGTAGTAAATAAATAAGCGAACTTTGTAGTCTGTCATCAGTAAATTTAGACTCTGGATATTCTATGGAAAATAACAAACAATAAAGCTGCAGAAAGTTAAATGTGCCGATGGAAGGCAGAAAGGCATGCTGAGCTTTCAGATGTGTCTAGGGCACTGTCTAAGCATGTCCTGGTGGCTGCTGTCCTGGAACAGTAACTTTGTCTTTGACTTCAGCTTGAGACAATTTTTGACACTTGCTGTGGCTCTGCTTTCTCTTATTCAGAGCCTTATAAACCCACTAGAGAACACTGTGAAAATTGTGAAGGCTAAAATGCAGAAAGTGCTAACATGTTTAAAAGAAGCAATTACACACAGAAATGCCCAGCCCACCCCCCTTACCTCTGGAATAAGCTGGAAAATGGCATTTGAGAAAAGAGTCCCAATAGCCAGCCCTACAAAGTAAGTCAAAATCTTGGGGAAATAAGACTTCTTTATCAACGGGGTCAAAATCAATCCCAGGAGAGATGCCAAATTAATAATTGTCACCGACAGGAATCCATAGCCCCAGACTGCGGGGAAAAGGGGAAAAGAGTAAAAATTAATTACAACCAAATGGTCAAACACACACTAACTGCGTTACTGCACATTAATTTTGAAACATTTCTTCTTTAAAGGCTTCAACAAATATCTTCTTCAAAACTAAAATGTCTCATTGAAAGCTTTGCACAAAATTGAGAACACACCTGCAGTTGACTGAACATTAATAGAAGTCATGTTTCTAGGGTCTGGGATATAGCCCAGTAGGTACAACTTATTTATCATGCAGAAGGCCCTTATGTCCAGTCCCCAACATTTCATAAACTAAGCATGGTGGTATATGCCTGTAATCTCAGCACTTCTGAGGTACTAATTCAAGGTCATCTTCATCTACATTGCAAGCTCAAGGCTAGCCAGGGATATGTGAAGTTATGTCTCTAAAGGAAATGAGATAGGAAAGTGACTTAAGTCATCCTGTGCGACCATCATAAGATCAAAGAGTGTACATGGTACAGGGAACTGGAGACTATCTGAAGAAGGACAAATAATCTGCTCTGCGCAGCTTCCACTTTCCTTGCTCTCTGTGTGGCTCAAGGCTGACTTTAAAATGTGGCCTTTTATAGGAAGACAGAAGCACTGTGAGATTCTAGGGAAAAACGTAAGCTGTAGGCAGAGGACAGGGGTCAGTGGGAGTTGGGATGGTGTGTCTTCAAGGTAAATATCACGCCAACACTAGGTTTCTCATAATCTCAGGATCTGGACCCCTGAGATCACCTTTAAAAGAAACTCTTCTAATTTTAAAAACGAAAGACTCCTTAACTCCCCACAGCTGGGGCCTCCCAGAATCTGGGGTCAGCCAGTGCTGCGAGAACACAGATAATGAGCACGTGGGCGTGAAAGGAATGGCCTCATTGCACAACTCTCCTTGCCAGGCCCAGATAAAGACTGGGTGATGCTGCAACAGACAGAGGTGATTCATCTTTCGCTCATATGCACAATGGATACCCAATAAATGTTGGTTGGGGAGCAATGAGCAAATGCTATCCTACGCTAACTGTGCGGCTGCCCATTATCTTCATTGCAGAGGTTTGGTTTAAGAACTGAATGAGAATGGGAGTGAAGTAGGCACAGGACAATTCACTGTAGCAATGTGGTCTGAGGTATACCATACCCACTGCAACCAAGTCACATGTGGCAAGGAGCACTGTTTGGAAGATGAGAAGCTGCCTCTGCTTTGCCACTTTCAAAACACCTACCAGAAAATGCAGTTAGATAAATGTTGGGCCACTTTTCCCTCTCTGGCCCTGTCAGAGCAGTACACAGAGCAGTACATAGCAAATGTCTGCCATATTGCAAGCTCTGTGCTAAGCTATCAATGTCTCCTATTCGATTGGACCAAAAAAGCCTTGCAAGGTACATTCTACTACCTGCTCACACGGTTGTGGAAGCCAGAACACCCAGAGTTCCCAAAAGCTCAAATCAAAAATATAAACTCTGAATTTGGGGACTGAGAGGTAGCTGATATGTTAAAAGCAGTTGCTGCTCTTGGAGAGGACCAGAGTTCAATTGCCAGCACCCACACACGAGAATCCACCGTCCTCTACAGCTTCTGTGGCTACTGCATGCACAGGGCTGGCTCACATCCAAACAGGCTCACACATAATGACACTCAGAGAGAAATTTTTAAATAATTAATTTTTAAGTATAAAGATGGAGGGGGGAAAAGGGAGCTGTAGAGGTAGATCCCAATTAAAAGCACTTGCTGCTCTTGCAGAGGGCCCTGGTTTGCCTCACAGCATCCACATGGCAGCTCACAACTCTCTGTAACTCAGTTTCAAGGCACCCAGGGCTCTTTTGTGACTTCAAGGGTACCAGGCATGTACGTGGTTCACTTACACACAGACAGGCACAGTTTTCACAAGAGTAAAATAAATAACCTTGTTCCTGGAATACACCACGCCGTCAATAGGTGTTGTTTATTATTATTTTCAAAAACCTGAGTAAGCAGACTTTTTCCTTCCTTCAGTTCACTGTAGTGCAGTGAACAGAATAGGCTTAGATTTAAAAGCCCTGAGCTCTCCATCCCCTTTAAGCACTGTACCTGTGGAAACCGCTTTGAGGGAGTAGGACTCAGATAGACAGACAGACACTGTGTTCTAGGTAGAATCATGTACTTTTCACTCAAATATTTAAAATGGCTGCCTTCATGATTCTTCTCCATCTCCAAGACAAGGACGTAGTGGATTCCACCAACCCACGTACGAGAAGAAACCATTCATTCATTGGGACTTTAAATCTTGGGTGGTGTGGAGTCTCCTGTGGCAAGAACCACTTAGCCTCTTTTTCTGCACTGACCAGTGCCCTGAGATAGCTCAATCCAGCCAGTTCTGGGGGACAACAGGAACTCACTCTACCCACAAACATACAAGTTCAGGTTCTGCCAGACAAACTCAGACTCTAGATCCCTCTCCCCACTGGTTGTTTTTGTATGGTATGTGTGTGTGTGTGTCTGTGTGTCTGTGTCTGTGTGTGTGTGTTGCATGCGTATGAGAGAGACAGACACGATTCCAATAAAACATGGCCAAGTGTTGAGATCTTGCTTTTCCTGCCTTCGTATTCTTTAAATCAGCCGAGAAAAAGAATCTTTTCCTGCAATCCTAACAGACTCTCTGAGCACCATTAATTCTCCTCTCTGGAGCTTACAGCTCCATCATTGTTTGCATTGTGTTGGACAGTAGGATCTTCAAGGCTGCTTCAAGTAAGAATCTATGATTCTTACATCTTATTTGGATTAAACAGTACTACATGAACTTATCCAAAAGTGAGACAATTTTGGAGCTTTAAATTACTCCTAAGATATGATTAATTTCTCTCCCAAAAAAAGTAAATTTATCATTGGTTTACTGATTATATCAGTGTGGTTTTATAAGGCAAATGAAAGGCATCTTCAAAACATGACAAAATGTAAGATCTCTGAGGCTGTTTTATCTTCCCACTAAAATGTTAATATAAACATATTCAGAACATTTCATGTCATGACTCCTTTGATTTGGGTTTTTTAGTCTCTTGGATGACCTTAGATTGAGCTAACAAACAGTGAAAAGTTATACCCAGAATCTAATACATTTGATTATTTTTAATGTCCTTGTGAGAAAGCAGCATTACATAAGGGCCAAGGAGTACAGTGAACCTATGGACACTTGTAGAAGAAGGTGGTGGCAGATCTGTAGATGTGAACACTGCTGCACAGTCATGAAGATCTGAGTTCAAGTCTAGCACCCATATTAAAAGCTTATGTGTCCACACATGCCTGTCACACCAGTGTTTCATGAAATAGGGACAGGAGATTTTCTAGGGCTTCATGGCCATCAGCCTAACTTACTCCAGGTTCAGTGGGAGCCCCTCTCTCAAGAGAATGAAGTGGAAAGTTATAGTTCAGGACAGCTGACATAGTCTTCTGACCTCCAAAAGCACACAAAATGGCACTCCAACCCATACATATTCTCCACACATACACCCAGACACATATGTGCACATGTACATACACAAAAAGATTGAAGGCATAGTCCTCTGAAGCTGTACCAGTCACTTTGGTGCCAGCCACACTTCTACAATAAAGGAGCTATGGTCACACCCACCTACAGATGAAGTGACTTAGGCAGAAAGATGCTGAACAATTGCTCAAGACCACACAATTACACTAAAATGAAACTATTAAGTATCACATCAAATGACAATGTGCTGCCAAACTAAACAGATTAGAAGAGAGGAGCACTCTATTCTCTTTATTGGGTTCTCTGTCCAAATATTTGGTGCCTTTCTGATCTTGCAACTAAGAACTGTTGACTTTTCTACTTTATGACTTTGTATTGTTGACCCTAGAATTCTCTCTCACTTCCTGCTTCCTACTTTCCTGTTCTCATTTTCTGGCTCCACTTGACATAGAGTAAGGAACAGCTGGATTTAGAAAACACCTCTCTCTCTCTTTCTCACTCTCTCTATCTCTGTCTCACACTCTCTCGCTGGAATAGAGTTTTCCTCTGCATCCCAAACTGGGCTTGAACACATGGTGATCCTCCTCTCTCAGGCTCAGAAGTGCTAGGATTAGAGGCCTGAGCCCCCACATCCAGATTTAGAAATACTTTCGAATGTCAGTAACTTTTCTTTGCTGGTGTCACTTCCTGAAACTGCAGGCCTTATGCTACACCAAAGCCACTATTGTTCTAGTACTTTATGAGTGTTGTTATTTAATCCTTAAAACAGCACTGTGAGAAATGAGATAAACTGGATGAGGAAACAGAAGTAGAAAGAGGTCAAAGCATGCTCCCCATATGGCTGGAAACTTATAGAGTTGGATTTTGAAGTCTTTAGCTTTATTAGTCCATATTACTAGTAAATGTCAGTATGTTTAAAAAGCTTTGTTGCAGTTCTTTTCAAATACAAAGTAAAAGGTCTCAAAATGTAAAAGGCTTATAGAAACGTAAGCATACTCTTGCAAACATTTGTAATCCTGACATCATGGTTCATAACAGTTGCAAAACTACAATTATGAAGTAGCAGTGAGATAATTCTATAGTTGGGGTCACCACAACATAAGGAACTGTATTAAACTGTCGCAGCTTTAGGAAGGTTGAGGACCATTGCTCTTGGGGGAAGAAAGGGGACAATTGGTAGAGGAGAGAGGAGAACAGGGAAAGGGAGGGAGGTTTGGGGATTAAACATATATTAAGCAACATAATATGTTTTTGCATGAAGAAGTCCAAATGTAACAGAGAACAATGTGTAATGAATACATACAATAAAAACTAAATAAATAAGTGAAAATAAAAGTTGGATGTGGGCGTTTTAAAGCCTTCTAAGGACAGTCTTGATCCCACAAGCAGAAGAGCATTACTTACAAAGCTTGTATGAGTTCCCATTATTCTTATCTAAACACTTGCTGGATCTTATTTTACCAGGAGGTTTCTCACAACTTAATTAAAAGCAATAAACGAGAAAAGGGTGCATGTGAGCTTTCTCTCCGCTGGGGTGAGATAGCAGCTTCCGGGTACCTTCGGAAAGACTCGGCTTTGCAGCGTGCTTCGGCCAGTCCTCACAGGGATGGAAGTTCAGCTGCTGTAAGATCGCTGGGCAGATGGCCGAGAAATTCGAGCTGGTTATCTGGGAGGCATTTGAGAAGCCGTGAAGAGAAAAGATGTCTTCTGCTGACAAACACTGAAACAGAGCAAACACAGGCACGGAGGTAGTAATACAGTCCGCACACGTGGGTAAATAGTCTAAGCCTTAGATAGAGTCTAAGGAGATAGGCTGTGTGACGCGCAGGTCCACAGCGCTGACTCTGCACCAGAGCCCGCTGCAGAAACGAATGGACCTCCACAACGGTGAACCCGTCCATTCCTCTTCAAAACCAGAAAGAAACAAAATAGCAAAAGGATTCTGTAATCCACAGCCTACCTAATGTAAACAAACAAAAATAAGGTTAAAAACTGGCTTAGAGAGAAAGACTTCAAAAGTTGTAATAAGAGCTGGGTAGGAGAGGGGCTTGCTAGCACGCACATAGCACGCACAAAGTCTGAGCACCCTAATACTACAAAACATGAAATGAGTAAAAGCACACTGGCAGCATTTGAACACGGAGCTCTAAGATTTTTTTATTGTCTCAATTTACCTTTTCAGTTGTTTATAAATAGATATTTTGTGGTGACTGTCACAGTAGCTTTCTAGCATTCTTTGTTGACGGATACTTGGTTCCTTATACTTTCATACTTTAAATACGTATCCATCTATGTAGCAATATAGTTCCAATACGTAAAAATTGTTTTTAAATACAGCTTAGGAAACTATTGTTTGCTAAAATACTCATTATTCTAATGACTAATAATTAGCTTTTCTATACTATGTAGAGTTTTGCAAATAGGCCTGGGCTGTTTATAAATTCATTAACTTTTTAATGAAGCAAAGAATCTACACTGGAAAAAGTAATCTTTGCAAAAAGATAATTTTTTAAAGGATCATTTACTCTCAAGTGCAATTTCATTGTAGACTATCTTCTAAATATTTGCATTACTAAAAAGAAAATAAAATGGATTAAATGTTAATAAATTAATGCCATAAAATTAGAAAGTGTGAGAAATACTCTTTTGCTCAAACAGAAGCCTGTTTTTAATAAAATGGAAATGATTTTTGTCCATTTCATCCAACCCCACTAAAATCATAGCTCTGCACTATAAACTGAACTGTATTCCTCACAATTCAATTCAGATCCCAAATCCACAGTGTGTGGGGATTTGTGGAGATCTCCTGAAAATAATTAGCGTTAGAGGAGACCATGAAAGAAGGACCCCGGTCCAAGAGGATGACGGCCCCATGAGGAAGGACACTAGAGAGGCCAGAGTCAGAAGGAGCCCATCCACAGAGCAGCCATCAACAGAAGGTCATGCCCTAGCACTTCCATCTTGGACTTTGAGTCTCTGGAACTATGAGAAAATTAGTTTCTATTGGTTATGGTGATTCACATTGCCATGGCAGCCTGATCTGAGTAAGCATCATAGATGGTGTTGAGTTGAGACTATAATGGTCGATGTTGGTGCCCGAGAGATGTCTCAGTGGTTTAGAGCACTCTATGCTGTGGCTGAGGACCTAGGTTTGTTTCCCAGCATGGGGCTAGTCACAGGCACTCCAGCTCCATGGCATCTGACACCCTCTTCTGGCAGCAGTGGGAACTGCATGTACATGATACACATACAGATAAGCAAGGCACACATAGATACACAGAAATAAAATATTTTAAGTTAATGTATTGCACCACAAAGCACATTAATACCCCTTACAATAGAAACAATGAAATTAATTGAAACAGGAAACCAATGCTGTTACTAAGGGAAAAAAATGAAGACATCAAATATGAAGACTCCAACCAAATGCAACTGTCAAAAACTAACCAATTACTTTACAGAAAATCATGTTTAGATTTTTCTTTCCTTTTTTTAATTTTTGAGATTTTAATAGTATCCCTTTCCTCTCTCTAAACCCTCCTATATATTTTTACTTGCTCTCTTTCAAAGTCATGACCTCTCTTCACTGTTATTATATGCGATACATGTATATGTATATAGGTATATGTGTGACGTGTAAGTATATAATATACAAGAATATAACAAGTAAGTATATATAAGCAATTCAACCCGTTCTCTTTTGGAGTGTGATAATGACAACTGTGTACTAGCCATCAAACATTCAACACTATTCCACTAATAGGCATTCCGATAGCTACAAATACAGGACACTAGACTAATAGATGGAAAAAATGGCTCAGTAGCCAATCAGGGAAAGGTAAGAAGGTAGAGCTTGTTCATGACAAGGAGGATGCCCAGAGGCAGAGTTGCTAGACTCAAAAGCTACAGAGCGTACTTGGGTCAGTCATAATTCCAGGAATTAACAAGTGTGTGAGCACAAACACAGAGCAGCGCTGGTTCCCAAAAGGAAGCCTTAGCCCACATGGACTTCAGCTTCCTCCAACTAAAAACATGAGGAAAAAGGAAAGCCTATAAATAATGAATTCTCAGAATTCAAGCACTAAGACAGTCAAAATGTGATGACTATTAAATTCTTTTTAGAGCCAAATTGTGGATCAGAAAGTCAACTTGCTGAGGCACAGTTAGTGTTTCCTGATGAAGCGGTAGTTTAAATACGATGGCCTTTAAGGTCTTCCTGGGTGCCCATTGTGCATTACGAAAAATTCTCCTTGAGCAATCAGGAAAACTAATCCATGTAGTCAAATGAGTATAGAATAAACACCATGAGGGAACTTAAAATTGTCATGATTGGTCAGCTGTTATAGAATTTTTGCTGGGCAGGTGGTCAGAATTGACAGTTGCAACTGCCCAATAGGCACACAGATACATAGATGTGGCAAAACTCAAGGCTTAATATGCCTTTTTTTTTATGGATGAGAATAGGCTATGTGTCAAAACAGTCAACTCAGGCCTGATGGGCTTAAAATCGCTTGTCCACTAAGAAGAAGAATGCAAATCATTTTGGACAACAACTTATTTTTGCTATTTTGGTCTTGATTTACTAAATTACACCCAAAACTAAATGAGGCAACGTCTATGCAAGGGCAGTCTCCACTGCAGGGCAAACAGGATGAGAGCTCGGTGCTGTGTAGGGAGGGCACAAAACCTGTTGGACCAGTGACAGTGACACTGCTGAGGAAGTCTGCGGGCTAGAGCACATCCCTCCACCTCCAAACAATGATTAGTACCTTCTGGGAATTCCTGGGTCACAAGAGGTCCTGGGAAAGCAGTTCAGGAATGAGAACACCAAAAGATATCGCCTTAAGAAGATTCACTGGACTTCCCCAGACAGTCATATTTACCCACTAACAGCTTTTTTTCATATTTTTGTATTAATTCAATTCACACATCAGTCATAGGCCCCTCACTCCTCTCTTCCTATTCCCAGCCTCCCTCCTGCACCCCCTTCTCTTCTATTCCTCAGAATAAGGGATACCCAGATACCCCAACCCATCTATTCAATTGAGGACTGAATCATCTTCCTCTCATGTGGCTTTGTAGGATGGTCCCATAAGGGGGACATGATCAAAAGTAGGCAACATAGTCTGTATGAAAGATACTCCCAACTCCCCTGACTAGTGGGCTGACATGAAGCCTAAGATGTCCACCAAACTTATCTTCTTGGGGTCTGTGCATTGTAGTATGTCTACCCTGTACTATATGACTAAAATCTGCTTATAAGTGAGTATATACCATGTGTGTCTTCCTGGGTCTCTGTTGCCTCACTCAGGATGAAAAATGCGAATAGATTCATATTTATCACCCTGTACAAAACTCAAATCCAAGTGGATCAAAGACCTCAACATAAAACCAGATATACTAAATCTGCTAGAGGAGAAAGTGGGTAAGAGCCTTGAACTCATTGCACAGGAGACAACTTCCTGAACAGAACACCAACAGCTCAGGCTCTAAGATCTCCAATTACTAAATGGGACCTTATGAAACTGAAAAGCTTCTGTAAAGCAAAGGACACTGTCTGTAGAAAGAAACAATGGTCTACAGACTGGGAAAAGATCTTCACCAGTCCTACATCTGACAAAGGGATAATATCCAGAATATATAAATAACTCAAGAAATTAAACACCAACAAATCAAATAATCCAATTAAAAATGGAATACAGAGCTAAACAGAAAACTCTTGATGGAAGGATCTTCATTTTTTAAAAATGATATTCTTATTCTCTAGAGTCCTACCCAGACTTTTCAGTGTCCTTCTAAGTCTATGCTCATGGGGAATAACTCTTATCTGCAGACTCTCTGACATCAATGGGTTGTTATTTGCTCATCTCGGCTTCAGAGAATTGATCTAGAGCACCTACGTATACAAGATACCAAAGAAAGCTAGTCATGATGGTAAAGAGTACTTAGATCCTATTACACACAAAGCCCCCAAATTATACTCAAAATCATTTCAGCAAACAGTTTCATGCATTTCTGCTTCTGTGCCCACTACTCCATCCTCATCAGAGCTCAGCTTTCTCTGCTTCATTTGCAGATGGAGTGTTGGGGACTGGTGTAAGAAAAAGATGAGGGGAAGATCACGAGTATCACCCTTCACATTTTATACAGCTGGCATTTGTGTAATGCTACTATGATAATTAGTCTTATTATAATGAATCTCAAGGAGAGTGGACTTAAGATCCACACTTGAAAACTTGAAGCTGTAGACTTCCGATACTCCACAAAGACTCTTTTCTTGGCTAAATTTTATGTAAACTCAGGCCTCAACCTTGAAGGCCCTTGTTAAAGGACCACATCTTCATATTCTAGCAAAGATCTTGCTGAGTTAGAGAGAATCCTACCACTCTTAATGGCCGATTTCTTTCAAGTCCAACTCTCCATCTCTGATCCTTAGTACCTATCATACTGACCTGCCTTAAGGGGGAATTCTGTCGTTTGGGCAAAATTCTCCTTGTTCTTGTGTTTCTTCTTGGTAAGCACCCTAGCTTGTTGGCTGTTCCGAGCTGTTTGGAGGGACTCCTAGTTCTCTGCTTTCCCTGTAATGGATAATTCCAAATGGACTTCACTGGCCACTGAGTGGCCGGATTACAGTGGGCATATCAGGAAGATGGTTTCAAGGGAGATGAGTATCTGAATCAATGACCTCAGTTAAGAGGAGAGAGCATCAGCCCATTTATGGGAGGATGGTTAAAGACAGTGTCACTGCCTGAACACCATATTTTTTCTTCTCTGAGCCCCAGCCTGGAACTTATATCATCAACTCCCTGGCTCTCAGGTCTTTATACTCAGTTACAACATGAGATCTCTAGTTTGCAGGCGGTGGATCCCAGAACTTGAAAATTCCTAATAATCTCTTTCCCTACCTTTCTCTCTCCCCCCTCTGTGTGTGTGTGTGTGTCCTTTTCTCTCTATTTCTTTCCATCTCCCATTTTTTTCTCTCTCATTCTCCCTCCATCCCTGCCCTCCTCTCTTTTTGACTCTCTTTCACCCTCTCCAGCCATGATCTGTTTCACTTTCAAAGGATATAAGATGGTATAGATTAATAAAGATTTGGCCATCTTTAGATCCTACTGATCCCATTTCTCTGGAATTAATACACCTGAGTGCAACGTGTAGCATAATGACATGGCTGTCATGCTTGATCATTGTTAAAGAAAACCACTGACAGCTTTTAAAGAAGTAAAAAGAAATTCTTCCTTATGCTGTCATAACTGTGGTTTTCTTTAACAGTGATCAAACATGACGGCCGCGTCATTGTAGTACACATTGCATTGATTGTTTCCTTCATTACACAATATTTATTGAAACATAAACGTCTGTCATGAATATTGATGAGAGAAGTGGAAGGTAAAAGAAGCTACAAGATGGCGACCAAGAAAGAAAAAAAAAAAACAAATATTAAACCATAGTATCACCTTCCATCAACAGACCTCAACAACTGTGGCAGGTGTTGGGGGAAGCCACGTAGACCAAGAACTATAAAAGCTGAGTAAGAATTATAAATTCTTAAAAAAAGAAGAAAGAACTGAGAAAGCTCATGTGAGGAAGAAGTCGCATGCAGAGGAAATCATGAGAAACAACTAAGACTAGAATTCCAGGAAAATGGAGAGAGGGTGTGGGTCCTGGTAGGACATTCAGCAGCAGGGTGGTCAGTTCCATTTCAGGCATCTGAATTCATAATGCTTGCAGGACCCCAGATGGAGATGAGTGGTGAGCTTTCTCTGAGAAGCACAGAAGCCAGAGATAAAGCTGTGGCTGTCTTCTGTAGAGCAGTGATAGTAGAGCCGGGGGGAGGTGGGGGCGGGGGACATGGTCAGAAGAAAGCACATATAGAAAAGAGCAAATGCCTTGGGAATACGGAGCACGTTTGTAGAAAAGCAGGAAAGAGGCCCAGGAATGCTGGTAACTATGTGTCATGCCAGCATTCAGGAAGCTGAGGCACCAGAATCATAAGAGAGTTGAAGACCTGCCTGGGCTAAAGGATAAGACTGTCTCAAACAACGAAGAATACCAGGTGAGAGTACAGCGGGTTCTAGCGGGTTCCTAACCTCTGACTCTTCACCGTTAACCCCTGGTACTACTACCGCCGACCCCAAAGCTAGGAACAGAGACAGAGAATGAAAGAAACCAGGCAAAAGAGGCCAAAACTTAAACTCTAGTAAATGTAAGGGGTGCCCTTGCCTGCCTGGGTTGCATTCTCCTTTGGCTCGTATAGACCACTGCATAATCATAGCAGTGCCCTTCCAGATGGCACGTGACCTAGACCTATACACCCAGAGCTACTACTGAAGAAGTCATTCTCTGCTAGGAGTGCCATGAATCTGAAGAATCCTTCAGCCCCTTTGGCCACCATGTGAAAAAAAAAATGGCAAAAGGGACAGAGAGAAAGATTTTTAAACTATTATGATTGTGGGTGTGGCTATGTCTGAAGTACATATCCCCTTGATTCTACTTATCTGGATGGATGAATTCTCTTTTTCGTTTGATTTATTTATTTTTATTATTACAATTTATTCACTTTGTACTCCAGCTGTAGTCCCCTCCCTTATCCAATCCCATCCTCCCTTCCTCTCCTCCTCCCATGCCCCTGCCTCAGTACACTGATAGAGGAGGTCCTCCTCCCTTCCCAGCTAACCCTAGTCTATCAGGTCTCATCAGGACTGGCTGCATTGTCTTCCTCTGTGGCCTGGGTACAGCTGCACTCACACCAGGGGTAGGTGATCAAAGAGCCAGCCACTGAGTTCACACAGAACACCAATAGCACAGGCTCTAAGATCAACAACCAATAAATGGGACCTCATGAAACTGAAAAGCTTCTGTAAAGGACACTGTCATCAGAACAAAACGGCAGCCTATAGACTGGGAAAGGATTATCACCAACCCTATATCTGACAAAGGACTAATATCTGGAATATATAAAGAACTCAAAATTAAACACCAACAAATCAAGTAATCCAATTAAAAATGGGGTACAGAGCTAAACAGAGAATTCTCTGTAGAGGAATATTGAATGGCAGAGAAGCACTTGAAGAAATGTTCAACCTCCTTATTCATCAGGGAGATGCAAGTCAAAACAGCTCTGAGATTTCACCTTACACCCATCAGAATGGCTAAGATCAAAAACTCAAGTGACAACACATGCTGGAGAGGATGTAGAGAAAGGGAACCTTCCTCCATTGCTGGTGGGAATGTAAACTTGTACAATCACTTTGGAAATCAATCTGGTGCTTTCTCAAACAATTAGGAATAGTGCTATCTCAAGATCCAGCTATTCCACTCCTAGGCATATATCCAAAATATGCTCAAGTATACAACAAGGACATTTGCTCAACCATGTTCTTAAAAGCTTTATTAATAATAGCCAGAATACGGAAACAACCCAGATGCCCTCAGTTGAGGAATGGATACAGAAATTGTGGTACATTTACATAATGGAATACTACTCAGCAATTAAAAACAAGGAAATCATGAAATTTGCAGGCAAATGTTGGGAACTAGAAAAGATCATCCTGAGTGAGGTAACTCAGAATCAGAAAGACACACGTGGTATATACTCACTTATAAGTGGATATTAGTCATATAATATAGGATAAACATACTAAAATCTATAGTCCTAAAGAAGCTACATGAGAAGGAAGACCTTTGGGAAGTTACTTAATGAATTATCTTTTTAGCTAAAGGGAAGTTGCTTTTTTTTTTAACTCAACAAATAAGAGTTCTGATCAGTACGTAAAAGCCACTCGTTCACGTTGTTATAAAAGAATGAAAATCACAACCGTTCTATTTTTCCAACAAAGACTCATGAGCCAGATGTTGGGTTGAAAATCTGCTAGCTCAGAGAGGCACGGATAGAAGCTAGATGACCTTCCTTCCCAGCTCATGTCCTGACGGAAAAAACCGAAAGGCTCACTAGCCTAGCTGATAGCCCAGGAGGAAAAGGAAAAAGAGAGAGAGAGAGAGCCAAAGCCAAAGGCTTGCTGATTCAAAATTCTAAAAACTCCAAAAGCCAGAGAGCTAAAGCCCAAGAACTAGAGAGCTAAAGCTCCTTCTACTTCTATGAGCTGTCTTAAATATCCCTCAACTCAAAGTCTCTCCTGCTCTTTAATCCCTGTCAGCTGGTTTCTTGCTCTACCTCTTGACCTAGTGTTAACTTTATTAAATCCTGTGTACAGAAAGCTCTTGTATTAAAGGTGTGTGCTAGGGATGTCTGGACCACACCAAACAAGAAACAGGGTTTTACAGTTCTCAAATTTGAGGTTAACAATGGGATCAAATATCCTGCAACATGTTCATTTGTGTTTGTTCTGAGACAGATTCTCAGAATCGCTCACTGTATCTCAGACTAGCCTTGGCACTCACTATGAAATCCTCAGCAGCCCTCCTCCCTCAGCAGGCTAAATGCTGGGATTACAGGCCTAAGTCTGTGCCTAAGCCAGCTGCTGCCTGTGGTGACACAGACACAAGCTCTCTCACTCTCCAAAGCTTGCCAGCTCTTCCTTCAGCCAGCACACCTATACTTGGTTCTTCTCACGTAGCACCCATTAGCAGCCAACCTCCTCATACCAAACCAGAAGCAAAATGTCATCCGGTTTAAAGTCACTGCAGAGACTGTTTCAG
Source organism: Pachyuromys duprasi (assembly GCA_028658305.1). Classification (NCBI taxonomy): domain Eukaryota; kingdom Metazoa; phylum Chordata; class Mammalia; order Rodentia; family Muridae; genus Pachyuromys; species Pachyuromys duprasi. The sequence continues at coordinate 63,082,054 of CM053744.1, forward strand.
ATTGTGCCATGGATGGGAACTCTGAGAAACACTGACTACCTCACATCTCCAACAAGGACCCTGTCACAGGGGCTTTCTTTTCTCTGTACTGGTAGAGGAAGGGAGAGTGACTTAATGCTTGCCAGCTTTGTGACTGAAATTAGAAATGAGTACCAAGGCCAGCTCATTTTCCTAGACTATAAAGTAACTCAGCTATACAAACAGTAAATTCCATTACAAATCCTTACCAAGAGCCAGAAGAGGGACAAGGGCTTTGGGTCCAAGGTGGAAAAAACTGTTTATTTCTTTCTAGTGACTTTTGTACCCTTCCATGCTCCACAACTGACTGCTACAGCCTTTGGTTTCCAGCAAAAAAAAAAAAAAAATGCAGCTTTCTTCTAGAATCTTTCATGTGCATAGCTGTGACCCAAGACTCAGAAGCCATCCTTCCCACACAATATGGGAGACAGTCTCCTCACGTGGTTCCAGGCAGGATGTCACCATGAACCAACAGCATGAAACCCTGCCTGCCACTCTCAAGGCCTCTGTTCCTTCTGAGGCCTTTCTACTTCTCCTTTGTTCTCATTCACAGCACTCATTAACCAGACTATTTACGCTTTCTTCAGACAGGTGCAGCAGCTGGGAATGAGTTATGTCTTCCGCCACTGACTTGTCACTCAGCACAGGAAACAGATGTAAAATGGGTAAACATAATAAAGGTATCACAAGTTGTCATGAGATAAAGGCTTCCATTCAAAGAAAAAAAATCAATCACAATTTACTGATAAATAAATGTTCCAAATAGTAATTACCATGGGCATGCTGCGAAACAGAGCTACAGTACAGTAATTACTAAAGGCAGAGAAAAATATGGATGAAGAAATCACATCTTGAAGAAGTAAATTGTTCAAGATTAGCTTGTAGGTGAAGATAAAATTCAAGTGCCAGTATTCGCATGTCTTCCCATTACTAAGACATTTGAGATGGACTGTTATGTCTTCATTAAAAACAAAGAATAACTCAAATAATTTTTAAAAAATCATCTAGATTCTGAAAATAAAAATCCTGTGTATTTTATTGGGCCTACTGGTTTGGGATGTCATAAAGTTAAACTACTCTTTAAACTACTTAGAAACTAGTGAGGTGGGGGAGAGAAAGAGATCACTTAAATGCAATTCTACCCCATCTCGCCACCACCACCATCTTCCAAACAGGAGAACTGGAATTCACAAAGGCTACATTCAAGCAACAGAATCTAACGATCTGTCCCAGTGCCTTAAACATAGGCTCCCACTCCTAACACAACCAGGAAGGACCTGTCCTGGTCACATGCATTCAACAAGTGAATGTGTACCCCCTGGAAGCAGTGACCCTCTACAGCTGTTTAAATAAGTCATTATTTTCCAGGACTTTTTCTTCCTCAGCTCCCACAGCAGAACCAGCTTGCCAGTGCATCTGAACTGCCACCGTGTTACCAACTACGTGACTGTGAGACCAGGACAATGACGGGCCATAAACTATACCACAGAAGGAAAAGGTGAATACTTAAAGTGATTTTCTGATGGGAAAGAAGCCACTCAGATTCCTTGAGCTCATGTTATGTTAATACTTACTAAGAGGACTGAGACCATGCCTGGCACATAAGAGTTCCTGGTAAACGGCTGATGAAGAAAATGAAAGGGGAAACACATGAATGACCTCTTGGTCATGTAACCAAATGTAAAAGAGACTTAGGTTCACTACAATAACTAGAACAAAATGAGGGCAGAAAGTAAAATCTACAGTAGAGTAGATTCATCTAGGTCACCCGACTTCGCTCCCAACCAACTGAACACATAAATTTGAAGTGCTGGTTTGGGTGCAACTAGAGGGTTAGGGGAGGACTTTTCTAACCAATAAAACAAGAGAACAGTTCACTAATTTGTCTCTCTCACTGGCGGATGTCATGGGGGTGGTTCACAGACATGGTGCTCACAACAGGAACGTTCAGAGCAGGAGGGGCTGAGAAAATATGTCACGGCCAGATTTGTCGGCTGCAACTCAGTTAGCAGAAACTTCGGTGTCCCTCCCCCTTTAGTACTCTCTCCCTCTGCTCGCTCTCTTCCAACTTTTTTCAAGGTTGCCATCTTAAGTGCCTCTTCAGAGTTGATGCAACCTTTTATTGGCTTGATTTTTGGACAGGTTCCTATCACCATAAAAGAGAAGTTTTGAGCAAAGAACAGCGTGCTAGAAGAAGGGCCTCCAGGTGGAGGAGGCTGATCTAGTGATGAGTGTTTCTCCAATATCAGTGTTTCTGCTTTCCTCTCATGTTTTCTTATGCTTCTTACTTAAACCTGAATGCACATGTGTTCTGAACAACGCACACACATGCACATGTGCACACACACCACTCACATTTACATATACATACACACTCAAACATGTACTCAATTACACACACATACATTAAAATCAGACACACTGACACTGATAAATATGCGTGCATGCATACATGCATACATGCATACATACATACATACATACATACATATGTGCATGTGCTCCACACACATACATTCTTACAACCCTTCCTGGAGAACAGAAAAACAGTTTTCCTCCAAAATACATTATTTAAAAAAAGAAAAGAATGCCTTGCCTAATTATACACTGTTAGGTTAAAAAAAAACCTTCTGAAGCAATGTGTAGAAATATTATCACTACTAAAAAGCAGGTAAAGTATAATTTAGAGACAACAGTCCTCCATATGTTGATGGTGTTTCTATCTAGATGTTAAAATTATTTGTCATTTCTTCCCTTTCTGCCAGTTTGCTTTCGTAATTTTAAAACAATGTGCTTGTGTTTCTATTTCTTTAGAAAAATAAAAGTAAGTCATTATTTTCCCTTTCATTTTAATCTGTTTTTCTAGGCTCTTACACACAGGTAGGATGAACTGGAAGTTGATTTTACAAAAATTAAAAAAAAGGGGGGGGATAAAAAAAGCTAAACCTGTTTTTTCAAAGAGGTTTGCAAAGCTTTCAGACTTTATCGTAGCAACTGGCACCTTCCCCAACTCTACCCTACTCCGTATCCATCTTCAAGACCACCTCACCATGAAAAGTGGGATAGTGTCAAAACAGACACTTGCTCTGAGTTCTGCTCTCAGCCTGGATCCGTCCCGATGGCAGGATCACCCCTACTTTGTGCCACTATAAGATAGCCCTATGGATTTATCCTGTTGTCTAAGTTCAGAGGGCTATTTTTCCTTCCTCCTCACCAAAGGTCTCCTCCTCAGTCTCTCTGAGACGTGATTAACATCTTCAGCTCACCTTCAAAGCCCCTCCCCTCTGCATATGAGGACCGCATTTGTCCAACACAGGCACACAGGTTCTCAAGCCATAGTCCTGGGTACCCCTAGGCTACTAAGTCCCTGCCAGAGAATATGCAGGGTCAAAATGATTTCTCATCATGTCACTGCTTCCCCTTCCACCCTCACTTTTTTTCACAAGTTAACAGGGTGGCATGCCTCATGTCACAAGAGACCAAATGCAGCACCACAAGTGGAAATACACGTTAAAGCAGGCATCTGTGACAGCAAGCATCTACCGGCACCGAAAAACAAATAGGTGGACAATACTCATTTAAAAATACTCACATGTGGAGAGGAGAGATGGCTTCTTAGATAAGAGCATGAGCTACTAAAAGCATGTCCTGCTCTTACAGGGAACCTGAGTTTTGGTTCTCAGCACCCACTTCAGCTTGTTCACAACAGCCCATTATTCCAGCTCCAAAGAGACCCAAAGTTTCGGACCTTCACAGCACCAAGACCCATTCACACACCCCAGACAGAGCTATACACAGATGTTCACATGATTAAAAACAATGTTTCAAAAATTAAAGTGTTAACTTGTAAATCTGTTATTATTGTTATCACTAATAAATTAAGTAAATATTTTTGAATTTTTTCTTTTTTCTTGACACAGGTTCTTATGTAATATAGTCTAGCTTTAAGTCCATCATGTAGTCAAGAATGAACTTAAACCAATAGTCCTACTTTCATGTCAGGGTGCTGAGATTACAGGCATGAGGAACCATGCCCAGCTTTGTTCAATACTGGGTATCAAACTCAGAACTTTGTGTGCTGTAGGCAAACATTCTACCAACTGAGCATCTGTAGCTCTTTATGTTTTTTAAATTCTTTTTTTCATTTTTATTATCATTTATTACAATTTATTCAATTTGTATCCGTGCTATGGTCTCCTCCCAATCTCATCCTCCCTCCTTCTTCTCCCCCTATACCCCTCCTTTAGCCCACTGATAAGGGAGGTCCTTAATATTAAGAGACATGTCACAGAAGCTAAGGCTTTTTGATGTCCCCTATATCAGAGTGCAAGACAGTTTGGGGACTAAAATGTTTGTGAACCTAGTGTGTGAGAATGAGACACAGGACCCTTGACATGGTAGATATTTTAGTTAGGGTTACTATTGCTATTATGAAACACCAGGACAAAAGCCAAGTTGAGAAAGAGAGGGTTTATTTGGCTTATGCTGTTTCATCCATAGTTCATCACTGAAGGAAGGTAGAAAAGGAACTCAAACAAGTTAGGAACCAGAAGACATGAACTGATGCAGAGGCCATAGAGGGGTGCTTTTTACTGGCTTGTATCCCATGCCTTGCTTTTTCTTATAGAACCTGGGACCAGCAGGGATGGCACCACACCAACTGGCTGCAATCATTAATTAAGAAAATGCTCTATAGGCTTGCCTACAACCCAATTTTCTGGAAGCATTTTCTCAGTATGGTTCCCTCCTCTCAGATGACTCTAGCCTATGTCAAGTTGACATAAAATTAGCCAGCATAACTGACCCTTTGTCAACTTGACATGCAACACTTTTTAAGATATAACTTCCTTGTCAGTTTATCCCCAAGATCTCAGATTAATAAGTGTCACAAATACAAAACATATTCCAAACTTAAAAGTTGCACAATCTCTTCCAATTCAAACACTTAAAGGTTTAGTCTCTGAAAGAAAAAAAAAAAACCCAAAGTCTCTTTTAAAATCCAAATTCTAAAATATTCAAAGTCTCTCAACTGTGGGCTCCTATAAAATCAAAAATAAATTAAAGACTTTCTTACTTCAATAGCTAAGAACCAGGGCACAGTTCCAATCTGAACAAAGCAAAACCATACTCCAACTGTGTAAACAGTTCAATGTCCAACATTTGGGATTTACTCATGATCCTCAACGGGCTTAGGTCACTTCTCAGTTCCACCTTTTGCAGCATACACAGCTTGTCTTCTAAGCTTTGGTCTGCTCCACTCCATGGCTGTTGCTGTTCTTTGTGGTCATCCCATAGTATTGGCATCTCTGAAATGCTGGGGTCTTCTGGGCTACACTTTCATCGACAGCTTCTGCTGGACTCTCTTCATGGTACAAAGCATCAACTTCTCTCCATGACCCTTCAGTCCTGGGCCTTCAACTGCTACCATCACTAGTGGCCTCTCCTGGCCTCTCACAGTGCCAAGCCTCAGCGGCCCTCCACAACCCCTTCATGCCTTCAAAACCAATATCACCTGGGAGACTCTTATACATGACCATATTTGGCTGCCAGCATGAGGTACAACCTTGGCCACTTCCGAACACTGCTTGCATGTGAAAACTCTGAGAAAAACATTTCTCAGAAGATTTCACCTCAATGATGCCAGGCTCTTCTTAATCACAGCTGATTCTTCAGCTTCAGCTGACCAGCATCCGTTGTCACAGCAAAACAAGGGTTTTTACTTTAGTGGTCCTAGTCTCTTGATAATCATGGATGATTCTTTCAGCTGCCAGACACCACAGATTCTTTATTCAAAAAGGCCCAGTAAAGTCTTTGCTTTTCTCCTAAACATCACAAGCCAGGCCTCCATCATCTTCGCTTCTTTCAATATTCTTATTATCAAAGGTCCTATAGCACATCACAATGAGTTCACAACACTCACTGGTTTTTCTAGCCCAAAGTTCCAAAGTCCTTCTACACACCTCCCAAAAGCAACATGGTCATGTCTGTCATAGCAATACCTCACTATCCTGGTACTAATTTGTCTTTGTTTAGGTTACTATTGCTAAAATGAAAAGCAAGTTAGAGACAAGAGGACTTATTTGGCTTATGCTTCCACATCCATAGTTCCTCACTGAAGGAAATTAGGACAGGAACTCAAACAGGACAAAAACCTGGAGGCAGAAGGTGATACAGAGACCGTAGAAGAGTGTTGTTTGCTGGCTTGCATCCCATTCTTTCTCTGCCTGCTTTCTTATAGAACCCAGGACCACCAACCCAGGGGTAGCACCATCTAAAATGGGCTGGGCTCTCCCATATCAATTGGTAATTAAGAAAATGCTCTACAGGCTTGCCTACAGCCTGCTCTTATGGAGGCATTTTCTCAACTGGGGCTCCCTCCCCTCAGATGACGCTAGTTCTGATCAAGTTGACATAAAATTGCCCAGCATAGGGGAGATCACACAAAGCCTTGTACCCCACTGTCTTAGTCAATGTCCTGTTGCTGTGAAGCAACATCGTGACCAAGGTAACTCTTTTTTTTTCATTTTTTATTGTGAATTTTTTAATAAATTTATTTATTTTTATATCAATCACAGGTTAGGTTTTTTGCATCCCATGCGTAGCCCCCTCCCTCACTCCCTCCCACCCTCCCCAACCCTCCCTCATCTCCTCCCCGCCCCCTGCAAGTTCACCAACAGGGGAGGAACTCCTCCCCTTCCATCTGACCCCAGATCATCCAAGGTAACTCTTAGAAAAGAAAGCATTTTACTGGGGGCTTGCTTCCAGCCTCAGGGAGATTTAGTCCGTTATCATCATGGTGGGAGCATGGCAGAAGACATGGCAGGCATGCACCTGGAGAAGCAGTTGAGATCTACCTCCTGATCCATGGGCAGAGCGAGATGGACTGGGGATGGGCTTTCGAAACCTAAAAGCCCACTCCTAGTTGCACACGACCTCCAAAAAGGCCGTACCTACTCCAGCAAGGCCATAACTCTAATCCTTCTAATCCTTTCAAATAGTGCCACTTCCTGGTGAATTCAAATATATGTATGTATGAGGGTCATTCTTATTGAAACCACCACAACTGCATAGCAGCAGACTTAGACGCCCCTAATGTAATCTTGTGTGGCTTTCATCTTACATCCCTGCAAGACTGTTTCTGTTAAAAAGTGTCACCAGCACTGACTCATTATCTCCCAACACACAAGCACATACAATAGCAAAAACAAACTGTCAAAACTATGTACTTCTCCATGAGTCTAAATGCTTGGAAAAAAAATCTCAACTATCTGTCTCTGAGAGCCCTTTCCCCTTTTTAAGCGATACCTCTTCAAACATCCACAAACTCTTTGCTCTAACCAAGCCCTAATAAACCTTGTATTTTACCTTCACTGTGACTTTATACCCACCATGACACATAATTCTGATACTCTTATCTTAAAGTGCCCAGTTGCTTTCTGTTCTGCAAAGCCCCATTTGATACCCACCTTCAGAGCTTGACCTTGTCATGTTTACCCCGTCCTCTCCAGAACCCCACACTCATGTTACATATTTGTTTAGCACTTATTATCACTTTCTTACAATATTATCTATTCACAGAAATTCCTATGTTTTTAGTCAGATCACAGACATCTAGAGAGGAGGGACTTCTTGCATGTGATGTCTTCCTCAGCCACTACCAAGGATTTGGACATAAACAGGTGCATGAAGGGAGATTAAAAACCAGCACACACATCTGAATAGAATTCTGAGAGCTGTGGATTAGGAGTCCATCATGACCTCTGGTAAGATTATTTGTAAAAGCCTAAGTTTTCTGTTCATGCTACATAAGTTTCCCAGGATCAGCTCTGTGGTTCTCAAATAAACTAACACTGACCCCAAGATTTCCAAGTCTTTCTGAAATTCATAGCTATGAAGAATGGAGAAAAACATCTGCATCTAAATAAAGAGAAAAGAATCTTGGAAACTTCAAAAAATAAATATGATAGTGTCTTGTTATTTCTATTTAGATAACATATTGTTGAAATTTTAACTTAATGTTCCTTTCATGTTACTTTTAAGATCTATTTGAATGAAAAACAAAGAATTGCTGGTTTATTTTCAATTAAGTAAGCCATTTAGGTTGACTGGACTAATTTAAGAAGTTATGCTGGAACTAAATTTATTATTTCAAAAGTTAGTGTCAAGATATGTGCTTGTGAGGGCAGATGCTGCAGGGTCACACATGCCAAGCAAAGAGTTCTCAGTGGTTTCAACTGTGCGAAGCCATTTGGAACAGACATTTCCAGGTTTGTTCATTATTAAAGGGAAACATTTGACCAAGATGCAGAGGGCAGACAGGGAAATGAGAAGGTGATGGTTGTGAAGCCATAAACCGCAGGGATGCCCTACAGCATGCCCCTCACAAGACAATGTGCCTGGCTACATTATCTGACTTTGTACCCACCACAATCCCATAAAGTGGCTGCATTTTTTTTTTCTCCATTACACAAAAGAAGACCCTGGAGTTTAGAGAAATCAAATAGAGGACATTTAGGTGACTGTGACAGGACTTATGTACATTATACATGAGAAAGAGAGAGGAAGAAAGATGGAGGAAAGACAGGAGAGGGGAGAGAGAAGAGGAAAAAGCAGGAAGTAACATTCAGCTTCTTACCTCAGTACGGTGCCTGTAATGCCTAACACTGACAGGGAGAAAACAGAATTCTCACGTTTCTGATGGAGAGATGGAGTAGGTCAATTCAATTCAGGGCAAGTGTAAATGTGTGGAGCTTGGGAACAAGGAAGATGCCTTCATGTCCAAGGCTGCTTGCAAGAGAAAAACCTATATCCAGGCAACACAGGAAGAAAACATGTACAAATACAGAGCAACAAGCATGGAGATCAAAGTGACTGAGGGAGTGTGTGGACTCAAAAGAAGATGGGCCTGAGGGACTCTGAGGACCAAGATATTAAAGGATGAAGGAAAAGGTCATAAAACATTGAAAAGAACCTAACAGCAATGTAATGTCTGCCAGTGAGGAAAGGGTGGGTTTCATTAAGGTTATAAAAGGCATCATAAAAATCCACAGAAAGGTAAGCCAGGAGACACATCCATTGTGTTAGCAACATCAAGGCCCAGATGACCTTGTAGAGAATAATATCAAGGAAGTGGCGGGAGACATCCGACCATAGTGTGTTGAGGAGTAGCTGGGAAGTGAGGAAGTGGAGGAGGCACTCATGCAGTTCATACACACACAAGGAGGGACCCACACCAAAGGGCCCTCAGGGGCCTCACAGCAGAGCTGCCTAAGCAACACATTATCTGCTTCAGATCAACAAGGGAAAAGAACTGAGATCCAAAGCTGGAAGTCCCATCTCCCCCGAGGACTGTGAGAACGAACGGGATGATACAGAAGGAAGCACCAAGCACAATGCCTGGCGCACAAGATGCACTCTACAAAATTAGCCATTGTTCCTATTAGAATAATAAGAATTGAATGCTTCCTGGTGTAGTGAAGACACTGCCCACATTTCCCTCGATGGCACTCGTCCCAAGATCAAGAAAAGAGCCCCATAACTGCTTCTCATATTAACAGATTCAGGTGAAGTGCCATATACTGCGTCCTGAGAGCACGGCTCTTGGAAGGAGACCATAGTCCATCATACTTCTGTGCACAAAAACCAGTGATCTAGTACAAGAGACACCATGTAATCTTTAACAGGTGTGTGTGTGTCATACAACACATGATGAATTTATGTGGCACACGATCTGTTTCCCATGTCAGAATCAAACTACTGACTTTGCTGTGCAGTCTAAAACTTGAGCTAATGATCTTTTTCCCCATTCTGGAAGAGCCATGCCTTTCTTCTGTCCCCAGTGAGATGACAATGGCTGTTCTCTTATATTTCTTTTATCTAATAACTAAACTCAGAGGGTCCTGAACTCTTTGGCTTGCAAAAATCTATATCAAAGTTTACACAGATTTAGAAATAGATCTTAGCTTAAAAAGAGAAATCTAATCAATTTCTAGAAGCACAATGAACCCCAAGGCACTCACATTTTAGTAAGGGTATAAAGTTTAGAAAAATAATAAGGCTCAGGGTTGTTTTGATTTGCATCTCCCTGATGACTAAGGACACTGAGCATTTCTTTAAGTGTTTCTCTGCCTTTTGATATTCCTCTAGTGAGAATTCTCTGTTTAACTCCGTACCCCACTTTTTAATTAGATTACTTGATTTGTTGTTTTTTAACTTCTTGAGTTCTTTATATATACTGGATATTAACCCTCTGTCAGAGATAAGGTTGGTGAAGATCCTTTCCCAATCTGTAGGCTGTTGTTTTGTTCTGACGACAGTGTCCTTTGCTTTACAGAAGCTTTTCATTTTCATGAGGTCCCATTTATTGATTGTTGATCTTAGAGCCTGTGCTGTTAGTGTTCTGTTCAGGAAGTTGTCTCCTGTGACAATGAAGTCAAGGCTCTTCCCCACTTTATCTTTACTGTATGTCTACATGTAGAAAAATGCATGTAGATCCATATTTATCACCCTGCACAAAACTAAAGTCCAAGTATATCTAAGACCTCAAAATAAAACCAGACATTATAAATCTGTTAGAAGAAATGGCAGAGAAACACTTAAAGAAATGCTCAACATCCTTCTTCATCAGGGAGAGGCAAATCAAAACAACCCTGAGATTTTACCTTATACCCATCAGAATGGCTAAGATCAAAAACTCATGTGACAACATATGCTGGAGAGGATGTGGAGAAAGAGGAACCCTCTTCCATTGCTGTAATGTAAATTTGTACAACCACTTTGGAAATCAATCAGGCACTTTCTCAGACAATTAGGCTTCCTCACGATCCAGTTTTACCACTCCTAGGCATATATCCAAAATATGCTCAAGTGTATAACAAGGACATTTGCTCAACCATGTTCATAGCAGCTTTATTCATGATAGACAGAATCTGGAAACAAACCCTCAATGGAGAAATGGGTACAGAAATTGTGGTACATTTACACAATGGAATACTACTCAGCAATTAAAAACAAGGAAATCATGAAATTTGCAGGCAAATAGTGGTAACTAGAAAAGATCATCCTGAATGAGGTATTCCAGAAGCAGAAAGATGTACATGGTATATACTCACTTATAAGTGGGTATTAGACATATAATATAGGATAAACATACTAAAATCTGTACAACTAAAGAACCTAAGCAAGAAGGAGGACCCTGGGTAAAATGATCAATCCTCACTCAGAAAGACAAATGGGATGGACATTGGAAGAGAGAGAAAACAGGGAACAAGACAGGAGCCTACCACAGAGGGCCTTTGAAAGACTCTGTCCAGCAGGGTATCAAAGCAGAGACTGAGACTCATAAACAAACTTCGGGTAGAGTGTGGGGAATCTTATGAAAGAAGGGGAGATAGAAAGACCTGGAGGGACAGGAGCTCCACAAGGAGAGCAACAGAACCAAAAAATCGGGGCCCAGGGGTCTTTTCTGAGACTAATACTCCAACCAAGGACCATGCACGGAGATAACCTAGAACCCCTGCTCAGATGTAGCCCATGGCAACTCAACAACTGGGTTCCCTAGTAATGGGAACAGGGATTGTCTCTGACATGAACTCAGTGGCTGGCTTTTTGATCACCTCCCTATGAGGGGGGAGCAGCCTTACAAGGCCACAGAGGAAGACAATGCAGCCTGATAGACTAGGGTCAAATGGAAGGAGAGGAGGACCTATCAGTGGACTTGGGGAGGGGCATGGGAGGAGAAGAGGGAGGGAGGGTAAGATAAGAAGGGGCTGAGGGAGGGGGCTATAGCTAGGATGCAAAGTGAATAAACTATAATTAATAAAAATAAATTATTTTAAAAATTAATAATTTTTAAAAAGAAAAATAATAAGGCAGAAACACTTCCTAAATGCAGCCTGGGAAGTCCTCTGGAAGGGAAGGAATAATTCTAATATGTATCCAGTACTCTATTTCTTTCATTGGACTTTACACCTAAGGTTGACATCTTGAGTCAGTTTCCAGTGAAAAGAAGTAGGGGCAGTGTTAGAGCCTTTTTCAAAATGAAAGTCAGGACAGCCCAAGTCACCAAACTGGCATACTTCTCTGTGAGCTCTATTTCACTAATTCTTATTGTCCTTTCACAGCCGTATCTTTGTCTATAAACTAACTGGCCTTTAGGTGTTCAGGTCCCCAGTGAAGAACAACCATGTTATGGGTAATAAAATTGTATCACTTCATGGCATTATGAGGACAATAGTATGCACAAAGCACATGATTTGAGAAGGTCCACACTGAGCACTTTCTAAGCATTCATTGTCTCTTTTGCTATTCATTGTATGAAGTAGCACAAGGAATTGAAATTGTGTTTGTATTATATGTGTCACTCACTAAATGCATAAGTGTCTGAAATGCAGAAAATGGGCTGCACTTGTTCAAACCACCCTATGAGCTGGGCTCACTCTTCTGGTTCACCAAGGTGAAAACTAGGATTAAGGAAGGAAGCTATTTGCCTGAGACTAATATGTTACTAAGTAACAGAATTTAAATTTCAGTCTGGGAGGAGGGGGGCTCTGTCTCTAGATGCCACACTGTTAACCATTATACGACATTGTCTAAAATGGTTAGAGATCTGAGGCATTCGCCAGAGTGAGGACAAGCATGGGTTACAATGATCTGGGCTCATGGAGCTAAAATGGCCTCTGGGGCTTTGTCTGACCTCATTCATTTTACGGGTTTTGTTTTTCTTTTTCCTTTAACTATTCAGTTAGGTATGTATATATTTAAAAGAAAAACAAACAAACCTCTGAAGCAAAGATGTTAAATATTTGGATTAAAAAGACATAATGCTACTTTTCAGGTCAGCGCCATTGATGCACTGATGTTTGCTTTTGTTCCCCCTTAAACTTCAGGCCAAGAAAAACACCAGATGATCTTTGGAAAGAGACAAACCAAATTAAACAGGGCTCCATTCTGAAGGTTTTCTATGCTCTCCAATCCCATCATCACAAAAGTAACTCGATGATAGTCTCATTTCTTTATAAATCTCAAGATTCAGAAAGCACACTTGGCTACAGAAACAGACAACTGGGAAATAGTCTGAGAATAAGTTAATTGGCATCAGTTACAAACAGGAATCTACTCATAGGTAAGCTGAAAATGGGAAAAGTCTCTGGAAATGGCATAGTTTCTAAGATTGTCTAGGGTTTCTAAACATTTTTTTTAAATAAGTAAATGACCGAAAGATTCTCTTTTTATACTTGGTACCATGTACATCCCTTGATGAACACTGCCCTGCATGCAATTACACAAATTGCAGCAACCAGCCACACTGTGTTACCTTCATTGGGGTCAATTTTCTTTGCCACATGAAGCCTTCATTCATTCTTCTCAACTTCAGGCCTTACCCTCCATTCCTATTTATGTTCTTTTGTTTTTCACTAACTCGTGTTACTACTAAAAGTACTTAATGATGTAGAATTCCAAAGTGGATTAAATTTAAAGAAAACAAACTAAAACTGTAGTCATAGTTGAAAAGCAATGGCTTTTATGATAGGAAAATTAAACCTCTGCCTGTCCCTTCCCCTTATGATGGGAAGAACCAGGAAACAAGAATACAGCATGAAGCATGGAAAGTCTAGCTGCCACCAACCTTTCACCTGCTATTCTTCTTGCAACATCCCAAGAGAAGACACAACTGGTCAAGGAGGGACTTCACTCTCTTTGTTCTTATAACAAAGAGCTCAGACTCTCCTCAAGCCAACACTGTGTTAGAATCAACCAAATGATTCTATAGAAATGCTCTGTTCACCTGCCTTCCCTCCTTCCTGCAACTCATTCCCCAATGCCTGTGCGCAAACGCTGCCCCAGCAGGACACAGTGGAGAAATGTATAAAGGAAGATTTCTTTTTGCATTTGCCAGAAGTAGAACCATTCTAAAATTCATTGTAAGCACTAGGCTGGAAGCTGTCTGGATAACACAGATGTTTCTGTCATATTCAAGTCTAGTGACAGAAGAAAGAGCAACTGCCACTCAAAGTGTTGTCTCTGGGGTGGGGAGGGCAAGAAAAACATCAATATATGAAATACAATTAATGAAAATTTCATTCCATGAAAGAGAATTTGTGACAGTCTCCGGAAAATCCAACATGTTATTAAAAGTGTAGCTACAACTACCATAAGCAGGTGATTCATTAAAGTGTAGTTTTAAAACCAAAGCAGACAAGTAGAATGTAGTTAGTTGTGACTCTTCCAAAGTTATTCCCAACCAAAAGGATGACTCTCCTTATAAATTAGGAATTTATGATATCTAGTAGACTGGGAACCATGTGTGTGCGACCTTGTGATATGACTTGTATGCTTGCTCTGGTGGTTATTTAAACACTGTAGCTTTTCTAATTACATCATTTATTTATTTAGTGTGTGTGTGTGTGTGCATACAAGTTTCAGCTGTCTGTTCTCAACCCAACATTCCCAATTTTTTAGTAGTGAACCTGTCTTATCCTCCTTTTTACTAGTGCCCATGTACGTCTGGGATAAGCTGCAGTTTCTCTTTTCTTTAACATTCAGTGCATGCCCACAGAAGCCATGACAGTCCTGAAGAATACAGAAGACAACTTTCAGGAGTCAGTCCTCTCCTTCTGCCATGTGGGTCCAGAGGGTCAGACTCAGGTCATTGGCAGCAAAGGCCTTGTCCTGCTGACCCATGTCTACAGACCAAGAACTGTGGCTTTGTCTCACACACTGACTTTTCACACCTTTCCATCTTAGTCTCTAACTATGTAATAAAACCTTTGACCCAAATTTTGCCTTGCCTACAAGACAAAATAGAGCAAAGATTGAGGAAACGGCAAACCAATGACTGGCCCAACTTGAGACTCACCTCCTAGGAGAGAGCCAGCCCCTGACACTATTAATGATACTGTGCTATGCTTGTAGACAGGAGCCTAGCAAAACTGTCTTCTGAGAGGCTTCATCCAGCGGCTGATGGAAACAGATGCAGAGACCCCCAGCCAAACAGTAAGCCAAGCCCTGGAAGTCTTGTGGAAGATTGGAAGAAGGGTTGAAGGAGTCAAAGGGTCAAAGACACCACAGGAAGACTTACAGAGTAAACTAACCTGGGCCCATGGGGACTCACAGAGACTGAACCACCAACCAAAGACAAACAGCTTTCATGGGCAGGACCTAAACCCCCTACACATATGTAGCAAATGTGCAGCTTAGTCAACATGTAGATCCCCTAACATGAGAGTAGGAGCTACCTCTGATCTGTTGCCTGCATTTGGATTCCTTTCCCCTAGCTGGGTTGCCTTGTCTGGCCTCAGTGGGAGAGGATGTGCTTAGTTCTGCTGTTACTTGAGGTGCCAGGGTGGGTTGGTACCCCTTGGGGACCTCCCCTCCTCTGAGGAGAGGGGGAAGGGAAAATAAAAAGGCCTCTGAGAAATTGAGGACATAGCCACAGGGAACATAAGGGCCTAAGTTCAATTCCAGAATTCATGTGAAAAAGGAGGAGGAAGAGGAGGAAAAAGAGGAAGAAGAGAAAGGAGGAGGAGAAGAAGATGCCAAGCATGGTGGCATGCTTACTATCCTAGAGCTGAGGGACAAAGACAGGCAAATACTTTAGGCTTTCTAACCTCCTTGGCAAGTTCTAGGCCAGTGAGAGAACATGTTTCAAAAAGAAGACAGAAAAAGAAAAACTAAGGAAAGACAGCTGAGGTTGTCTAATGATGTGGGTGCACACACACCCTCTGAAAACAAAGACTGAGTCTCTTGGAGCCCTAACACTGTCCCTTTCATGTGACTAAGTACTGGGACCAGGTAAGTCACTGATGGTTAGTAACTTTTGTCTATAGTTCAAAATCTGAGGTAATGGCTTATCTACCTTTATCCTAGACCATGAGACAAGAAAATGTGATACTACAAATAAAATAGTTATAAAAGCGTTGTATGGCATAATGAAATATTAGAAATCCCTACCATAACTACGTACATTTTATACAAAGGGGTCCACATGATTCATGGGGTAGTAGATAAAGATATACACTTGGGTGTTAGATGTGGAAAGAATGAAGAGCATTTTTCTTCCACTTTCTTAAGTGGCTCCCACTCAAATGGGTGCCAAGGCAAACGGAGCTCTTGACATCACAGTCGAGTGAATGAATCATGCGCTTCCCTCATTTTACCAAAGCCTGCAAACACAACAAGCTGTACACGGTCAACTAATGTAAGAAGGACGGAGTAAAGCTCCTCGGAGTCCTCGTGTAGGAGGCTTAACACAGAACCGAGAGTCATTTTTCTCTGTTACACCCCCAGGCTCTCATGGGAACCAGTAGGTTGGAAGACATTCCTACAGGACTTATTCCTATCGCATCTCAACACGGAAAGGCAAAAGAAACAAAGAACGAGTGTTCTTTATCTCTTCCACACATAGAGCATGCTTCCTAGAATGTCCTCCAACACAATGTCTACCAATGCCTTTATCCCCAGAAAAATATGTGATAGGTGACAATGAGCAATACATACATGAACATATGTACATACATACATAGACTGTTATATTTTTTTGCTAGACACTGCTAGCTCTGCTAATGGTCATCCATTAACATGAGTCAAAAATTGTTTTTCTCCTTCCAGAGATCTCTGGCTTCATAGGACCAGAGAATGCTGAAGGAAAAGACTTAATAATTAAATGGCCATTCCAGGCAAAAGACTGTAGTAATAGAATAGGGTCATAGCTCAGTAGTGGCATATTTATCTATCATGTTGGATATTCAACACTGCAAATAAATAAATATTGCTGAAAAGGGTGCATACTCTCTGGGAGATCCTGTATAATTGTCTTCTGCTATCTCCAGCTTGGAATGGTCAAGACATCTTGGAAAATCACTTCAGCTTCCTCCTCACCTTCACCTGTGTTATACATTCCACACTCTAGCTTTTGGAAATGCAGGTTTGATCTTGCACTGTATTACAACCACGTACACGTGTGCCTGCTTCAGTGAACTCAACTATGAAAATCCAGATTTCTGCCCATCTCAACACCTTCACTCATCAACTCAAAAAAAAAAAAAATTCTAGTGAAATCTGAACACTTGAGTAGGTGAGGCAGGAACTGCAAAAGTTTGAGGCCCAACAGAAGGGAGAGTTTGTCTCCAAAATCCCAGACAAAAACGTCTAATGCATACATGGTATGAACCAGATACTATCTCAGCCCCTGCAGAGAAGACTTGATCATTCCCATCTGCTTGTTAAATCCACACTGGAGAGGGTAGTTGGTCTGAGATACAGCCACATAAGGAGAAGATCATAATAACACAAATAAGATTATATACCTATTGTACGATGATTGGGAAGGACTAGGAATAAGATAGGTCCCTGATAGACAGAAAGAGGAGTCACAAATAGGTAATAAAAATGGCAGAAAGTATAGTTTCTTCTTCATACTCCTGGCCTGGGACAAAAGCCTGAAGGCCTGGTTGCTTAGAACTCCCTGCCTGTGGACCCGTATGACAAGTTCAAGGCCAGAACAAGACCCAAAACTGTGGGCTTATCAGCTTCCCTGTCTTCAGAGTGACAACCCCTAAATGAGGGGTGAAATATCTCTCAAAACTCTTAAAATGTTCTCCCTCAAAAAGAAGCCAGACTGTGGGCTCCCAAGCCCCTTCCCCACTCCTCATCTCAGCCTGAGCCCCACCCAACTTTGCAGAGTGTATTTCTCTCTGTGTTCCCTAGCTCTTCATGAAAGCCTTTCTTTACTGGTTGATTCCTGCCCACTTTGTGGAAGGTTTTCCCTGCTGCTACCTTGTGTGCTCAAGATTTTTTTTTCTGATTATTAATTTTTTACCTGGCAGAGAAAACGAGCCCAAGCAAGGCCCTTAGTGGCAATTTTATCAACTAATGTAGAAGTACATGGGAGAAAAGAATTCCCCCCTAAACTCTTGGCTAGATCTAAAAAAGCTCATGCATGGGTACATGGGTTTGATACATGGTATCAAATGATAACTTGAAAGACATACCAAGACACAGCACAGAAAGGCTGTTCAGCCATCTTAAAGCACTCGACCTTTAGGGGCTAAGAACAGCACCTAGGTCTCCAGAGTCCCTGGGTTCTGCCACCATCACTTCAAAATGGTGACAATGATAATAATGTGTTTATAGTTTCTCTCAAAGGGCTTGGATTGCTTTAGAAGAGTGATATAATAAGCTTTGTACTTAAAATGAGCACTGCTATTTACAGAGGTCAGTAGAGGTATCTGTTGAACACATACATAGGTAACTGACAGTAGCATAATAAAAATCTTGCAAGAATTCAGAAAATAGAGCAATCATGAATGTCATGATTTTCAGGACAAGAGTAACTAGGCTTTTCTGAGATGTTTGCTTTGATTGGAGAACTCAAGGGAAAGCTGGTCTTTCTAGTTGGAGGCGGGAAGGCTCCAAGGAAGAGAGATGTTGAGCGAAGGCATACAAAAACTTATAGAAGTTGTGACTTGCTCAGTTCAGTGGGTGCCAGGTCTGAAGAGGAAGGTTGGCACAAGGAGAGCAGAGACGCTAATGCCCGGCTCAAGATTTGGACTTCATTAGTGAAAAAAGAGTGTATAAAGGGTTATTCAAAGAAATCACCCCGTGTTGCTTTAGGAAGACTGGTTATAAATTCACATAGTCTAAAATTGGGGTGTAGGCAACTTGACGATAATAGGAATGTGAAAGAAAAACAGCTGCTGCAGGGGAAGGCTTCAAGATACACAGGAAACTGTCCAGGATATGAAGCCCAAATACAGGTGGCAATAAAATGAAGCAAAAAGTAAAGAAGAGAAATGAGAGCACAACATGGGAACAAACAGAAGACAGCACCACAACCCCCCCAGGCCCGTTATTCCCAGATCTTCTAAGCTCTGGGCTTTTCTTGGGTCTTAAGAGTATTTCCAGGACCGATCAGTCTCTGTGTCAGTCAGGAGGCCCCAAAGCCACCTGGCTACCCAGGCCTTCTTTTCACATAGTTTTGGTTGTTCTCCTACCTAAGTTCTTTTTACCCTCAGTAATTATTAAAAAGCAAAATTGTAAACTGAATTGTCTCCACTCGGAATGAAACTAACTTCTATTTCTCAAAGCAGCAAGGAAATGGTACCTATGAGTACCAAAAAGAAAAAAACAAAGAAATATTTCCAAATTCATCAAATGAACCTACTGCCTGAGAGAAGTTGATTCAACCACTCTCAAAGCTCTCATCCAAAAGTACAATTTGGTTGACATATCTTATAAAAGATTAGGAAGTATCTGGTCCATGGAAACCTTTCTACTTTCTCAGACTTCTTCAAAGTCAGATAAAATTAAGTTTCTCACAATAGACTTTACCTGGTTCTACTCTGTGCCCAGCTGAGAACTGAGGCTGCATTGTTTCAACTTGGAATACATTAAGGGTCCTCAATTTCATTTCGAATTTGACGGTTTTATGCTGGAGCACATGAGTGCCTTCGCAAGTCTATCTATCAATTACCAGCAAATAAATGGCTTCTTCTAGATTAGCCTTTGTCATCATTTCACCAATGATTGCTGTTTTCATTAAGACTTCACAGAACTACAAAGAGATGTTGGTTAAGCCTGAGATTGGTTCTGAGTTTTTCTTGGCTTCTCTGTGTTTCCAAGCTAATTATGGGCTCCCTTCTGTACCTTTTTGATGCTCATAAGAGTATATATGCAAACTCGAGAATGAGAATAAAGGTATCAACATATAATTACCTATTGAGACATCCTACCTGCTTACAAAATAAACATTGTATTACTAGTAAATTTAACCAATTTTCCTATTAGGCATACCCCTACTATCTTTGCAAAGGAGCTTGGGGTCTTTGGCCCCTTTCAAATTCACCTCCAGACTGTCAGATAAGATTATCGTCTAAGTAAGCATCTGTGGGTTACAGATACCACTTCAAGCCAGTCCTTGAGCTTCATTCCGAGCAAATAGCCACACCTACCTAGAACCTAGCCAGCTCAGCTAACTTTTCCTTTTAAAAGAAGACAATATGATTAGCCCAGAAAAAGACCTACAATTGGATTTGCTTTGTTTCAAAATATATCAATGAAATGTGTGGACATTTCAGTCTTTGCAAGATGTAATTTCTCAAACATTAAATCAAATATAAACAAAAATATGCAAGAAATGAAACTCAAGACAGTTTACATTTAAAAACTCAGCATGGGGGCTTCACAAAATCCTTCCAGGTCAAAGACTGTATCTCGGGGTCTTGAGTTGTGAAATATTAACTGCTGAAAGATATTGCTAATCAGAGCCCTGGGTCTGGGGCTTAGTGGTAGAGCACTTGACTTGAGTAAGACACACTACGTCTAATTCTAATCCCAAGGAAGGAAAGAAACTAAAGATACTGCTGATGGATGTAAAGAAATTTATCTGGGCAGTTTTCTTAATTGTAATCAAAGATCAGACTCACCAGGAAATACCATGTTTCCAAAAGCAACATTTGTAGAATATAGAATTTCCTAAAACATCTTAGCAGCAGAAACCTCTCTAGCAAACCAGAACTGCCCCAGGCAATTGAAGAACTTCTCCCTCTGCTATTTAACATGAATCTGTAAATGGGAATAGGTGGGTTGAAGCTTGGGTTTAACGGCCTCCTCCAGCACTTGAAACCTCCATCACCAAGCTGTAGCCCCAGCCCTGAGACAGGTGTGATTTTTATTTACTATCAACTTAAAGCCTGCCCTTAAATCCGAGGCATTAGTAAATAGATTCACATGTACTGGGAAACGTATGTTTTATAATTTTGAATGAATTTTAGAATCAGACACATGACATGACATGACTAGAAATTAACTCCGATCCCAGCCTGCCACTAACTGAATCACCAACCACGCTGTCATCTGAGTCTCAAGGTGTCCTCAGTTTCCCCGTGTGGACAGTGTGCTGTTTTGGCTGTACAATATACACAAGAGCAGCTTGTTTTTAAGTGGGAGTGGTCACTTAACCCTGAAGCTGATAAGGACCGCAGTGACAAGCTCCTTCTGCTGAATGCGTAAGTCAAGTAAAGGACTCTTTTCCGCAGGATTTTAATTCCTGTCTAAAACGCACGCCTTGGGTGACTTTCTGCCCTCAAGGACTTCGACAACCTTTCCGTCGCGTTTGCTGCGGACCAACAGGCCCTCTGAACCTTATCCTTCTGGCTGCAGGATCCCTTCATCCCTTATCCCCGGCAAACCCACCGGCGGGAAGCAAGTTACCGCCGGAAACTTGGGAGGGGAAAAAAAAAAATTCACGAAATCCTTCCTCGGGCGCTTCTCGCTCCTAGAACCCGCTGCTCTGAGGATGGGAATCTGCGGGGAAACCGCGGGCCGGGGTTGGGGGGCGAGGGGGGCTTACCTGGTTGAAGTGTAGCTGGCCCAGTTCCAGGGCTGCGTGGTGGGGCGCAGCGCCCAGACGCTCCAGCAGGCGCCCCAGCTGCCCGGCCGACAGGCTCCGGTTGGCGCCGAACATGCTCAGCACATCCTCGCTGAAGGCGAGCCCCGGCCCCTCGGCGAGGCGCCCCAGGCCGCCTGTGGCCGCCAGCAGCAGCAGCCCGGCCACTGTCCGGCCCGGAGCCATGGTGGGAGCTCGCGGCCCCGGGACTCAGCGGATGCGGGGACCCGCGCGGGTGGCTCGGTGCCGTGGCCCTCGGCCCCGCGTCGCTGTCCGGCCCCGGTTTTAGCGAGCCGCCGGGTGGCCCCGCTCCTCCTCCGCAGCCTCGGACCTCCGGGGCATTCGAGAGGGAGCCCAGCCAGGAGGAGATAGGGCAGCGCGGCCCCTCCGGGCCTCCTGCGGAGCCTGAGATAAAAGGAACAAAGGGGGGTGGGGGGGACAGAGATAAAGGCACCGGGGCTGCAGCCTGCGGGCCCCAGGGCGCCGCGCGGCCAGAGGCTCGAACTCCAAGCCGGCTGAGCAGAGGCCCCAGGATTTGCTCATGGCTTGGTGACACTCGCCTGTCCCGGATATAAAGCCCCAACCGCGCCACTCTTCGGGTAAACTGAATCCTCTCGGACTGTGCAAACCCCAACTCGTCTTCCCGGCCCAGGGCTTTATTTTACCCGCCGCAGACGTGGCAGGGCCGGGACAAGACTGGAGCACCCCACCCCACCCACCCCAAGGGGCCGCAGAGAAACGAGCCTTCGGGATCCTCAGGTTCCCGAGTCTATGCTAGACACCCTCCCTCTCAGCACTGCTTGTCAGCTTGGCAAGTGGATAGGGAGGAACTGCTAGCTTCTCACCTCTTCTGTCTCAGTGGGCCTGGGGTTCAAAAAAAAAAAAAAAAAATATATATATATATATATATATTCTCTCTCTGTCTCTCTCTGTCTCTCTCTCTCTTTCTCTGTATCTCTCCTCTTTCTCTGGGGAACTCGGAGCTCGGGCCCTGCACCCTTTAGAGATTAGAAGGGGAGGGAGGGTGCTGTCCCCGCCTCTGTGACACGTGGTGTCGCACTCCCCCCAAGCTGAGCTCCCAAGCGCGTCCACACTGGGGCGCAGAGCCCGGGCGCCCATCTCTCGCTCTGCCACCTCCACCCCAGCGGTGCCTGCTCCCTGGAGCCCACCTCCACGGTGGGATCCTCCGCCCACCCCCACCCACCCACTTCAGGTCTCAGGGTCCACTTTTTTTGTTGTTGTTACCTCCATAAAATCAGCTTCCTGGAACAGAGTCGGGAGCCCCTTGCATTGTCTGAGAAATTAACAGGAATTGGTTTTTTGCCTCGCTTCTTAAAATCAGAGGAGAAAGAGGAAACCAAATCAGTGGCACGCTGGTGGGCTAGCTGAGCCAGCAGGGTCCTTGCGGGCCCTTCCTGACGCCGCTCGGGATATCCGCAGATCACAAGGAATGTTTATTTGTTCAGATGAAGGTTCAAGAAAAGCTGACTTGGGTGTGAGGTCAACGAGTCTGTGTAAAGCGAATGCGGTGTTTGGGGACAAAGGTTGTGTCCGGTGGACGAAACGATCCAGAAGTAATGAAATAAAGTGAAACCGGTTTGGCTGTCAGATGGCTGAAAAGGGATTCAAAGCGCTCTTCGTGCCTTTCAGGATGGGTGTGTTTCACCCTCCTAAAAACAGCAAGTTTAAAAACAGGCACAGGGCTAGCAGGAGAACACGGCGGTGAAAGGGAAGAGAAACAATTACTTCTGAGAAATTTGGTTTTCTCTCTCTCCCTTGTATATGTCTGTGGCCGGGGGGGGGGGGGGGTTTCTATGAAGATGCGGGCCTAGGTGAGAACAACCGAAGGACAGTTCTGCGAGAGAAGGTGGAGTTACACGTTCTGCCTTACACGGGAGACTTGAGGCGGCTGTGCCAGAGCAGTTGCCAGGAGGAAATTTTCTGCGCCCCTGTGCCAAGCCTTAGGATGGGGAATGATTTCTTCACGACTGGAAGAAATTCCCATCAACGGCTCGGCGGCCAGTACTCACCTACACATGACATAAGAAGCTCTTGAAAGGCAGTGAACTAAATGGTCTTGAGGGTGGATTATTTCCTTTTTTAAAAAAAATCTGTCTATTTGTTGGTATTAATTTACAGAATGGCACTGATGCTCGAAGGGCAAACCTCTCACATCAGGGCCAACGGTAAACTGATAGCATAAAGGAGCTCTCACATCACCCAGCTGAGTCTCTTCAAGCTTTTTATTGGGGTTTTAAGTGAAGCACATTGTCTATCTCTCCGTTTTGCTTTGGTGACTAACAACTCACTTCTGCATAGTAAAAGGCTGGCCTCCATCCAATCCATGTTCTCTTCTTCCCAACATATCCACAGCTAACTTCGTGGATGAAATGAAGTGCTGAGGGGTTGGGTTAGGGGACAAGCGCAATGAATGAATTTTAATAATACAAAGGTTGCATGGTGGATTTTTAAAGTATAATTTCTTTGACAGTCACTGATTATGTACATATTTGCCAGCCACAAGAAAATAAATAATAAGCTGCTTGAAAACTGTATTACCTATAGTTCATACAATGTAAGTATGTGATTAAGAGAAAATACTCAGAAAATTGCAAGTTGACAGAGAACTAGGGTTAATTTCTAGTTCTTTTACCTTAATAAATGATAATGATTACAGCACTACACAGATTCTGTTACCCAAAATGTGACATTTAGCAGTAATATAACTAATAATTTTTAAAAAGCTGCCAGATTAAAACATAAGTTACAATGCACAAAATATGTACTCTTTTTAGAAATGTACTTTGAAGTTCAAATAGTTTTAAATGATAAAAAAGAAAAAACCAAAACTAGCATGCAATGAATATTGGCCAGAGGGTTTGAAAGATAGCCTTTCTGTATCTGGTTCAGTCAAGTGGGAAGTCACTTGACAAAGGAAGAACTCTATTCAATTCTCTCATCTAGAAACAAGATAATTAGCAAAGCAGAGAGTCCATTTAGACTTTTGCTTTCTAAGTAGCTAGTTTGGAAGTCACTTGTCAGAATAAAATATGGAAAACACTTAAAGAGAATTAAAGTCTAATTCTGCAAATGAAAGGACAGCTAATTTCATTTTTTAACAGTGTTTTTGTTTGTTTGTTTTTGTTTTCTGAGATAAGGTCTCACATAGCCCAGACTGGTCTCAAACTTACTATCTAGCTGAAAAAGACCTTCGAATTCTGATCCTTCTGCCTCTACCTCTGCTGGGATTTAGGGCCTGTTCTCCCACTCCTATTGTCCCTGGCTGCTAGGTAAGCACTCTACCAATTGAGCCATGTCCCCAGCTACAGAGGAATTTCAATTCAGCATAAGCTAGACACAGATGAAGACAGAACAAGCCAAAGAATGAGGAGCCAGAAGATTAGAGCAGATTGGAAGAGTCAGTTTGAGGCAAAGCAGAGCAGTTCAGTAAAGAGCTGAGAGAGAAGCTAGATTGAATCAGTCAGCTTGGAGAGGAGTTTGAGCCACAACAGCTGAGTTGAACCAGACAGCCAGAGTTCAGAAAGAACAAGAAAAAGTAAGTTCATTCAGCAGTAAGTCTCAGAGACTGCAATTATTCTAGGCCTAGATTAGGTTGTAGGGAGACTAAAAGCTTCCAGAACTAGGCCTACGTTAGCAGATAGAGGCAGGAAGCCTCGGAGACAACAATTAAATCAGGCAAATAAAAGATGCTTTAACACCCAGACCACTTTTTCTTACTATCCCCAAATTTTTCTTGGCCCAAATTTTTTTGTTACTGTATCAAATATGGAACAAATTTATATCTTCAAAGTGTACAAATCTCCCAGTGGAAACACTAAGAATTCTAGTTAAGCAGTTCTCAACCTTCCTATTGCTGTCACATTCTAATACAGTTTCTCATGTTGTGGTGACCCCAACCATAACATTTTTTTGTTGCTGTTTCATAACTGTAAATTTGCGACTGTTGTGAATTGTTAATGTAAATATTATTGGGAATAGAGGTTTTCCAAAGACTTGAGACCCACAGGTTGAGAACCACTGCTCTAAGGGATAGTATATCTGATTTACTTGCCTTCTCTCCCCTCTCGCTGAGTGAAGGGAGTATCAACCAATAACACCCGCAAGGAGAAGACCCATAATGACATGGTGGAGCTTGACTAAGGCACAAAGGGCCTGCAAAAAGGAAGGGATCATCATAGGAAATTAGAGCCTAAACAAGGTCATGAACGTGTCTAAATAAGGGGAAGAGACAGATGAAGTCACAATATTTGTCCTAATGGTTCAAGGCTATATGCATGCACACAGGCAGGCCATTAGCATGTTTAGGCTCTAATTTCCTGTGATGGTCTGGAGGACAAAGACAGTTAAAATGAAGCCTAATGACATAAAGGAACCTGCGAAGCAACTAATTATGTTAATATGTCATATGCTGTTCAAGAAGGAAACTGCAAATACGGAGAGGGAAAACTAGACTGAACTGGTTGATTTGGGCTCAAATTGAGATATCATTCTTAACCAATGGTTTCTAGTATTAATACAGGCAGACAGAGATAACATTGCAGTTATGTCCTGCCTTATCCCATGGGAGAGCCTGGAAACAGCATTCAAATAGCAGTGAACACAGCTACAGCACGAAGTTTGACTTAGGTACTTTTTCCCCTGTATAGAATCAGGGCTCCTATGGAAATGGCTGATGCCCAGGCTATTGGAGACAATTGAAAGGAATATCTTCTTGTGCTTGAAAGCCTTGAAATGAGCATGTTCAAATAAAGGAAGAAATCCATATTAAACCATCCCAGAGCTGAAGCAGGAGACCAGCATTTCACATAGTTCCAGGGAGTAAGAAAGGTTTTTGTTGTCTTTATATAATCTCATAAATGTTTTCAATTTTTAAAAAGTAAAACATTGGGTACTAACAACAAAGGGTAAAAATTTCTGCAACAAATTACAATGAAAGTCAGACTAAAGTTTTATTTAAATGTTAACTTAATAATCTTCAATGAAGCTAACACTTATTTTCAGCATTTATATCATGAGTAAAAGAGTGACCAGAGGCTTCTTGAGATGTACCTTGTAATCAAGAGGCTTGCTCAGCATGCATTGAGACCACAGTATCCATTCCCAGCACTGGCAAAGAAAAAAAAAATGTTACTTCCAATTTTATCTTTAGGAATCTTGGTTGCTGATTAGAAAGAAAGGAAATGTATGTTCTGATGGAGACTATAAAGGTTTCAGTGGAGCATTGCATGAGCAAGGCTTGTGCTCAGACCCCAGCACTACAAGAAAGAAAGAGAGAGAATGAAAAAAAGAAAGAAAGAAAAGGAGGGAAAGACAGAAGGAAAAAGGAAAGAACAAAGGGAGGGAGGAAAGGAAGGAATGCTTGCAGGGAAGAGAGATAGGGGCACTTATATCTGTGGGTGATTGCAAGCAAATAATTAACAGGGCAGATAACCCTTGAGCTTAAAGAACAGGTAAAATGTTGACAGAAAGACAAGAAGTGAGTAGACATTGCAAACAGTGTGAACTAAAAAGCCCCCAGAGCACTATGAGACTAAGAACTGCAAGAACTTTCTTGTCTAGAAATCCTAGAGAATAGATCTGACAATCAGGGGGCTCCAGCTTCCACTGGATAGAAGATGCTAGTTGTAAACCAAAGCATTTCTTATGTTTGCCTTTAGGGGAAAAAAAAAAGTTTTCACATTAGGTGTGAATCATGCACCTGTAATGTTAGCTCTTGAGAGTAGAGGCAGGAGGATCAGAAGCTCAAGGTCAGCCTGTCTACATGTAAACATTATTATTTTATTTTATTATTATTGGTTTTTGTTTGTATTGGTTTGTTTCAGTCTTGGTTTTTTGAGACAGGGTTTCTCTGGGTAGCCTTGGCCATCCTGGACTCACTTTGTACACCAAGCTGGCCTTCAACTCACAGAGATCCGCCTGCCTCTGCCTCCCAGAATGTTGGGGTTACAGGCATGCACCACCATGTCCAGCTAATATTATTTCTTAATATCAAGAATCAGTTCCTTATCATTAAAAAATATACCACACTTAAAATTCTCAAGTAAGATATAGTAATTACTACAGGTCATCCCAGCATGTAAAGTTGCCAATCAATGCCAGAGACAACAAGCAGACATCAGCTCTCTGCAAGGCCTCTCTGAATTTAATTCTTGATTTATGAAACAGAGATTAACATAATACCTGCCCAATTCTCGTCACTGGATAACTATGAAAAACAGATGTGATAAGGTCTGAAAAGGCCCTTCCCAACTACTCCACAACCAAGTGCAGGCAATCTCCTACACTAACTAATGGTGTAATGTGATTTTTGCAAGGATCCAGCAAACTCACAACAGGAAGGGTATCTCAGCACCAAGACCGATTTGTATCTAAGATGGCACTAATCAGAGATAGAGTGAAACACATCTGATCTAATCTGGTCATTTTATCATCAAAGAAAGGGAAGTTCAAGAGAGTTAAGTGACTTCGTGAAATAATACAATTTGGCTAGAACACAAGCCCAGAACATTCTTCTCCACTTGACCACAATAACAGCAACAACAAGTTCCAGGCTTTAAAGATAATATTAGCTGAGCATCCTTTATCTGAGATGTTTAACACCGTACATGTTTGATATTTTATATTTTTTAGATTTTGAAGTATTTATGTAGACTAATTGACATTTCCAAATTTAAACACAAAATTAACTTATATTTTATTTAAACCTAATACAGAAGTCATTTTTTATACAATATTCTGAATTTTGTGCATGAAATGAATTAGCATGGCATGGAGTTTTCCACAAATAGTGTCATCCTGATGTTCAAGACATTTTAGGTTTTAGTATATTTTGCTTTTCAGTTTGTCTGATTAGGGACATAATCACAAATCAATTTGATTAAATAAATGAAATGGAAAACTAAACAGACCTCTAGCTCCCCTAGCTAGTCTTCATCCTTTAAAAAAAAAATTCTTTACAATACACCAGTATCCCTTGTTCAGTTTCCTCAGCATTATCCCATCATAGTCTCTGAGCTTTAACCATAAATTGTCTAAGTTATTCTTATAGTGTGTACAAAATATGTACATACATAAAAAAAGATTGGGTGGCTTAATGAAAACTAAGAGAAAATGATGCAAATATGATTAACAACTGTGTGAACCTGGGAGTGTACTTGCACTTACCTTGTTAAAAGTCTAGGGGACTGTGTCCCAAATCGTATACAATGTTGTACTTATATTGTTAAATGTCTAGGAATATGTTTCAAATTGTATACAATGTTGCACTTATGTTTTTAAAGTCTAGGGGCACATGTGCCAAGTTGTATACAATTTTACACTTATATTGTTAAAGGTCTAGTTTGTGTATCAAGTTGTATGCAATGTTGCACTTGTGTTATTAAAGGTCTAGGGGAACTTTACCAAGTCGGATACAATATTGTCCTATTATGGAGCTGGCTTGAAGATAGGATATTTGAAGAGGAAGAATTGAACCTTTCTCTGAAATGGGCCCATCTTCTTCAAAGGCTTCTGCAGTGTTTCCTCTACTGTATGAGAGATGTTACTCAGTGGTGGAGCACTTCTTTAGCATGCACAAGGCCTTGGGTTCAATCCTCGGTACAAAAGCATCAGCATGTATGTCTCACGCTTACAATTAAGGGACTAAAATACTAGCAAGGTGATGAGAGAGTTAAGAATCAGTCCATGTGTCTATGTGTACCCACAGTTCTCTGAGCAAACAGAAAGTCCTCAGGCTATGTAGCTGGTATGCGTCCTTATCACAGAAAGTTAAAAAAAAACAACAACAAGATTTGTTTTATTCAAACAAACAACAAACAAAAACAGTACTTAAAAGCAGCCAACTCTTTTCATCCTGTGAGCCCTGAATGGCCCCTGGTCTTTGATGGAGAATGAGGTAAGCTGGACAGTAGGCAAGAAGAATTCTCCACAGAAGGCACCCTTCCTACATCTCAGCTCTCAAACTGAGATTCTGGGAAATGTAAATCACAAGAGAGTAGTTAAAATTTTTGTTTATAAAATAAAAAATACCTATCATGTCTAAGCTAAGCCATAGACAACTTAATATAACACAATTTCAAAGTAGAATAACTCTACTTTAAAGGAAATTAAATAGTTTGTTGTGAGCCACCAACTGACAGCGGTTGAAGAAAAGGGATTCAAGTTATTCCAGATGGCATATTTTTCCCTAGAAAAGGGCACATGGACTTTTATATTCACACAACAGATTATAAATCAGGGTATTCATCACACTCATTGCTGGGGGCATCAAGTAGGTCAGCTACAATGCAAATCTTTCCTGTAAGATTCAGAAATTCTCCAGTCTGCTAAGGTTTCAGACACGCTCTGAGAATTTTACTTAACAGTCACAAGAAAGCTGGGTCACACACCGAGGTTTGAAAGTAAATGACTGTTGAAGAAATTAAGGTCATTCGGTCACTTGGGCTCTTGGCCTGCAGCAGTCCATTTCCCCACAGTCATAATGTTCTTACTCAGCCCAAATCAGGCTGCAGCAGCTTCATTCAACACAGGTAAGGCATCATCAGGGAACTTGAGCTCTTGGTCCTGTTGGCCAAGGACTACACTGAGCATGCAGAAGCCAAATGTTCAGTGCCTCCCCTCCTCACCCTACCCCCCGGCGGACTGAGAAGGCCCATCCTTAAGTTCTGATGGGTAAAAGAAAAGGATCTTCAGGACAAGAAAATAGCTAATATTCAGATCATTAAGGAAGCAGTCCTTGATGATTAGTATTTTAGCTGTCCTGATTCTGTTCTCTATTTTTCTCTTTCTGGGTCCTGAGCATCTGATGTAACACTTAGGTGCAACACATAATAGGGATGTGGTACCTCAAGTTACGATAATTAAAAGCATAGCATGGCTTAAAGAAGAAAACAGTAGCAGAGGTGGGAAGCAGGCATGCTCAGCAGCCAAACACTCCTCAACATATGCACCTTCCTACTCAGTCACTCAAACCAACGATGGGTCTTTTCATTGTAACTACACCCTGTACCTGTACTACACCTGTACCTCTGTATTTGAAATGATTACCCTCAAATTCTGCTTTTAATTTTGGCAAATTTGACTTCATGTCTCCAACTTTGTATAGCTTGACAAAGAAAGATTGACCTGAACTCCCATTCATTGCTAATTCTTTGATTTACCATGTTGCTGTAATGTTCTACCAGACTCCAGCTGAGAAAACAAATGGTTCATCGCACTACAAACAATAAGCAATAACACAGTTATCTCTTCAAAGTTCTTCTGAACAAAATGACCTCATCCCATGTTACAAATACTGTTAGTAATAGGGGTAAACATAGCAGGCCATACTTGTTAGAAAACAGACTTTCATTATTTTTGTGAGCAAAGACAAATAGTTCTTAATTCATAGACATACAAGGAAATAAGATTCCAATAAGTATTTTGTTAGTATTTCCATCAACTACACACTGGGGCATTTGTCCCTCAAGACATTTTCATATCCTCTAACTATATGTTAGTGATTTCCTAAATTGAGATAATGCATTTAACTGGGAACACAGACCCAAGGTACAGGTCTTCCTACATGCATCCTCCCTTTTTTTCCATAATTGATGCTTTCCATAAGACTGCATCATTCTCTCTAGTTTCTGCAGTTAAAAAATGTGATGACTGTCCTCTAGCCATTTCTAATTCTGTCTTTATCAGTGTTGAATACTAACTATTGAAATTAAAATCTAGGCTCTGCTCACCATTAAAATAGGGAATTGTCCTGTATAGACAAAAAATGTCCTAGCATTTTTCCCCCACTTCTTTCCAAACTCATTAGCAATTCTCTCAAGCCTTCCATAACTTGGCCTAGTTCTCCTCTACACTTTTCTTACCTATTTTGGAACCACAATCATTTTTTAGTACAGACATACACACATACACACACATAAATCTTCTGTGTGTGTGTGTTTGTGTGTGTGTGTGTGTGTGCGCGCGCGCGCGCGCGCATGTGCTGAAACAGAGTTTTGCTATGTAGCCCTGGCTGGCCTCAAATTCAGAGCACTACTGGCCCTGCCTCCTGTGTGCTGGCATGTGGACTACCATGCCAGTGGCAGGCTACCTTCATTTTCCCTCAAGACATTTTCATATCCTCTAACTTCCCTTTTATACACGGATATGCCATCTTCTTCATGGACCAAGTTACTTACTTCCTGTTTTCAGTTTTCAGGAATATTTAGCAGATGTCTTTGAGGCAGACTACATAGGCCGAGAAAATGAAAGGGAAGTAGAAAGAGGAAAGAAGACTAGTTGGAGCTAGCTTCGAACCAAGAATCACAGCACAACTGACAGTGCTTCCTTGAAGATACTGACACAGGGATAACACTCGTTTTCTTAAAGAGACATCCTCAGCTACGATTACAGTGAGGACGTTCAAGGCCTAAATGTCTGTGACTTTCCCAGATATTTCTTGGGAATCTCACCAACATGAGGGTAAACTTTTGTTAACAGTAAAAACCTCTTTCCCTGTCCTGCTTGTGAGCTGTGATCTTACCTCACAGGCTGTAATCACACCTGATTCATATCAGGAGCCACTCCATGATCTCGTTTACAGGAAAAAAAAAAAAGTTCCTTAGCAACCCTTTGAAATGTATCTTCAGGGACAGTGCTTACAGCTATTGCACGATCCTTTGTTCTGACTCCCCTAATCCACAAGCATGTTCGCTGCAGTTTATTTATTTATTTATTTATTATGTATACAATGTTCTGCCTGTATGGATACCTGCATGCCAGAAGAAGGCATCAGATCTTACTATGGATGGTTGTGAGCCACCACATGGTTGCTGGGAATTCAACTCCAGACCTTTGGAAAAGCAGCCAGTGCTCTTAGCCTCTGAGCCATCTCTTCAGCCCCTCCCTAGAGTTTCTTACTCTTTCTGAAGTGCCTCTCTTTCTCTTAACCCCTGTGATTAAACAGGGGTTTAACAGGATTATTTTTAAAGTCTCCTTCTAATAAACTCTAACTCTCTTGCATGCTGGCTCCTTCTGAAACTTTTTTGTAGCAGAGGCAGGGCCTGCCTTTATCTGACAGAAGGTTCCGTAAGGACAAGCTAAGTCCTAACACTGCCAGCAGCAGCACTCAGCAAAACCCTGCCACTACCAATATGTGGACTAAGAATGATTTTAAATATGTACCTGCTCATAAAACATTTTTTTAAAAAAAAGAACTGGATTCTCGCTCTATTTTCTAAGCTGGCCTTCAATTCCTGGGCTCAGGGTCCTCCTGAATCACAGCAACTACTGGCATCCTTACTGAGCCTGGCTCATAAAAAACATTTCAGTGAAAAACCTCCAAATAAATCTAGCAGGCTCACTTTATGTCATATGCAAACAAAAATGACAGAAACTTTAAATATGTGTTTATTACATATTTTAACTTACTTAGAAATAATGTAGGGGCTAGAGGGCTGGCTCAATATTAAGGCATTTGCTACACATGAAGACTTGAATTTGAATCCCTAGCATCTAAGAAAATGGGAGAGACAGTGCTGAAAGCCAGTAATACAAGTCCTGAGGAGTCAGAGACTGAAGAATCCCTGAGGCTTGCTGATCAGCCATCCAAGTTGAATCACTGAGTTCTAGGTTCTGGGAAAGAGCTTTTCTAAACACTATAGCTAATAAAGTGTGACGGCAGTGGTCCGTGCCTTTAATCCCAGCATTCAAGAGGCAGAGCAAGTGGATCTCTGAATTCAAGGCCATTCCGGTCTACAGAGTGAGTTCCAGAACAGTCAGGGCTACCCAAACAAAGCCTGTCTCAAAACAAACAAGCAAACAAAAGCAAAAACAAAAGAAAGAAAAATGCAAAACAGTTGGAAAAGACAGTCAATATAATCTCTGAAATCCATATGCACAAACATACATGTATCCATGTACCCATATACTCATATTCACACACACAAACATGTATACACACATATACCACACACACACACAAACACAAAAAGAAATAAGTAGACATCTAATCAATGAGTTCAGTATAGAATAACCTTAAGATTTCAAATTACTGAAGGTTTTTAAAGCTATGAAGGACTCACATAAATACCTATATATCACCTAATTTATGCATTCTTACCATTTGTCCAAGTTAATCATGAAAATCTGGAGGCACTAAACAAAGACAGCCAGACATTCCCTAAGCATGCTTTTACATGTGGATATTATCATGAGTTTAACATGTGGATATTCACATAAGAGGGATCTCTACCAGGTTAAACACATCGGTACTTTATCAACGAGCACCTTTTGATTGCAGTAACCTTGTTAAACAAACCATATCTACTTAAGATTTTATGAGTCATATAAATATTGACAAGCATTTGCTTCTTTGACTTATGGTTTGTGCTGCTGCCTGAGGTCATACTGATGTCCTTAGGCCACACCTAGGAGGAAGGCGGAGATACTGATGTGGGTGACCTGCTACCCCCTGAGACCCTGTTTATGTCTATGGTCTTGGGCCTCCTTTGTGTCCATGCTCCTGGAAAGGGGCAGGGGACGCATGTTCATGACCTGTGTGGAGGCCCATGACATGCTTACTGTGAAGAGCAAGAAGGCTACTTTGGCAGTTTAATGACTGCAGGCACACAGTAAAGAAAGGACATGGAAGCCTTCTGTGACAACTCCTACCCTAGCCCCCACCCCCCAAAAAACATAACAACCTAAAAAGGAAGATATCACAGAGAACGCGTATAAGGGCAGCCGGATGCCGCCAGGGCACCAAGCCAGAAGTGCGTGCTTCTCCGCAGGAATGTCCAAGCGCTGGTTTCTGAGCTGAACTAGGTCAGTGGCAGCCAGGAGCTCAGGGCCCTGAAACCAAACCGGAAGGTAACGAGGGCCTGGCATGACCTGGATGAATCAGTGGCTGCTTTGGGAACAGCTGGCAACAGTGCTGCAGGAGGCAGAGAACAGCAGAAGCTCACGGTGGCTGGCTAGCTCTAGCGGTGATCACATTTTTCCCCAGTGCTATAGTCTCAGATGTCCTTCGGTGAAGTAGATGAAGCTTACCATTTTATTTCAGGTATAATTAGCTTGGTCAACTCCTGAGTTCATCTCCTCCCACTGTGCCTGAACTTATCCTGCACATTTTGTGCAATGTGATGAGAATCAAGACAATGGTTTCAGACCCCCTAAGTCCGAACCCCCAGATAAGCCCATAAAGTTCCTCTGGGTTCCCAGGAAAGAGGAATCCTATGTCAGGCTTATCCCGTTCCCTTCCGTCCCTCTCTCCTCTCCCCCTCCCCCACATATCCTAATCACAGTTTCCCCATTCACATTAGAAGATAAACATGAAGAACTAAAATTAAGAAATAACTGACAGGCATTATTTGCTCTTTGGCCCCCTCTTCCATCCACCATGATATCACTGGCTTATTGACAAGCATTTTCATCTTAATTTATGTAAAGACTTGGAAATCAAAACTTCAGACAGCAACTGTTCATTTTTAAGCACCAGTATCAGGTTTGATGTGCAAAAGAATCTTCATGAAGAGTTTCACATCTAGTTTTCTCCCAGATGTACTCCTCCTCACTGTGGGAAGATTTCAGAAATGGTAGCGTTTACTCTCACTGCTACTAAAAGTTCATCTCCAGCTGGTAGGGGGGAGGGCAATAGAGTCCTCATTTGAAAGAGCTGTTCTCTAGGGAATGCATCACAGACAGTTGTGATAAAAGGTCTCCTGCACAGTACGGAGGGAAAAGCGAAGAATTGTACAGTCTGAATTCTCATAACTATGTGAAGAGTTTTGTAGCCTCTCAGTGGGACTGCCTTAGCTTCTCTGTGCGTTTCAGATCTTTGTTATAGGAGTGAATTGAAATTTAAAAATTAAATTAAATTAAAGGGTTTTATAAGCTTCAACTCTACTTACAACTGAAATTTCAAACTGACCAGACCAGATGAAGAGGTGTTTTAAATATGATGGTTGGAATTGACAACCTTATTTACCCATGTGTACATACATAACAACATCAAACAAGAGAAATAGTGTGTCTTCTCTAATCTGGAAAATTACCTTTTGGTGGGATCAGAAAACTCATTTCAGAAAATAATGTCCTCTCTTTTCCTTTCTTTTATGCCTGTATATAATTAGTAATTATGTCACTTTAAAAACTGTCAGTTCTTCTTAGATTTACTTATTTTTTTAGTTTTTTAATTAAATATTTATTTTTATATTAATTACAGTTAATTCACTTTGTATCCCAGCTGTAGCCCCCTCCCTCATTCTCTCCCAGTCCCACCCTCCTTCCCTCATCTCCTCCCATGCCCTTTTCCAAGTCCACTGATAGGAGAGGTCCTCCTCCCCTTCCATCTAACCCAGGCTTATCAGGTCTTATCAGGACAGGCTGCATTGTCCTCTCTGTGGCCTGACAAGGCTGCTCCCCCTTCAGGGTGAGGGTGGGTAGCCAAAGAGCCAGCCACAGAGTTCATGTCAGAGCCAGTACCTCACTTAGGATGATCTTTTTCAGTTTCCACCATTTGCCTGCGAATTTCATGATTTCCTTGTTTTTAATTGCTGAGTACTATTCCACTGTGTAAATGTACCACAATTTCTGTATCCATTCCTCAACTGAGGGGCATCTGGGTTGTTTCCAAGTACTGGCTATTACAAAAATAAAGCTGCTACAAACATAGTTAAGCAAATATCCTTGTTGTGTACTTGAGCATATTTTGGATATATGCCTAGAAGTGGTATAGCTGGATCTTGAGGAAGCACTATTCCTAATTGTCTGAGAAAGCGCCAAATTGATTTCCAGAGTGGTTGTACAAGTTGACATTCCCACCAGCAATGGAGGAGGGTTCCCCTTTCTCCACATCCTCTCCAGCATGTGTTGTCACTTGAGTTTTTGATCTTAGCCATTCTGATGGGTGTAAGGTGAAATCTCAGGGTTGTTTTGATTTGCCTCTCCCTGATGACGAAGGACATCCAGCATTTCCTTAAGTGTTTCTCTGTCATTCGATGTTTCTCTGTAGAGAATTCTCTGTTCAGCTCTGTACCCCATTTTTAATTGGATTATTTTAATTGTTGCTTTTTAACTTCTTGAGGTCTTTATATATTCTAGATATTATGCCTCTGTTAGATATAGGATTGGTGAAGATCCTTTGCCAGTCTGTAGGCTGTCATTTTATTCTGACGACAGTGCCCTTTGCTTTACAAAGCTTTTCAGTTTCATGAGGTCCCATTTATTAATTGTTTCTCTTAGGGCCTGTGCTGTTGGTGTTCTATTCAGGAAGTAGTCTCCTGTGCCAATGAGTTCTAGGGTCTTCCCCACTTTTTCTTTTAACCGATTTAGTGTGTCTGGTTTTATGTTGAGGTCTTTGATCCACTTGGACTTTAGTTTTGTGCAGGGTGATAAATATGGATCTGGTTGCATTTTTCTACATGTAGACACTCAGACCAGCACCATTTGTTGAAAATTCTGTCTTTTTTCCATTGTGTGGTTTTGGCTTCTTTGTCAAAAATCATGTACCTGTAGGTGTGTGGGATTTATTTCTGGGTCTTTTATTCTATTCCATTGATCCACCATTCTGTTTCTATGCTAATACCATGCAGTTTTTATTACTATTGCTCTGTAGTACAGCTTGAGATCAGGGATGGAGATACCTCCAGATGATCTGTTGTTGTACAGGATCGTTTTGGCAATTCTGCATTTTTTGTTTTTCCATATGAAGTTGAGAATTGTTCTTTCAAGGCCTGTACTTTGTATTAAATTTTTTAATTAAAATATAATCATACGATTTCCCTGATTCCTTATCCTTCCTCCAATCAATCCCATATCTGATCCCTCCCTCTTAAATTCATGTTTTTTCTTTAATTGGTATTGCTTTATAATATATAGTTAAACATATATGCATAGATTTATAAGTACAACATGCTGACTCAAGTTAATGCTGCCATATATACATGATCTCAGGGCTGACCACTTGATATTGGATAACCAATTTTTCAATAATAGAGGTCATTCCTTAGTTGTGTGTAGTCCTTTGTTTAGGAGTGAGATCCCACAAAAATTTCCCCTTCTATGTTAGCATGCCTATCGATGTTGCCTGGGTGTGATCCAGGGAGTCACACTGTTGAGCTACCACGTGTGTAGCTTCCCTTCCAAAAGATACGATCTTAACACAGCTTTTTTATTTTGTATTTTTTTCTGGCTCTTAAAATCTTCCCACCCCCATTGTCATCAGAGAGGCTTGATCAACAATCACAGAACCTGTATGAGGCTAAAAGAGGACCTCTGCATGTGTTAGGATTGAGCAGCTTGGGGTTCTCGTGGTACTCCTAACAGAAGAAGTGTTCAAGTCTGGTGTCCTCTGCTGTCTTCTAGAAATCAACAGTACAATTCTTCATCCAAGCCAAACACGTTTACTCTCTTTCTCAGAGGAACAAATTCACTTAACACTGAGGTCAGCCTATTACCTAGACTCCTCTCCTCTAAAAGCCAAATGTGCTGCTACAATGACATTCACTTCAGAAAATTATGGCATTCAGATGCTCTCTATTTCAATGTCTCCTTTGTAAGTTTGGGTAAAGACAAAACAAAAAGGAAGGATGGTGATATGAGTTTGATAGTGTATTTGATTAGCTGAATTACATCCCCATTTTCTTCAACATATTCCTATAAGTTAAAAAAAATGTGATTACATGTCAAATTAAAATTTCCACATTTTTGTTTCAGACTACCTCGAGGTTGAACTATCTGTCTGAGCTTTTACCACAAGAACAAGAGCTGAGTCTCTAAACCCTTTGTTAGGGAGCAAGATTCCCTCAAGGCCAGAACACTTATGCACCATAAAACTTTCCTACTGCAATTGCACCCTCCTACCAGTGAAAGGAAATCTAGACTAAAACAGTGAGTTCAAAATAATGAACAACTCAGTGAAGTCTGGGCAGCCCACTGTTTTGCAGAATAATACTCAGAAAGTATTGCTAGCTTAGATAGCTTTATTACAAAACATCACTAATTCATTAGATACTAAATATGTTATCAAAACAGTAAGCATTCAACCAAAAAGAAAATCTTTAATCTGAAATATCTAAAACTGAAAAATCGGGATGGTCTCCGAACTGTTTCTTTCTATTTAATCCATAAAAAGTTAATTACAAAGCAAACTTTTTGCCAACATTATACCAAAGTTTTCAGTCTTTAGAATGTAACATTATTCTTGTTTTGTTATTTGTGTGTTATTCTAGGATTTGAGTTTCTTAAAAAGACAAAAAAGATCTTAAGACAAACAGGAAGATGAAATTGATTTGTCATACACAGAGTTCAAAACTAAAATTGAGTACTGATAAATGTTTGTATACTTTAAGCTTTTTTGTCATCACAGGGACTTGTAAAGTATTAATTATGTAATTAATCATGTGGACATTGAATATAGTAACATAATAGACCAATAATATATTCAATACCTTTAGCGTAACCAAGGCCAGAAAGAAATAACAGAAAAATGACAATGATCAGGAATGGAAGAGAAGTGTGGGCCTTCCAATCCTTGTGCACTGCACCTGGTCCTGAGGCCAGCACAGAACCAAAGGACAGAGGAGGATGCCACCCCAGGCAGGACCTGGGGTTTAGGATAATAAAAGCAGTGTGGTTTTTACTCATCTGTTTTCCGCTGACACTTTAAAAGTCCATGATTATGGAGATAAAACCAATGCCCTGAACAAAAATGTTATCTATAATTATTCTCCTGGATCCACAGCGGGTAGAGTGACATCATAACTTGGGGGTAATTTGCCCTGTGGGGAAAGTGTGGTCAAAACCTACAGTAAACAATATTCTCACCATATCAGTCAGATTAATGCAATCCTGGGCAACTGCCACCAACTTCTGACATGTTATGTTCCTCAAACAGCCTTTATGTGGATCATTATCTGACAGTCCAACCCTAGTATGTAAACACCTGGAAAATTAACTTATTGCTTTAACCAGACAAGAATACTTTAACAGACTCTAAATTCTTAAATATCAGGAGCAAATTTAAGTCAGAGAAGTATTTCTATTTCATTTAAAACACAGGCTAAAATTTAATATTATAACAATATTGGTTTTGAGCTTGTTAGTCCCTCTACCTTTTGATATAAATATTAACATAGATGGTAAACCCCACTACCAACTGACAAATTGACCTGTGTTTGAGAAACCAACAAGCTGGAAGAGAGTCTATGCTGACTGGGCTTCTTGCCAAAAAGCCCAGGTTAAAGTACAAAAAGGCTGCAGCATCTGATCAGCCTGTGAAGCTACAGTGACAACCAGTGTGCTTGCTCACGGTGTTAGTACTTTTGGCATTTTAAAACTGTTTCAATCATTGTGGTTTTGGTTTTTTTAATTGATGCTTAATACTTTAAAAAAAAACCTTTAAGATCAATCCTCACTTAGAAAGACAAATGGGATGGACATTGGATGTAGAAGAAAACAAGTAAAAAGACTGGAGCCTACCACAGAGAGCCTCTGAAAGACTCTACCTAGCAGCGTATCAAAGTAGATGCTGAG
Organism: Pachyuromys duprasi; assembly: GCA_028658305.1. Classification (NCBI taxonomy): domain Eukaryota; kingdom Metazoa; phylum Chordata; class Mammalia; order Rodentia; family Muridae; genus Pachyuromys; species Pachyuromys duprasi. The sequence continues at coordinate 63,121,988 of CM053744.1, forward strand.
ACTCATAACCAAACCTTGGGCAGAGTGCAGGAAATCATATGAAAGAAGGGGGAGTTAGACCTGCAGAGAACAGAAGCTCCACAAGGACCAAATGTATCAGGGCACAGGGGTCTTTTATGAGATTGTTTCTCCAAAGAAGGACCATCTATGGATATAACCTAGAACCACTTCTCAGATGTAACCCATGGTAGCTCAGTATCCAAGTGGGTACCCTAGTAAGGGGAACAGGGACTATTTCTGACAAGAACTCAATGGCTGGCTCTTCAAACCCTTCCCCCCGAGGGAGGAGCAGCCTTGCTAGGCTACAGAAAAGGACATTGAAGCCAGTCCTGAAGAGAAACCTGATAAGCTAGGGTCAGATGGAAGAGAAGTTGACTTGGAAAGGAGCAGGGAGGAGATGAGAGAGGGATGGTGGGATTGGGAGGGAATGAAGGAGGGGGCTATGGCTGGGATACAAAGTAAATAACCTGTGATTAATATAAAAAATAAAAATTATAAAAAATAATAAACAATTCCATTCTCTCTCTTTCCCCTCTTCTCCCCCTCCCCCCCCCTCTCTCTCGTGTGTGTGTGTGTGTGTGTGTGTGTGTGTGTGTGTGTGTGTGTGTGTGTCCCCTTCAAGGCCTCCTGTATACATAACACTCACTGTATGGCTGAAGTACACACACACACACACACACACACATATACACACGTGTGCACGCACCTCCTTGGAGGTTTTGTTGTTGTTTATCAGTCCTTAGAATGGACCCCAGGGCCTTGCATATGCTAGGCAAACACTTTTCCACTGAGCTGTTCGCCCCCACCCACCCAGCTCTTTTATTACACATGATCTCACTGGGTGTTAGAAAGTCCTCCAACTTGGAATCCTTTTGTCTTGGCCTCCCATGTTAAGTTAGTTAGCAGGCATGTGTCCCAAGCTTCGTTAAAATGTTAAAATTCTATTCACCTCAATTTTGTATTAACTACATTTTAAAAAATCTTCAAAAAGACCTGTTCAGACAACCCACAGGCTCTTAGCTATTATGTGAATATATTGAACATTAAGTGTGTGGTTAAAGAGGTTTTTTTTGACCGGGAAATACCATTGTGCTGATTTTTTCTTTTTTTTGGCACCTTGACACAAACCTAGACATATCTGGGAAGAATGAATCTAAGTTGAGAAAATGCCTCATAAAATTGGCATCTAGGTAAATCTATAAAGTGGTTGTCTGGATTGTTACTGTGGGAGGGCCCAGTCCATTGTAGGTCAGGCTACCCTGGACAAATGGTTCTGGATGGTATAAAAAGGCAAACCAAACCATGAGAAGCAAGCCAGTGAGTAGACTTACCCTTGGCCTCTGAATTAGCTCCTGCTTCCAGGTTCCTATCTGTTTGAAGTATGCCCTGCTTTCCCTCAGTGGTAGACTATAATGTGTAAGCTAAAGTAAACCCTTTCCTCCAGGTTGTTTTGGTCATATTGTTTTATCACAGACAATCACTGATAAATGTTATGAGTACTGAAGGAGATTATATGCAAAATATGCCATATATCCTTAGTCGATGTACAATATATGCATGTATGTATGTGTGTGAGAGAGTGTGTGCATGTGTGTGTGTACGTCTCACACACTATACTGTACTTCCATACTTTCAGCTATCTGCCTCTTTCCAGGACCATGATGCCATAAAACAGTATGGATGATGGTTATGACATCATCTCTTTATGATCCAGGCATGGTGGTACATATCTATAATCTCATCACTCAGAGAACAAAGCAGAAAGATATTTGCGAGGTAGGGCTACTCTGGATTCCATCATGAGATCCTGTCTAAAGCAGAAAAAAAGAAGAAAAAAGTTTCTTTTTCATTGAGAAAATAAAGTTATGTGTTCCTTATCCAAAAAAAGGTACATTCAAAGACATGGCTCATTAAGTGATTTCCCATCATGTGAGCATCACATAGTGCACAAGCTAAAATGGACACTTTGTCACCAGTTAATGTACTCAAAAGAGATAAACCTTAGTCTCACATTTCTTGAACTTTGATCCTCCTGCCTCCGTCCCACTAGTGCAGGGATTTCAGACATGCATCACCAGGCCAGTTATATAGTACCAGTAATTGAACCCAGCACTTCATGCATGCCAGGCAAGCATTCTACTGAGTTAAATCCCAAGCCCATTAGTGGAGCTACTTTAATGGCACCTGTCTTAGTTACTGTTCTGTTGCCTTGAAGAAGCATCATGACCAAGGCAACTCATAGAAGAAAGCATTTAACTTGGGGCTGGTTACAGCTTCAGGGGGTTAGTTCATTAATGTCTGGTGGGGAGTGTTGGCAGCAGGAAGGCACAGGGCTGGAGAAGTAACTGAGAGCTACATCCTGATCTGTAGGCAGCCATCAGAGAGAAAGACTAAGACTAGTGTGGGTATTTGAAACCTCAGAGCCTACTCCCAGTGACATTCTCCAACAAGGCCACACATCCTAATCCTTCCCAAACAGTTCCACTAACTGAAAACCAAACATTTAAACATGTGAGCCTATGGGTAAATTTCATTCAAATGTCATATATCTTGTCCATAACTGGCCACAACTAATTTACTCAACTGCATACGTACTGAGAAAAGAAGTATTTTCTTCCTATTAATGAGTCTATAGGCCACTCTTACCTGAATTGCAGTTTCCCTCCTATAATAATAGTAAGTGAATTTTCTGAGCCCTGACCCCCCAGTATGGATTCAATGGACTCCTTCCTCTCTTTTCTATTCAAAGTCTTCTTATCAAATTATCCCTTTTCTTTTTATTACATCATCCATGCAGCAGAACAGAAAACATCCCTTATCTCTTACCAGTTTTTTACCCTTTAGCTCCCTTAAGCTACCGCTCTATTTGTTATAAGTTAAACTGTGGTTGACCTCACTCGGGAATAGGGTCAACTACATGCAAGTAGTTAAGAATGGGTCATGGTGGAATAAGATGGACCCTGACACACTATGATTGAGAAGAAGATAAGTGAAGACAAAGGAAACACGAAAGGTCAATATTCTGCTAAGATGAAGGTAGAAATGAAGGGAGGCAATGGAAAGCCACAAAACACTAAGGGTTGGGGATACGCTAGTCAAAACTAAGAAGAGACAAGCAAAGATCTCCCAGAAGCTTTCAGAGGGAGCAGCGTCTTGGCAAGCATGAGATGTGAGGCGTCTGATCACATATATAGCAGTAACATGGCCACTGCGCCAAACTATTCAGCTTTTGTCCCCTTGTCCCAGCAACCCTAGGAACTAACACATCACCAGTTGATATTTCCATAAGCAGACGGTGCATTCTCTTATCTCATAAAAGTCCCCCTGGGCTGGCATTCATCACTCTGCTTCTTCCTGAAAACAAATTTAGTGAAAAAGTCCCCTCAGGCTTGTCATCACAGCCTACACCCTCACCGTTCTCTCATGTTTCCACCCTGGTGCAGATCCCCACCTCTCTTCATTTTCCAAAGCTTCTTTGTCAAGGTGGCTCACCAGAGCTCAATATTTTTTAAGACTTATGTGTATGTGTATACGGGCTTTTTGCCTTTGTGTCTGACTATCTGTCTCTGTGTGTTTGTGTGCGTGTGTGTGTGTGTGTGTGTGTGTGTGTGTGTGTGTGTGTGTGTGTGTCTTCTGGAACTGGAGTTACAGATGATTATTAACTGCCATGTGGATGCTGGGAACTGAAGCCGGGTCCTCTGCAAGAGCAACAAGTGCTGTGCTAACCACTCAGTAATCTACACCCTGCGTCAATTTTGTTTATGACAAAAACTACTGTATATTTCATTCTTGTTGTAGGCACTGCCTTTTTCTCACCAGAAACTACAAAAGGCAGGAGGACAACTTGTTTTCCCACCGTATTCTAGGCTCTAGCACTCATTATATTTTCTATGAAAATTGACAAGAAAAATGCATTTGCTTTCAGATTTCTAGTTATAGGCAGCAAATCTGATTTCCATTTGGACTTAAGCATACTCTGTTTAAGGATGCTTAAAGTCTTGCCAGAATTTTGCTATATTTTTTTAAAGAATTTGACGGGTACTAAAGAAAAATTTGCATGCTTTGCTAGCAGATGTGCTATATTCTATTCCAATGTAAGCTGGGATGTCTTTAAACTTTAGCTATTGATGTTAGTATACATGTTATTTATTAGGAAATGGGGGATGCTTAACTTTCATATTACAGATTTGGAAATTAAACATGAAAAAGCCTGGGAGTTTTTCTGTAACAGTTAAGTGGCTAAAGCCATCACCAGCTCTCAGCTGGGTAACTTACTCTCCTCCACTGATCTCCATGTCTTGCAAATTGCCCCTGATTAAGTTGTTCTACACAGGGAAGGCAGCATGTACTTTTTAAATGGGCTGTCTGATCCTACTTACTCACTCATAAAAACCTTCAATTATTCCCTATTGTCATTCTCATGACTGTCAACGTCTTTACTAAGACCAACTTGTCCCACTCTGATCTCATCTCTTCCCCCATTTCAAACATCTTACAGGATGAACTAAACATTTGGAGTCACTTTCAGGTCTTTGGCCAGCCACATGGCCTCTACCTCAAGACCTCTGCATGTTACTTCCTTCTCTTGAGACATCCTTCACTAATATCCATCACCACATCTCTATCACATGTCAAGTTTAAATGGTACACACTTTTAAAAACCTTCCTTTTTTAAAGATTTACTTGTTTACTTATTTTTATTATTATTATTTACATTATATTAACTCTATCAGAGGTGAATCTTGCTCCCTCATTCCCTCCCAATCTCACCCTCCCTCCTTCGTCTACTCCCTGCCCCCCTCCAAGTCCACCTCCTCCCCTTTCATCTGACCCTGGTTTATCAGGTATCTTCAGGACTGGCTGCAAAGTCCTCCTCTGTGGCCTAGCAGGGCTGCTCCTCCCTTACAGGGTGGGGAGGTCAAAGAGCCTGCCATTGAGTTCATGTCAGAAATAGTCCCTGTTCTCCTTACTAGAGTACCCACTTGGATATTGAGCTACCATGGGCTATAACTGAGTAGAGGTTCTAGGTTATATGCATACATGGTCCTTGGTTGGAGAAACAGTCTCATAAAAAACCCCTGTGCCCTGATCTATTTGGTCTTTGTGGAGCGCTTGTTCTCACCAAGTCTTACTAACTCCCCCTATTTTCATATTATTCCCTGCCCTCTGCCAAAGGCTTGCTTGTGAGTCTTAATATCTGCTTTGATACAGTGCTATGTAGAGTCTTTCAGAGACCCTCTTTGGTAGGCTCCTGTCCTGATGCTTGTTTTCTCCTACATTCAATGTCTATTCCATTTGTCCATCTAAGTGAGCATTGATCTCAAGTACACAACAAGGACATTTGGTCCTTGTGGAGCTCCTATCCTCTCCAGATCATATTAACTCCCCCTATTTTCATATTATTCCCTGCCCTCTGCCAAAGGCTTGCTTGTGAGTCTTAATATCTGCTTTGATACACTGCTAGGTAGAGTCTTTCAGAGGCCCTCTGTGGTAGGACCCTATCCTGTTACTTGTTTTCTCCTACATCCAATGCCCATCCCATTTGTCTTTCTAAGTGAGGATTGATCCTCTTATGCCGGGTCCTCTTTTTTGTTTATCTTCTTTAGGTGTATAGATTTCAGTATGCTTATTGTATCTTCTAGGTCTAAATAAGTGAGTATATACCATGTGTGTCTTTCTCCTTCTGGGATACCTCACTCAGATTTTTAATTTTTGCCTAGGTCTCCCCTTATGTGTTCTTAAAGTACATTAAGCTGTTTTAACTGTATGATTAAGCTTTTTTAAAAATATGTACAACCAATTGGTTATAACTTAAGGTTCTGTTTCACATTATATCTAAACATTTCATATATTTTAAATATTCAAGAAATTCTAGAAGAATGAAACATAAGAAAACTTTAGTGTTATTAACTATTTTTAATGACAAAAACTGACAGTTGTTCAAAACACAAGGAACTAAAACAAACCAGAAAAAAAGCTAAGGTAAAAATCTAAGACAAAAAAAATCCATCGTAAGAAATCTCCCCATCCTGACTGAGGTAACCCAGAAACAGAAAGACACCCATGGTATACACTCACTTATAAGCAGATATTAGCCGTATAATATAGGATAGTCATACTAAAATCTACAGACCTAAAGAAGCTAAACAACAAGGAGGATGCTTAAATCTCATTCAGAATGGCAAACAGGATAGACACCAGAAGTGGTGGAAGAGAGGAAACAGGATGGCGGCTTACTATGGAGGGTCCTCTGAAAGGCTCCACCCAACAGGGGCTCGAAGCAGATGCTGAGACTCAGGACCAAACTTTGGGCAGTGTGCAGGGAGTCTTATGGAAGAAGGGGGTTGAGGGTAGAAGAACATGGAGGAGACAGGAGCCCCACAAGAGACTAACAAAGTTAAAAAGCCCAGGGGGAGCTACAGAGACTGACGCACCAACCAAGGAACATGCATGGAAAAGATCTACACTTCTGCTCAGATGTGGCCAATTGGCAGCTCAGTCTCCATGTGGATCTCCGAGTGAGGGGAGTAGGGGTTGCTTCTGTCAGAAACTCAGTTGCCTGCTCTTTGATCACTTGACCCTGGTGATGCGGCTTTGCCAGGCCACAGGGGAAGAGAATCCAGGCAGTCCTGATGAGATTTGATAAACTATGGTCAGATGGCAGAAGAGGAGAACTTCCCCCTCTCAGTGGACTAGGGGAAGGGCATAGGAGGGAGAGAGGGTGGAGCTGGGAGGAGTTGAGGGAAGGGAATTCAATCGGGATATATAATGAATAAATTGTAAAAAACTAAAAATTAAAAAAAACTATCACACAGACACACACATACACTGCCCCTACCATTGTTACCATAAACAAGGATGTACACTACTCAAGGTTTTAAAAAAGATGTTGTTTCTTAGAAAGTAATCTTTAAAGTTATGGTACAGAACAGTTGTTTTCAAATAAAAATATCAATAGCTCAACCCCATACACTGATAAATATTTAAGACCTTTTAATGAAATTGTTATAAGTCCTGACCTCATGGGACGGCCCCACTTCCTGAGGGTCCCACAGCTTCTCATATGGTGATCTGATAGAGTTATTGCCATCAGGACATGAGAAATCCAGCACAGGTGTTGACCTTGACCACGGTTGTTTTGATCCTTTAGTTAGCCAGCAGGTGTTTTGAGCATAAGGAAGTTCTGGTTTGGTTCCAAAAGGAGCTAATGAACTCAGTTTCACAAATGTTATTCTCTCGTTTATTTAACAAATATTTTTGGAATGCCAGTCATGCGCTCTTGGCTATACTTAGGGAGTTGCCTGTGAACATAAACAGACTAAAATCTTGCCTTTTAAGACTCAGGTTTTTGCAAGAGTAGAATGAAATAGCATTTACAGCCCATTTTCAAAGCACTTAAACAGTGAGTCACTGTGTACTTATTGACACATTCTCCCAAAAGCAAAATTTTAACAACTGAAAACATATACATATAATGTTAAATGTGAAAAATCTAAAAAAAAATTGCATAAACAGCACGATGCCCAAGTTTATAAAAAGTAAATGCAGCAGAAGCATACAAAGATATAGCCACAGGTAACAGACAAACAGATGGATAGATAGATGGATAGACATATAAATATGAGGAACACAGAGCATCTAGATGTGCACTAATGATTACCAGTATTATCTTTAAGGTGCAGTTACTAGTAGTATTTATTTTCTTTTTTGTTGTTGTTGTTGTTTCTGTACTTCTAAAAATTTCATAGTGACTACGCAAGTAGTAGCAGATGGATACTCCACTGTATTCTTTTTTATATACCTTAAATCATTTTATTTTTTTCTTTTTTAAATTAATTACAGTTAATTCATTTTGTATCCCAGATGTAGCCCCCTCCCCCATCTCCTCCCAATCCCACCCTCCCTGTCTCATCTCCTCCCTTGCCCCTCCCCAAGTCCGCTGACAGGGGAGATCTTCCTCTCCTTCCATCTGATCCTAGTCTATCAGTTCTCATCAGGACTGGCTGCACTGTCTTCCTTTGTGGCCTGGCAAGGCTGCTTCCCATCAGGGGGAGGTGATCAGAGAGCCAGTCACTGAGTTCATGTCAGAGACAATCCCTGTTTCACTTACTAGGGAACCCACTTGAAGACTTAGCTGCCATGTGCTACATCTGTGCAGGGATTCTAGGTTATCTCTCCATGAATGGTCCTAGGTTGGAGTATCAGTCTCAGGAAAGACCCCTGGGCCCAGATATTTTGGTTCTGTTGTTCTCCTTGAGGAGCTCCTGTCCCCTCCAGGTCTTCCTGTCTCTCCCTTCTTTCATAGGATTCCCTGTACTCTGCCCAAAGTTTAGCTATGCGTCTCAGCATCTACTTTGATGCCCTGCTGGGTGGAGTCTTTCAGAGGCCCTCTGTGGTAGACTCCTGTCCTGTTCCCTGTTTTCTCACTCTTCCGATGTCTATCCCCTTTGCCTTTCTGAATGAGGATTGACCATCTTACCCAGGTCCTCCTTCTGGCTTAGCTTCTTTAGATGTACAGATTTTAGTATGTTTATATTCTTTAAATGAAGAACAAAATAGCTGAGACATAGCTTTAGTAATAATTGGTGAAACCTTGAGACAATTAAGACGCTCTTTAATAGAAAAATAGAAAAAGGTATTAAATGGGATATTGTTTCATGATTAAAAATGAATTTGTAGTGCTGGAGAGATGGTGCAGTGGTTAAGAGCACTATCTTCTCTTCCAAAGGAGCCAGGTTCAATTCCCAGCACCCACATGGCAGCTCACAGCAGTATGTAATGTCAATTCCAAGGAAGCTAACATCTTCACACTAATGCTCATAAAATATTTTTTTTTTAAAAATGAGTTTGTAAATCCACAAAAAGTCATTGAGAAACTTAAGTAATATTAGCTAAAACATAAAAACAGACCATTTGAAAAGGCTATGTAGCTCTCCAGCAAGACGGCTCAGCAGCACAGGAACTTGCTGCCAAGCCCAACCACCTGAGCTCCAGTCCCAGATTCCACATGATGGAAAAAGAGAACCAGCACCTGCAAGTTATCTCCTGACCTCCACATGTACACTGTAGTATGTGTACATACACATACACACACACACAAGAAATGAAAGAAAAGAAAGGCTACACACTTCATAATTCTAACCAGTGGATATTCTATGATATGTTAACTACTGCAAAATTCCCATCTTGGGAAAGAGAAAACTAGGTCAGGATGTCTAGAGAAGAGGGAGAGTGAGGGAGGTTGATTTGGAGGGGTGAATAGAGCACAGAAGCTTCATGAAACCATTCAACATGATACTGTACTGCTGAAGACCTACCTACTGTTATAGATCATCCAACCCCCAAAGTCTAAAGTGAAACATGACCTTTACTGTAAACTATAGGTTTGAGTTAATAGCAATGTCTTGCTGGCTGTGGTGACACATACCTGTAATCCTGGTACTTAGGAGACTGAGGCAGGAGGGTTGGTGTCAATTCAAAGCCAGGCTGAGAAATATAGATACTCTGAAGTAATAATAATAAGCTAAATTTAGTACACCAATAGCGGCTCATAAGTTGTAACAAATATGTCAAAGTAATAAAACCTGGAGTAAAGCAGGTGCCTTATATCTTTGTATTTTCTTCCCTTTTTAGACTAACTTAAAGCTACTCTAAAATATTAATTTTTGTGAAATTTAAATGGTTGCTTATTATCCTTAAGTAATTTCCTAATACTGACAGATGGTGAAAACGCACAGGGTATATTTGCTGTTTATTACATGAGTAAGTATACCAGGATAGTATTTTTAGCATAGTCCTGTGCATTATAGATATTTCAGGTATATTATGATGACTTTTTCAGACAGTCTTACTGTTATTTTACCTTCCTCCCTCCCAAAAGGCCCCAATTTTTTTTCTATTTTCTTGAACATCAGATCACTAGTAACTGGCTATTTCGTGTCTCTATTTTTTTCCCACCCAACACCACCCCTCACCCCTGCCCTCCCACCCCCACCCCCAGCAATGGCCCCTGACTTACTTTCCTGGACACTGGAGTTACTCAGCTTATCTATTCACAGGTGAAGATTTGGAGCTCTCTGATGAGAGAGAACACCCAATATTTGACTTTTGGGGGCTGGGTCACCTCTCTCACTTTAGTTCCATCCATTTACTTTAAAAGTTCATGACTTCATTTTTATTTACAGCTGAGTAGTACTCCACAGTGTATATGTACAGCATTTTCATTAGCCATTCATCCCTTGGGGGACATTTAAGCAATTTCCATTTTCTACCTGTCGTAAATAGAGCAACAATGAACAGAGCTGAGCAAGTATCTGCAGAATAGTTTGGCAAGTCCTTTCAACATAGGCTGAAGAGTGATATCTCTGCAACATACAATAGATTTATTTTTAGCTTTTTGAGGGTTTGACACACTGATTTCCAGACTAGATGGACCAATTTGTAATCCTACCAATAGTGAATGAAGGTTTTCTTTTCCCCACATTCTCTCCACCCAACAATTTTTGGCTGTTATTTGGCTGATCTTTACCTTTCTGGTTGGGGTATGATGAAATCTCAAATTTGTTTTGATTTTTACAAGGGACAAGGAACATTCTTTTCAAGATATTTCTCAGCTATTTTGATTTCTTCTTTTGAGAATTCTTTATTCAGATCCTAAACTCACCTTTGAATGGGTTATTTGTGGATTTGATTCTTCATGGTTTTTTGTTTGCTTTTGTAATGAGAATTCTGGTTTCTGTGAAAAACACAGAAATATTTTGGAAATATATTTTCTGTGGAGATATGGGGCTGCTTCACAGCAGCTGACTACAATTTGCCTCATGGTCTAGTTGGGGTGTGATTTTGCTGCAGATAGTTTCTCCAAGTATGTGGCCTTTGAAATCCTGGAAACTCTTCAGAGGGTATACAAATGGTAAGGCTGGTTGTGGTTGGTTGGTGGTTGGATGCTGTTGGTTGAAGTAGTTGTGTGCAGAGGAGAAATAAGATGGAATTAAATATCCTGCTGTTGAAAATCAAAACTTGCCACAGGGAACTCAACACCCCTCAACAGCAGATATTCTAGTAGTAACAACTCTCCTTTTCCTCTCTATTCTTTTTTTTTTCTCTTCTATCTAATGTTAGGGGTTTGAAAGAGAAGAAGAAAGCTGGGAGGTGGTGGTGCTTGCCTTTAATTCCAGAACCCGGGATGCAAGGATCTCTGAGTTTGAGGCCAGCCTTGTCTACAGAGTGAGTTTCAGGAGAGCCAGCGCTACACAGAGAAATCCTGTCTAGTAACCCTCCCCCAGCCCCCCCCCCAAAAAGGAAGGGTGGGAAAGAAAAAGAGTGGAAGAAAAAAAACCTACAAAGTAGCAAATGTTGGCTACAGCTTGACTGTATGTTTGTTATTCAGTTTTTTATCTATTCTAGATATTAAACCTCTATCAGATGTATAACTAGAAAGGATTCTCTCCCATCCTGTGGACTTCCTCCTCATGCAATTGGTTCTTACTTTCATTGCCCAGACAATTGTAGTTTTTAGAAGTTAGTTTCTGTGTAAGCTGTGGATGCAGGTCTAATTTCTTTTATTTATTTGTTTGATTGTTTGTTTGTTTTGGTATGTGAACAGTTTTCCCAGCACCATTATTTAAAGATGCTTTCTTATCTCAAGCCTAAGTTTTTGGCTTTTTTTGTTAAATATGTAATGGCTTAAGTTACATGACTTTGGGTCTTTGACCATTGGTCTACATGTCTGTTTTTGTGCCAGTATCAAATTTGCTTTACTACTATGGCTCTGTGATATATCTTGACAACTGGATTACTAATTCCCCCAGCATTGTTCATTTTGTTCAGGATTGTTTGGCTATCTGGGGTCTTTTGTGGTTTCACAATAATTTTAGGATAGTTTTTCTATTTCTGTGAAGAATGAAACTGGCATTTTGATTGAGATTGCATATTAAATCTGTAAATGACTTCTAGAAAATAGTCATTTTCACAAATTTAATTCTACCAATCCATGAGCATATTTTGTCTTTTTTTATGTCTTTATATATTTCTTCAAAGGTTTAAGATTTTCATTGTAAAGGTCCTTCAGTTCCTTGGCTAGATTTATTCCTAAATATTTTATTTTTATTTGAGACTATTGTGAATAGGAGTGTGTCCTCAATCTCTTTCTCTGTGCTTTTGTTATGGTGGTATAGAAAAGCTATTGATTTGTACAAGTTGATTCTGGATCCTGCCACACTGATGAATCCACTTCTGATATAATGTTGGGATCTTTAATATATAATTTCATGTCATCTGAAAAATAAGATACGTTGACATCTTCTTTTCCTATTTGTATCCATCTAATTCCTTCTCTTGGCTTAATTGCTCCAGCTAGTGCTCCGTGCACAATATCGAGAAGGAGTGGGGATAGCAGACAGCCCTGTCTCAGTCCTAACTTCAGTGGGATCGTTTCAAGTTTTTCTCCATTTAAGATAATGTTGCCTGTGGATTTCTCATATACAGCTTTTATTGTGTTCAAGTATGTTTCCTCTAAGTCCTACATCCTCTAGGACTTTTTTCATGAAGGTATGTTGGGTTTTGACAAAGGCTTTTATCATATGTGAAAAGATGATCATGTGTTTTTTGTCTTTAAAACCATTTGTGAGGTTTATTACATTTACTGGCTTGGATATCTTGAACCATCCTTGACTCTCAGGGATAAACCCAACTTGCTCGTGGTGGATAATCCTTTTCATGTATGTCTGTATTCTTTTCTAACTGTTTTCTTGGGTTTTAATCTATCCAGACATTGTACTGTGGTTTTCTTTTTTATTTTTGTATCTTTACTTGGTTTTACTATTTCAGTGGTATTGCTTTTTACATGGAGTTTGGGAGTGCTCCTTTCTTTCTTTCTCTCTTACTCTTTCTTTTTTAATAATTTAAGAAGATCTAGCTGAAGTTCTTCTTTGAAAGCCTCATAGAGTTCTGCTGTGACTTCATCTGGCCCTAAACATTTTTTTTTAAGCTGGGAAGTTTTTCATTACTATTTCAATGTCTGCATCTGTCATTGGTCTGTGTAGGTTGCTGACATCTTCTTGATTTAATTTTGGTGGTTTGGCTGAATCTAGAAATGCATCCATTTCCTTTATACTTTCCAGAGTAATGGAGTACAAATTTTTAGAGTATTCTCTTATAATATTCTGAATCTCTTCAGTGTTTATAATGTTTCCCTGTTGATTTATGATTCCATTAATTTCTCTTTCTTTCTTTTGGTTAGTTGGGCCAAAGTTCTGTCAATTTTCCTTATCTTTTCAAAGAACCTACTCTTAGATTCATTGATTCTTTGTATTATTTTCTATTTCATTTCTACTCTGATTTTTATTATTTCTTGCCATCATCTGGGTTTGGATTTGGTTTGTTCTTACTTTTCCAGATATTTTGTATTAAATCATTACATTATTTTTGTTCTCTCTGATTTTTAACTTATAGCTATAAATGTCTCTGTAGGACTACTTCCATTGTATCCCAAAGATTTTGTGAAGCTGTGTTTTTGTTTTCATTTAGTTCAAGAAATTGTTTCTTTCTTAAGTTTTTTTTATTTGACCTATCCATTAATCAGTGATGAATTGTTTAATCTCCATGAGTTTGTATGTTTACTATATGCTTGCTTATGATCAATTTCAAGTTTTCGTGCATTGTGGCCCAATAGAATACAAGGAGCTAATTCAATCTTTTTGAATTTGTAATGATCTGTTTTGTGTCACAAGATGTGGTCTATTTTTAGAGACTATTACAGGCACTGCTGAATAGAATGTGTATTCTTTGGTGTTTGAGTAAAATATTTGGTAGATATCTGCCAAATCCATTTACTGTCATTAATTCTGAGGTTTCTCTGCTTGTTGGTGGTGGTGGTGTTTGTTTTTGTTTTTGTCTAGATGACCTGTCTATTGAAGAAAGTGGGGCATTGAAACAACTATTAATGGATTGATGTTAATCTGTATCTTTAAATCCAGTAGTACATTTTTTTAAGTTGGGTGTATGTATGTTTAAGAAAGTAGTGTCCCTTGAATGAAGTATCCATTTTTTAGCTCATCTGATTAGTTTTACTTTAAAATCTATTTTGTCAGATATTAGGCTAGAGATGTTTGCTTGCTTTCTTGTCCCATTTGGCTAGAGTACTTTAGTCCACCCTTTTACTCTAAATTAGTGCCTACTTTCAAAACTAAGATGTGGTTTTTGTAGACAACAGATAGATGAATTTTGTTTGATACATTCAGCCTGCCTTTGTTATTTGACAAAAGACTTGAAGCCATTGGTATTTAAAGCTATCATTAAATGATGTGTATGTGTTTTAATCATTGTGTCATTAATTTTTGGTGGAAGTGTTTGTGTTCTCAGTGGTACTTTCTGTTTTAGGAATTATGACATCTTATTTGTTTCCACAATCTCTTAGCTTTGCTGATTTCTCTCCTCAGCCCAAAATATTGCTTCCTGCACTTTCTTTAGCTTTGGTTTGTTAAATTAAAAAAAAAATTAAGGATGGCCAGACGGTGGTGATGTATGCCTTTAATTCCAGCTCTGGGGAGGCAGAGTCAGGTGGATCTTTGTGAGCTGGAGGCCAGCCTGTTCTACAGAGCAAGTTCCAGGACAGCCAGAGCTGTTACACAGAGAAACCCTGTCAATAATAATAAGAAGAAGACTATATACGGAGAGAGAATATTACAGGCACTGCTGAGTAGAATGTGTATTCCCTATATATATATATTGGGAAGGTTTTCTTTTTCTTTCAACTATGGTGGATAGTAATCTTAAGTGTAGCCATCACATTTGGCCATCATAGCCTTTTTAGGAATTGCAATGCATTACTCCAATATCTTTTGGCTTTCAAAGTTTTTATTAAGAAATCAGCTGTTATTCTAATGGGTTTTCCTTTCTATGTTACTTGTGTACTTTTTCTCTTACAAATTTTAATATCCTTTCATTGTTCTGTATATCGAGTATTTTCTTTCTAGTCATGTTGTCTGTTTGGTGTTCTGTGTGTTTCTTGTGTCTGTATGAGCACCTTTCCTTAGTTTGAGGAAGTTTCCTTCTACAGTCTTGATAAAAATCTAGTCTCTGCCATTGACCTGAGATTTTTCACCCTCATCTATGACTTTAGTTTGAATATTTGATTTTTCCATGGTGTCCCATATTTTCTTCATGTTACTTTCCTGTGTGAATTTTTTTAATTTTTCATAATCCTTGCTTATTTTGTCTAGGCCCTTTACTCTGTGGCTTGCTTCATTTCTATTTGTGAGGCTTTTGTTTGAATTTTCTAGTTGAGTTATTGGTTTTATCAATTCCATCTTCTTTCCCACTGGAATTTTCTTCAATGTTTCTATGTCTTTATTAAATTCTTTTTTTCAAATCCTGAGTTGTCTTTGTCATTTCCATGAGCCATGAGCATCCCTTGAGTGTTTATTCTCTTAACTCCTTTCTCTTCAGTTTCATTGAGCTGTTTCCTGGTGTCTTCTTTAAACTCCTTGAATTCATTGATGAAGTTCATAATTTTTCTCTCAAAATCCTGTGTCCTAAGGGTTTTATCTAGGTAATTCTCACCAGCAAACATTTCTACAGGACTGGTGAGTTTTAGAGAGGAAATACTGACTTGATCGTTTATAAAGTTTGTAGTTTTGTGAAGACATCTGGGCACATGTCTTAATTTGTTAGTTCTGTATCTAATATCAGCAGATCAGGTTGAGGCAGAAGAGAGGATGTAGGTGGGTTGGACCGAAAGGCTAGAAATATCTTAAGTGAAATGTAATATTAGGCTATGTGCAGGATGTGTGTCTTAGACCACTCTAAGAGTGTGGGGGTCAAACTGTGGCAGGCAGGATCAGACAGACGTATCAGTATAGACCTTGAAGAAGGATGTGCAGGACATGGCTTGGTGATGAGGTTGGATATCAATGTTAACTTTTAAGAGAAGGACTAAAATTAGTTTTACTGCTTTGACATATAGGATTCTAAATAATAGTACACAAGAGGTCTGATGAGGGACAATTTCATCAGTGTGTTACATTTTATATTATTAAGAAGACATGCTTGCACCCCATATCACTAAGGAATGAGCACCAACATGTCATTTACTAGCTGAACATGCTAACATTACTAGCAAACAATGCTATTGGTTCATTTGTTAACCCCACTTCTTGCCTCAATGTTCCTGGTGAGCAAAAACCAATTTGGCTCGGTGTTTCCTAAAGTGCCTGAGCACAAACATCCCAGAATGAAGGAAGAGTTCAAAGGACGATGCCAAGAAATGGTAGACATGTCAAGTACTGAAAAATGTGACAGACCACTTGACCAGTGGTCACGGGCAGGACTGAGCTCCAGACTGATCGACAGCCTCCCTTCCCCCCACCATAAAGTACTAGCTGCCTAAGATATAACATAGACTTCTCGGGTACTAATCTACCGTGTTCTCAGTTGCTGTCGGCTTTAACATGTACTTGCTGTCTCTGCTCTTTGGCTTCTATAAGTGACAGGTAACATGGCCTTGAATTCCAGTTTTAGATACACTATCCAAACACTGTTTCCCCGATCTTGTGATTTCAGAGACAGAATTTTTTTCTCAAAATCATTCAGGGAATATTGTCAACTTTTTCTCTTTTGAGTAAGCATACTAAGCATATACATGCATGCATACACACACATACACTAAGCAAATGAACACACTCTCCCACCCCTTCTTTTTTGTTTTAAGCTGGTAAAACAAGTTCACATGCTCCTTCTGAAGTTCTCAACAGAAATTAAAAACAAAGACTTTGAACACTGCCTTAACCTTCACCTCTACATCTTCTCTAAATAAGAAAAGGACACATTATCCTCAAAAATTGTAATCATTGAAAAGGAAAAATTCTGTAAAATGTAAGCTTGATCTCATTCAATTTTGTGATGTTTCTTATGCCACCACTGTGATTATTCAGTCTAACACCTTGTACCCCAGGATCTGTTGTTGGTCCCCTAGCCCAATGGTAGGGGGTGTGCTATGAAAGTCTCCCCTTATCTTGTGCCTTAGGGCAGTTGACCCACAGATTATATTATATTCTTATCATTCACTGTGGCCATAAAGCCATGTGAAACATTCAAATGAACTTAGTATAGCCTTTAGATGATGAATCAGTGTCCCGAGGTGGTCATGTGATTTATTTCCTTCAACTTCTCTTCCGTGCTCCTGGGAGGCAGAACCAGGAACCTTGCTCACAGACCATACTGTCTGCGAGCCCTTCAGAAGCTGTTCCACGGCGGGGTCAATGACGTGAGGATGGAGCGCTGCCAGCGAAGACAGGTGCCTTACGCACTGACAACTCCAAACAGGAACTCCGCACTCTTTCACCGAGGAGACTCAGAACTCCCAGATCCAGCCCCTTGGTCCATTGCTTTCTCCGCAGGTGCCCATCCCTGCCCCAGGCCAACAGCATCCTCAGCCCTGGATTAAATGGGCTTTACCTGTATCTCTGTGGGAGCAGGAATGCAGAACATTTGTCTGATTCCCCAAGGCTCAGACCCAGCTGTGGACTACTTTCCATGAAGACTTGAAACAGTTTTCTTTGCACATGCTATTTAGAGAGGATTTCGTGTTTCCTTTCTGCTAAATGCTCCTCCTCACAGCGGCAGCTCTTGGGACAAGGGGAGAAGTGAGGAGGTGTCTCTTAGTCGCCCACGCCGTTCTTTTTGCTTCAAGCTGGTAAGGCAAGTTCACATGCTTCCCTCAAGTTCTCATCAGAGATTAAAGACTCAGACTTTGATCAGTGCCTTGGGCTTTGCCTCAAGCACAAGAGAAGCTATTACTGTGAAGAAAAAAAATGGGGGAAAGGGTCCCTCCTTTCCTCTGCTTTTCTACCTCTACAAATTCAGGAAGGAAAAATAGGGGAGTTTGTCTGGCTATTCGATTTCCTCGAAGTTTCCCCTGAATTAATAAAATGTTTTAAGGGAATGAGTTGAGGGTTGGGTTGCACACATCTGAGCTCAACACCGCCACTTATTAAGTAAGAGAAATTGATCTTTCTTCTATGCCAACGAGTCTTTCAAGACCAAGACAGCCCAACAACAAAAAAAAAAAAAAAAAAAGAGCTCAGAGCTAGCATCAAATTTGATGTTTATTGTACTAAATTTCTTTGACTCACTGACTGCCTATGGTTTCGATGACCCTTCGATCTGAGGATGAAACTGCATGTTGTTCATACCAATAAAAACAGCTGCATACAAAACAATCCTGCTGTGCTCTTAAGGGGCCGCTCCAACCCAGATGAAATCAGGGAGAAGCAAGCCACATAGTGTCTTGGAAAATCATAACTATTGAGAAAGCCAAACTGTGACCAAACAAGATAAAAAAAAATCCTCCACACACCATCATATATGTCATACATACACACCACCATACACACACACCACCATATTATGCCCTCAGGCCCTTTCTACTAGGACTCCTTCCACATCTCATAGTCTCCTAGGAGGGTACTCTTCTTCTGTCCCATCCATACCACTGATGACCTTAGAACTGGTTTCCCTAGTTCTCTACAAACTGACCAGTTAGAACAGGCTATGCTAGCAGAACTGAACTCCAGTAACAAAGACAGAAGACCAAACCTACACAGCCTGACCCCCTCAAGACCGGACTCATGGTCACTGGCCTGTTGAGCCATCTCACTGGAAAGAAGCCGAGCCCTGCTCCTTCCCTGCTTTGTCAATCCTAACTCTTTCAGCCTGTCCTGCTGATGCCCACATGGCTCAGATCCACTAGTCAGAGCTTTCTAGCCCCGGCTTCATCCTCCGTGGGTCTTTCTTCCTCACTCAGGGAATGAGCTGCTTGCCTTAGCTGTAAATGTTAATCTTCTCCTGTCCTTACTGTAGAAAGCCCCAGGTGACCTGGTGAAGGGGACATTACTCTCCCGACAGGCATTCTTCGCACCTTGCCAGAGCACCTCTACTCACCTCTAATACTGCAGAGTGCTTTCCACAAAGAGATAGTAAATCACTCACTCAATGTAAAAAGTTCCTGACTTTATACCCTTTCAAAGACATTGGTGTCCCTTTCCAGTGCTGCAAGTGTAACACTAACAAAGGTTCTCAGAGAACTATAGCTTCCTAAAGTCCTTTAAACTATCTAAGTTTAAATAATTATATTTAAATATGTAAATGATCTAAAGCACCGTTCAAATTAGGGTGGTAGTCTACTCATGGATCTTAGCGGGTTAATACCAATGTATCTTTTAATAAATAAAATCAGAAAAAAAACTAAGCATGTTTCCTTGAATTTTCATTTGCTTTCAGTTTATGTAGATGCATGTGTGTATATTGTTTTTTGTTTTACTGAGTAGGTTCTTGCCATGTAACTTAGCTAATATGGAATTTACTATATAGACCAATCTGGCCTCAAACTTTTATATATATTCTTTTGTCTCCTGAGTGCTAGGATTACAGGTGAGCACCATCTTCCAATGATCAGCATCCAAGTTTAGGGGTCATTTATTCCAGCACTAAGACTAAGCTTCCATGAGCCTGTGGTTTCTCCTCTGTCACCTCATTAATATCCAGCCCCGCCCTCACCAGTGTCACCCCAGGACAGACTTTCCTACTCTGAAGTTCTCAGACAATCACGAGCCAACATAACTTCAGCCCATGTCATCATTCAGGGCCCTCGGTTTCCAAAGAACATCCTTCCCTGGTCAAATCCTCCTTTAACTTCCAAGCCTTTGTGAAACAAGGGGCTTCTGCCACCTGCAGTGCAGCAGGCTGCCGTTGCCTGCTTTGCCACTCTTTCTTCTGTCGTCTCTTTGTTTCTTCGGGGCTCACACCTGCCTTCCCTTCCTTCTGCACAAATCTGAAGCTGCAACCCCACCCCTCCCACCAGGCATCCTAGCAATCCTCTGAGTCACACTCCCACCAAGGTACAGCACACTTTATCCACTGTCCACCGCAGGGAACACGTGTACCTGTATCTTCCCTCTTTCTTTTGGAAAACCTTGGTATGGTGTCTTTCACCTTCCACAGACTTCCGTTGCTGCTGCCCTCATAGTTCATAGTTCATTTTTCCATATTTCTGTCTTACTTTTCCAAGGAGCTTTGAAGTGTCAGTTTCTCTTCCCACCCACAGCATTGGCAGTTGAAGACCTTTTTGAGCTCTTTTTTTAAGTAATTTATTTATTTTTATATTAATCACAAGTTATGTACTTTGTATCCCAGCCGTAGCCCCCTCCCTCATTCCCTCCCACTCTCCCTCATTTTCTCTCTGCCCCCCCTCCAAGTCCACTGATAGGGGAGGACCTCCCTCCCTTCCATCTGACTCTAGCTTATCATGTCTCTTCAGGGCTGGCTGCAATGTCCTCTTCTGGGATTTAGCTAGGCTGCTCCTCCCTCAGGGAGGCGGGGGGTGGGGGGACGGTTGACAAGCCAGCCATTGAGATCATGACAGAAATAGTCCCTGTTCCCCTTACTAGGGTACCCACTTAGATACTGAGCTACCATGGGCCACATCGAGCAGGGGTTCTAGATTATATCCATACACGGTCCTTGGTTGGAGAAAAAGTCTCATAGAAGACCCCTGTGCCCTGATCTATTTGGTCTTTGTGGAGCTCTCATCCTCACCAAGTCTTACTAACTCCCCCTTTTTTTCATATGATTCCCTGTACTCTGCCAAAGGCTTCGTTGTGAGTCTTATTATCTGCTTTGATACATTGCTAGTTAGAGTCTTTCAGATGCCCTCTGTGGTAGGCTCCTGTCCTGTTGCTTGTTTTCTCCTACATTCAATGTCCATCCCATTTGTCCATCTAACCGATGATTGATCATCCCACCCTGGCTCCTCCTTCTTGCTTATCTTCCCTAGGTGTATGGATTTCAGCATGTCCATCCTATCCTATAGGCTATATAAGTGAGTATACACCAAGTGTTTCTTTCTGCTTTTGGAATACCTCACTCAGGATGATCATTTTCAGGTCCCACCATTTACCTGCGAATTGCATGATTTCCTCCTTTTTAATTGCTGAGTAGTATTCCATTGTGTAAAAGTACCATAATTTCTTTATCCATTCCTCAACTGAAGGACATCTGAGTTGTTTCCAGGTTCTGGCTATTACGAATAAGGCTGCTACGGACATGGAGCAAATGTCCTTGTTGTGTACTTAAGCATCTTTTGGATATATGCCTAAGAATGTTAAGCTATCTTAATGATGGATTTCTCCTGTACTACACAAGATGCTAAGGTCATCATGACTTACTAGTTCAGCATTTAGCCATTGTTTTTGAGAAATACTATGCTATTTATTTTTTATTTTCCATGCATTTTCACTTTCTAAAATGAAAGATAGTATTTATTTTAAGTATTTGCAGGAATGCTGGTGACACATAAATAGATCTGTAAATGTGTAGTCACAGTAACTTGTGACTCTTGACCTCAGATTTTTACCATATTTATGTTTAGAGGACACTCAATCCTCACTACTCATTATTTTGAATTAGTTTTTGTCATTCACAGTTACTATAGAACACTTTAGACTGTTAGAAGTTATCTCATCTACCCAACCACAATTGAAAATGTAGATTTTATGACATTTAAATCATATATATCTTAGCTCCTCTCTTCTCACCCTTTCCCTTTTCTTCCCATCTCTACCACCCAACACCCTCATCTCTAGAAATCACTATCCCCTCTCTAACTGGTTTGAGTTTGCTAGGTTTTACAGTTTAATCAGAGCTGACTCTGGTAGGGTACCAATGGGTATTCAGCTCAATACCAGGCTTCCCCTTCTCCCAAAATCTGTCACTTACCAACAGATCAACACTTAGCACTATTCTACATTAAATATCAATTATGCTCCTAATGTGTTTATTCTTTAACTCCATTAAATAGAAGATGCCACTTAGGAAGCAATTAACATCTAATTATAACAAAGCCAAGAGTATGTACAGGAATAACTTTAACTCTAAAATCGCAAAGAATTTCATCGCTGAACTTTGATGCACAGTTTATAGATCTACAAAAAGTGCTGCTTCACATCACTAACATAAAGCAAGGGCCCTTCGGAGCCCTGCTTGGGGTTGGTTTTTCAGGGAAAGGTAAGGAGGGAGCTTGAGTAGTATTTTGCACAGCTTCCTTTTCTAAAAGGCTAGCAATTATGCATGTAGCTGCTAGAAGCCTTTGGGAACAAGTACACAGGAGGGATTTGACAAAGATCACTGAGTGCCATAATGCATGCCTTTACTGCTCCTTTATTATTTGGGGGAATAAAACCAAGTTGAGCAATTTTTTTGTTTTTGTTAATTAATTTATTTATTTTTGTATCAATCACAGGTTAGGTACTTTGCAACCCAAGCATAGCCTCCTCCCTCATTCCCTCCCACTCTCCCCCTCCCTCCCTCATCTCCTCCCTGCCCCCTCCAAGTCCACCAACTGGGGAGGACCTCCTCCCCTTCCATCCAACCCCAGCTCATCCTGTCTCCTCAGGGCTGGCTGCAATGTCCTCCCCTGCGATCTAGCCAGTCTGTCACTCCTGGGCATGTATGGGAGAGGGTCAAAGAGTCAGCCATCAAGTTCATGACTGAAACAGTCCCTGTTTCCCTCACTAGCGTCTTCAGTCTGACACCGAGCTATCATGGGCCCCATCTGAGCAGGGGTTCCAGGCCACATCCACACATGGTCTTTGGTTGTAGAAACCGTCTCATACAAGACCCCTGTGCACTGCTCAGTTTGGTCTTTGTGGAGCTCTTCTTCTCCCCAAGTCTCACCAACCTCCTCCATTTCTATCATCACTTCTCACTCTCTGTCAAAGGCTTGATCGCAAGTCTTAATATCTGCTCTGATACATCGCTACATTGACCTCCCCCAGAGGTCCTCGTTGGCATGCTCCTGTCCTGTTGCTTGTTTTCTCCTCCACTCAATGTCCATTCCATTTGTTCATCCAAACGAGCATTGATCATACCAACGTGGATCCTCCTTTCTGTATATCCTCCCTAGGTGTGTAGATTTCAGCATGACCTTCCTATCCTATAGGTCTATATAAGTGAGTATATACCATATGTTTCTTTCTGCTTTTGGGATACCTCACTTAGGATGATCATTTCCAGGTCCCACCATTTGCCTGCGAATTTTCATGATTTCCTCCTTTTTAATTGCTGAGTAGTATTCCATTGTGTAAAAGTAGCACGTTTTCTGAGCAATTATTTTTAAATCTCTAAAATCCCATGAGCTATCTAAAGAGACAATTCCTAGTGACCAGATTGGGTTGTTTTGTTTTGTTGGCTGATCTACTTAAGGCCTCAAAAAAAAAGGGTTCTATCTGCTTGAGTCCTTTGTCACTGAAGAGAATGACCTCAAGTTCCTGTGTTAGGAGATAAAGCAGTATTAAGCCGGGACAGAGGAGTTAGCCCACCTGGGTGGAGCTCATCTGAGATTACAGCTGTGACTCCTTGCCTCAGAGCGGAGAGGCTTAAGGACAGTATCTTCATGGGAACCAGCTATTTCTCTCATTGTTGGAAGTAAAGTTCTTCTTCCTGGGTGAAAGAAATAATATTCAACTGTAGAGCCTCATGGGTGACTCTAAATTAGGTAACTGATTCCTAGCTTTGATTTACCCTGTGCAATCATAGCACTGCAGAATTTTTTAAATAAGGAAAAATGTAGTTGAAATCTCTTATTTAAATAAAAGGGCAGAAACTTCCATGAAGATGAAATCAACCAATGGTGATATGGCTTATTGGTAGAGATATTGCTTAGCACATGCAAGGTTCTGGTGTTGAGTTCCAGCATAGAGGCAAATAAAAAGTAAAGGTATTGATTTAACACAGGCTGTTATGTCATTATGTCATTGCACCTGCAAACAGCAGTAATTTGTCTCATTTACAGAAAAATTACTTCATGAAAAATGAAAAGTACTAGCCACATTAAGTGAAAAACAATTACTCGTCAGAGTTTTCATTTTGTCAGTGTGGTTCCTCTTCGGCATAGGTGCACACAAATTTACATACTGTGTGTAACTTGGCACACAGCCACTTCCTTTTGAATGTTAGTGTAACAATCACTTAGATTACTTTTGTGTAAAAGCATTGACTCCTCACTTGAGCCCAGCAAGTGACTAAAAGCCGGAGAAACAGGTGGTGTCTATTCACTGTCTTCATTCTACAGCCATGTGGATTCTAAGAACAACAGATGGATCAATACACACCTTTAGATTGAGGGATTAATTTCACATGCAGAGCCAAGCGTATGCAAGGTCAGAGATGACCTGCCAAAATGAGGGCAAGTATCTATGAAAGGATTGGACCTTGAAACAGGAGTTTTAAGGAACCGGATTGCTCCTCGGGAGCAAGAAGGACTTGCTCCCACCACCTAGCAGTACTAGAACTGAGATAATGGCCGTCAAGAGGGCAATGTCACCAGAGCGGCTCAATTGAGTGCATCTCTTGCCCTGCTGCCCAATTCTTCCTCTGTTCTAGTCCACATCTCCTGCCAAGTCCTTAAAGATAATCTTAAGGGGACACCGAACCCCTTTACAATCTCCTTACTCCTCTTTTACCACAAATTCTCTCTTTAAATGGCATTTGGGGATGAGTGCCTGCACCCAGCCTATTGAGAACCACAAAACCTGGTAGCTAAATACAGCTTGTAGAGCTCTCTGGAGCCTGGCCTTTCACCCCAAACTTTGATGTCAACAATGCACTTGCCAGCATTCCAGGCAGATTCCAGTATATTTTAAACTCCTTTCCTTTTGGTTTTTGGAGGCAAGGTTTCTCTGTGTAGCTTTGGCTGTCCCAGCCATGCTTTGTAGACCAGGCTGACCTCGAATTCACAGAGATTTGCCTGGCTCTCCCTCCCTAGGTGCACCACTCCCAGCCCCTTGCTGCTTTTTCTTTTAACCATGAACCTACACACACACACATATACATATATGTATATATATACATATATATGTTCTCACCTTCCTATATTGCTTTACCTTGTAACTAATTGATTACTTCAAAACCAAGGGCTACAGTCAAATATCTATCTTGCTTTTCCTGTATAGGCTGCACTCCTTGGTAACTAATCTATAGAACAAACACCTGTATCCAGTCCACCCCCTTTTGTGATACTACAGATAAAACATGGGGTTCTAGGCAAGTGCTGCACCTTTGAACTCCATCCCAGACTCAAGAGTTTTCTTTTAAACAATATTTCAACTAATAGCAGAAAATGATTACATCATAACATCACCATTTTGAATGTCTAAGTCTATTAATGAGCTGACACAATGAATGCCAATGTCTCCCTGCATCATAAAGAGACAAATGTCCAGACATTAGGGAAGAATGAAAACCGGTCAAGCCCCAGTTTTCAGAAAATCCAGAGAACAAAAGAGTGTGCTGATGAACTCCATCTTAAGACCCCCAAAACACCCAACAATGTGGGACAAGTTGTGTTAAATGGTCAGATTTGTCAACAGATGGACTATAAAGGAGAGAATAATATGGAGGATAAATCCACATGCTATGACATAAAAGATATACTGCCTCAAAAAAATGTTTTTTGCTTTTTTGAGACAAGAGCTTACTCTACGTCCTATGCTAACCTGGAACTCATTAGCTAGCCCAAGCTAGCCTTCAGCTCTCAGTGGTCCCAAGCCTCCTTGGTACTGAGATTACACACATTCCTCTCCAGGGCAGGGCATGCATGCATACCTTGGACAGGTCACCAGAAAGGGCTTCTGGAAGGATGATGAATCTCTATGAGTTAGCCTGAGATTTAGAAAGTGTTTGTCTTACAGTAGTTCAAAGCTGTACCGTTTGTTCTATGCAGTTTTTCTACATCCATTCATAATAAAAACAATACAGCTCTTTCTTGATCTTCTCAGCACCCACTTGGGAAACATTGCTGAGGTCTAAGGGCTCTTTTGCCTGTGAATACTTTTCTCTAAGCTGAAAGGTGCTTTCCTGTAAGAACTTGTTAAATTCTTTTCATGCCTCCAAAATACACCACTGTTCCTTATCTCATTCTGAGTCAGATGTTGGTTTTCCCAGAAATTGAAAGTATTCAAATACTTTACAGAAATGCTGGCTCCAATCTACATAAAGATCTAGCTACAGGCTGGCAACATCCTGGTCTCTTAGCCTTTATTGTTACCCTACTATCCTCCCCAACCTAAACAAAAAACATCACTTTTTAACCAAATGAGAAAGGTATATTCACTTTAAAAAGATCCCCTATACCTACTGACAACACATGACTACTCTGGGACCCACCAATTCTACTCCCATATATTCACCAAGAGAAGAGATGGTATATGCTTACAAATAATTATACAAAATGTTCTTTGTAACTTTATTAAAGTGCCTGACCCAAAACTAGAGACCACCCAAATGTCTGTCAGTAGAGAAGAGAATGTGTAATATATTTATGTAATTGGATGCTAGTCCACATTTTTTAAAAAGGGACAAATGACCAATAAATGGAACAACACAAAATAATTTCAATAAGATTATACTAACAGAAAGCACTGAATTAAAAAAAAGAGTATATACCTTAAAACAAGTGGGACATTTACAACAGAATACAATGATCAATAGAGGAATTGCCTTTTGGGCAACGGGACAGACTCACATAAGCAAGTGCTGTTTGTACTGTATACAGCTGGTATGTGGCAAAGTGAGATTTGGAAGGAGAGGTTGCTGTTTGTTTGTTTGTTTGTTTGTTTGTTTGTTTGTTTTTCTCTGCAGATTTGCCCACACCAGGCAAGAGCTTTAATAGTGGTCAGTGCGCCACCCCCATCCTCATCCCTGTAACCATGCTGGCAATAGGATATATTTTGAAAGAAGCCAGAGCTGCACACATTCAAGTATGTGTCAAAATATACAATTAGTGTACTGTATTTTGCATAAAATTTTCATCAAAATGAAAGGAGCCCACAATTCTAATTAGTGACTTAGATATTAAATTATTTGTGAGTAAACATTAAGGGATCTATGGATTTTGAAACACCATCTACAAATCTAAAAGACTAATGGATGATTGGAGACTATTAATAGATACATGATAAAAAAAATTGGGTAAGATGCAAACAGGACAACACATAGATTAACTATGAACTTTCAACTTGATTAGATGTTCAGAATTATTATGGGACAGGGAGATGGCACTTATTGACAATCCAGATGACCTGAGTGGGATCTCTAGAAACCACAAGGTAGAAGGACCCAATTGACTGGCAAACATTACCCTCTGTCCTCCCAACCCAAACCAAGAGAAGCGCGCGCGCGCACACACACACACAAAGAGTAAACACTTGAAATAATAAACAATAACAATAAAATAACCGGGGGGATCCAAGATGGCTGCCATGAGAGGACACTGTGTCTGAGGAGTAGGACAGCAGAAACAACGCAGCGACCAGGAGACTGAACTCTGGGACCTAAAACGCCAGAATTTGTGATTGCCAGGTAAGCGGAACTCCTATGGTGAGAAAATCAAATGGGAAAATCCTAGGGACATCCAGTTATTCCCCGGAAAAACCTCCAGGTGACCGGCAGCGCACAGCTCTGATCGGAAGGAGCAGCCGTGGTGGGTGCCCTCAGCCGCCATACTAGACTGGATCACACAGTCCCTGGGGCAGTCTGAGGACGACCCGGGTACGTTTTGACTGACCTGCACACTGCGGGCACACACTGCTCGGGTCCGCCAGCAAAAACCTCAGTCCATGTGTGAGTCCGAGGGCCAGTCTGGGAAGGTCCGGGTTCTGCTTCAACCCATGGGCATATGGCAGGTGCACACCGATCACCTCTGCTGGAACCACCTCAGACTGAGAGGGTCGGGGGGACCGTTTTGACCAGACTGCACACTGCGGGCACACACTGCTCGAGTCCGCCAGCAAAAACCTCAGTCCGTGTGTGTGTGTGTGTGTGTGTGTGTGTGTGTGTGTGTGTGTGTCCACGGGCCAGACAGAGAAGGCCTTGGCACCATTTCAGACAGGCCTGCATACAGCAGGTGCACACTGCTCAGCAATGCCTGCAACCAACCCAAAGCTACTGTGTGTGCCCCAAATATCATCTCAGACCGTGGTGCACAGCCCCTGGCCCAGAAGGAGGCACAAATTTCCAGTCCAGGGGAGAGCCCTTAGCAGCAAGCCCAGGGCACAGTGCAGAGCCCCCAGCTGACATCTCAAACCAGACATTCAGCCTCTAGCACAGAGTGAGGAGTAAAACCTCCAGACCAGAGGGGTGACCAGCCTGCAGTGCTCACAGCTTCTAGCACAGAGCACGAAGCCGGGCACACAGAGCCCACAACAGAGTTCAACTGAGACAACAATACACACTAACAAACCACTGGAAATCCCTGATCTTCTTGAAGAATACTCCTGACACAAGAGATTGACAGTTTCAGACTAAAGTTCAGCCATAAGGCACAAACAGCTCCTTGATTATATATAAACAAATGCACAGAAATCGCCGAAAAAACTCACCCAACAAAAATCAGGACACCGTGGCCCCACCAGAAACACCCAAAAGCAGTAGAGATTTTAATTCAGCGGAGACACAGAAAAATTATGCTAAAGCTTTGATTATGCAGATATTGGAGGAACAAAAGGAGAGACAAAAAGAGGAAATGAACAAGGCCCTCAAGGAAATGGAGAAGAAATGAACTGCCCACATACAGGAACAATCAAAGATAAGCACAGAGGAAACAACCAAAATAGGAGACACAGTCAATCAGTCGAAGGAGACAGTACAAAGCATGAAAACGGAATTAGAATCTATAAAGAAGAAACAAAGGGAGAAGAACCTAGAACTGGAGAACTTAGAGAAATGATCAGGAACCACAAAGGTAAGCATCACCAATAGAATACAAGAGATGGAAGAGAGAATCTCGGGAGCTGAGGATACGCTGGCTGAAATGGATTCCTCACTCAAGGAAAATAGAAAATTGGAAAAATCCCAAGCACAAAACATCCAAGAAATTAAGGATGCCATCAAAAGATGAAACCTAAGAATAATTGGAATAGATGAAAAAGATGACTCCAGGCTCCAAGGAACGGAAAATATTTTTAAGAAAATCATAAAAGAAAATTTTCCCAACTTAAAGAAAGAAATGTCCATAAAAATACAAGAAGCCTGCAGAACACCAAATAGACAAGACCAGAAAAGAAATACCTCTCATCACATCATAGTCAAAACACTAAACCTACAAAACAAAGAAAAAAATATTAAAGGCAGCAATAGAAAAGTATCAAGTAACATATGAAGGTAGACCGATCAGACTCACACCAGACTTCTCATCAGAAACTATGAAAGCCAGAAGGGCTTGGGCAGAAGTCATGCAGTCTTTAAGGGAACACAGATGCCAACCAAAACTACTATACCCAGCAAAGCTTTCAATCAACATAGATGGAGAAAACAAAATTTTCCATGACAAAACAAAATTCATGCAATACCTACACAGCAACCCA
>CM053744.1:63151901-63197901 GCA_028658305.1 Pachyuromys duprasi
AAATGATCATCCTAAGTGAGGTATCCCAAAAGCACAAAGAAACATATGGTATATACTCACTTATATAGACCTATAGGATAGGAAGGTCATGCTGAAATCTACACACCTAGGGAGGATATACAGGAAAGAGGATCCACGTTGGTATGATCAATGCTCGTTTGGATGAACAAATGGGATAGACATTGAGTGGAGGAGAAAACAAGCAACAGGACAGGAGCATGCCAAGGAGGACCTCGGGGGAGGGGGTGTCAATGTAGCGATGTATCAGAGCAGATATTAAGACTCGAGATCAAATCTTTGGCAGAGGGCGAGAAGTGATGATAGAAATGGGGGAGGTTGGTGAGACTTGGGGAGAACAAGAGCTCCACAAAAACCAAACTAAGCAGTGCACAGGGGTCTTGTATGAGACGGTTTCTACAATCAAGGCCCATGTGTGGATGTGGCCTGGAACCCCTGCTCACATGGGGCCCAGTGTCGGACTGAAGACGCTAGTGAGGGAAACAGGGACTGTTTCAGTCATGAACTTGATGGCTGACTCTTTGACCCTCTCCCATACATGCCGGGGAGTAACAGACTGGCTAGATCCCAGGGGAGGACATTGCAGCCAGCCCTGAGGAGACAAGGGTTTAATGTCCTTCTCAATGACAGAGTAAGTTTGATATAACCAGTATGGGCTACATGAGACTGCCATTTAAAAAAAATAGCTGATACCTACAAGGAAATATTAAATAGATGCCTACATGACTCAGTAGCCTGTGAAATATAATTAACATAAAAGAAAGAAATAGAACTGAAAAGCATATATTAGAGGAAGAATTTAAAGTGCTATGATCTCGCGATGCCCCACCTAGGGAAGAGAGAAGTACAGTGCCACAATCAAAGCCTACCACAGAAGAAGCAGAAAAGCCCAGCCTGTACACGCAAAATGACAAGGCTAGTGTTTTTACATCAAGCCGGAGAGCTTAACAAACTGTTGGGAGCTGAATGTGGTAGTGCAAGCCTGTAATCACAGGCTTGGGGAATCAGAGGCAGGTGGGTCTCTGTGAGTATGAGGCCAGCCTAGTCTACAAAGTGAGTCCAGGGCAGCTAAGGGTACACAGACAAACCCTGTCTTGAAAATATCACAAAAGAAAAAGAAAGATGATGTGTTTTAATTTTAAGCTGAGTATGGTAGCCCACATCTACATATATGTAGTCCCTGAACTCAGGAATAAAATGGAGGAGGATAGAAAGTTTGAAAATAACCTAGAATACATAGTGAGTTTGAGGGCAGCTTGAGCTATTCTATAGCTCAAACATCTCAAAAAACAACAACAATAGTTTTAAAAAGAAAAAAATAAGATTGAAGTCCAATAACATTTTTGTAATTAAATTTATAAGAGTAAGTGGATAAAGTTCACACATAACATATGCAAAGCCCAGGACAAGTGTATAAATGGAGGCTCATGTGTGTCTATGAATTTAAAAATTCTGTTAGGCTGATAAGTTAAATACAGTAGATAACCCCGTAATTTTTATTAAAACTCTCTTCTTCAGTATAAAATTTAACAACATATATAAAAAATTCACTTTGATAAAGCTGACTAAAAGTTGGCCAAGTGTCAGAGACTAGACTTAATCACAATTTGTACACCTCTGAGTGTTTTGCTCATAAGCCAATAATGCCTGAGTAATTTAATAGTATAGCATACTTCTCTGCAATTTGAGCAACTTTTAAAAACAATGTGCTCATTCACAAAACCCTTTTGAGCTACACTTGAAACACTAAGATGTGTGTTCATGCATCTCCCCCACCATGAGGATTCTCTCGTCCCTTAAGCTTCCTTTAGGGTCCCTTAGGTTACCTTTAATTCCATTTTTCAATGTAGAAACAGTGTCATAAAGATTTTACAACAACAGACAAAGCAAGTCACAAATCAAGACACTTACTCTTTGGTAGAAAACATTAGATGAGTTAAAGCAAAGCAAAAGAAATATCTGTTATAAGCCTCATATGCTATCTTATGATACTTTTTGTTATTGTTTTTTGGTTTTTCAAAAGAGGGTTTCTATGTGTAGCTTTGGCTGTCCTAGATTTGCTTTGTAAATCAGGCTGGTCTTGAACTCACAGCGATCTGCCTGTCTCTGCCTCTCTGAGTGCTGAGATTAAACTCATGATACTCTTAACCTTTTGATTGATGTCAGTCTAGGTATCAGTCTGTACATTCCAAAGTATTTACATAAAGGTCACAAAGTTATTAAATCATGTACAGAGGAAGAAAATATGTGGCTATTAAGAGGCTAAAGATGGACCCAAATAATTTGGCTTTAGACCTGTGATATTCCAAGCTCTCACAATCATTGAAGTTCTGACCAGTTACTTAGCTTTCTAGAAGGTTCCATGGAAGGTATGGCTTCTTTCCAGAAGCTTCTATTTATACATGCTATAAAGGAATGTGGCTTCCTATTGAAAATGTGTAACTTTCTTTGGGGACTCTCTTAATGAAAACTTGGATAGCAAATGAGAACTCTCTACATGGTAATGTCTGTTTTGCATGTTATGTTAGAAAAAGATATTCACAGGGTCACACAATAATGCAGAATCAAAGTGAAAGTGACCTGGTGAGGTGATCTCTTTTCATAAAAAAGGGAGAGCCACATTTCCAGACCAGGACACTCAGTAGCAGCACGACTAAGATGGTCTCTGCCTTTTATCCCTAACTAACAAGGAGCTTGACTCTTTCCTCATCTGGCTAAGGTTCAACCTCACAGTTAAAAAGTATCAAGAAATGGGAGAGAACTTCATTTTCGAAACAATGTTTAAATGTTGAAGTATTTCAGGAATTCTACACCTGGTCAAACAAGCTTATCTGACAGAAGACTAACAAAAGGTACTCTAGGGTAAGAGGGGACAAGAGGAGAAGCAGACACACCACACTTAGCCTGTTTATAAGAAAATAAATGACTGGTTTTCTCACAGTTATTAAAAGCGATTGGCCCAGTTTATAGACTATTATGTTGTGATTCTCCTTGAGCTATAAAAGCATTGATCTCTTTTAATATACATGTTTTTTACAATGAAATTGTTGTGGCTGTTCTAATATTGGTAAATATGGCTGAGTTGTGGTATTTTAAACAAGATTGCCATAGACCATGAATTTTAAAATGAATAAGGTTGGGAAGCATTTAGAGGGAGGAAAGGGAAGGGGGAAATGATATAATTATATTAGACTCTCAAAAACTAAAATAAATAATTATTTTAAAAGGATTTCCATAGAGACCCTACATGAAGAATGTAAAAGGACATAGCCTAAAGCAGTAGGTAGATATATGAGCTAGGCTGAAGAAGGAGCTCATGCTGAAGTCATTTAACGAAATCAGGATCATGGCATCCAGGGTCAGGATATACTAATGTGTCCAAATGAAAATAGGATTTCCCACTAGAACTACCAAAAAATTAAGTGGCCAAACAAATACAATTATTTACTAATGGGTTCAGTTTTATTTTTTTCTAAATCTTCTAATCTATGTCACTTTTACACAAGAATGGCTAGTACAACTCTTTGCCCTCTCTTAGTCTTATTCAAGTCTTATTTTCCCATTTCATTTCACTAAAATATTTAGACACTACTAGTCCTACAAAATAATCAGATACTATTGGGCCTATGAGACACTGGCTTCTGGAGATGGCACAGCTGATGTAATCATGGACACCCAGAAGCTATGGCTTCCTGCAGAGAAAGATCAGTAATGAAAGCAGAAGGGAGAGTAGTCAAAAACACACACACACAGGGGTTCTGGTTTGTAGAAGTGGAACGGGATCAAAGAGGGTAAGAGGGGGGGGGGGAAGAGTAGGTTGACAATACATTGCAGACGTACATGAAAATGTCAATAATTAGATTTCTATATGTTAATTATTCAATGGCTGACTATCCAAATAGCTGGATTTTTGTAAACTTCTTTGATCTTTTATTTTACATATAGTAATTCTTTTCTGAAGTTCAGAGGCATAGGAAGGAGCAGGAATATTAGCCATCCAAACTGAGGAAGCAAAAGTTTTACAAGAAAAAAAATTACTAGTGTGCTAGCATTTTCTCAAGAAACAGACGCAATATGATGTATACAGGGAGAATTATTTTAAGCTATGAGCTCACAAAATAGGAAGGTCAATACTTTCCAATTTTACAGGTTAAATTAGCAGAGTAGAAACCTAAAGGAGTCAGCTCTGCAAGCTCTCTGTTCCCAAAATTCTTCCCCTTCTAAGGGTAGAGAGTTATCTATTTGATTCATTTAAGACCTTCAACTGTTTGGATGAGGCCCTTATATATCATAAAATGGAAACCTCTACCGTGTTTGACTAAAGACCTAAGTACTGCGGACTTAGCTACACTGATGTATAAAATGTATCATGTGCAGACAAATTAGTCATTGTGACTGTCACATGATGTTCAGCAAATTTAATACTGTTTGAGGAACAAGGACACACCACAGGTTTCAGATAAACTTCAGCAAGAATCCACCCGCCATAGGCACATAACCTTGGACATGGTATTCCTAATAGTTCTTTAACCAATGAAGGAAGAAATAAAGTTTTCTTTGCTTCCTGGAATTCTTGTGAACATTAAGTTAATTAATTAATAGCATTTAACACACTATAGGTAGTCTATAAATAATAGCTGATCATTATTTTAACTGAAATATACTGAACTTTTCTTGACTTTTATATTTTTACCACAATGATACTATGGAAAGAATCTTAAAGTAAATGTATTTTTCCTCAAATAGTCTTAGGGTATGAACCTACACTAAAATATCTTGTTAAAAGAAATATCATAATGTGGCAAACTATTTCATAATTCAACAGGCTGGTTTCTTTCAGAGATAAAACTTTCCCATCTCAAAGCAAAAGTGTTATTATTTCAAGGATTTGATAAATTGTAAAGAAGAAAATAATAATCACCACATGCCCTGCCTCTATTCACACATACACACACACCAGAATCTTCAACTAGAAGCTGCAATTACAGATTAAATATGCAAATTATGATAAATGTAAAAATTAAGCACTACTCCAGAGAGGACCCCCTCCTGGTGCCAAGTGGTCCAGGCAAAGAGCGATCCCAAGACAACCACCAGTCTCTCACCGCTCAGGCCCTGATTGGCAAACCACACTGATTCTGCCCATGCCAGGTGCCACTCTGCACATGCATTGCATGGCCTGAGACCACATCTCAGATAACCCCAGACACCTAGAGACCCCATGGGTGCCCATGAAGATGAGCAAGTAAGTGGTGGGGAAATGAAAGAGGAATAGAAGCAGAAGGATGGGTGCGGAACGAAGAGAGGCAGAACTGGAGGGAGGTGAGGAACAGCTGTGCATAGCCAGTGAAGCCACCTAATCCCAAGCTGAGGTCCTGGCCCATGCTGCCATCAAAGGCCATGTCTGGATCCATGGCCTTGCATTAGCAGGGGTCTGTTACCACCAAAGGCCAGACAGATGTCCTGGTCTGGACTCCTGCCTGTTGCCATGCTGATGTCTGAGGACTGTGCAGAACTGGCCCCACCCCTTGCCTGGGCATCATGAGAGAGCTGGCCCTGCAAGCATGAGAGCAGGAGAACTTGACCCACCCCGTGAGAGTTGGCCCACCTGGAGGTCTAACCCAGAGCATGAAGAGGCAGGTCCTACAGACCCAAAACTACAGGATCTCCATGACACTGGGCAACATCAGGATATCGGAGAGAAGTCCCAGTGAGATTTCCGTATTGATAGAGTAGAAGAAGCCAGAGGCCTCGTACCAGACCAATGAGTCATTACAATGAACATGAACATTTGAAACCAAAGACGTGTGAGCAAAAGGGTATACTGTGGGATACACTGTGATGTACTACAGCTTCTACAAGATATTTTTTGGCAGGGATGGGGATTGCAAACGCAGAGGGCAGGTATGAGGGGGTGGGGAGATGGGTGAGACTGGGGTGCATGAAGGGAAATTCACAAAGAACCGATAAAAAGTTTAAAAAAGAAAAGATTGTTAAGAGAAATGCACAGAGGGACTCAATGACAGGAGTTGTTAGGCCAAGACAAAACAGACTCGATATTTTGGGAGGGGAGTGTCATGTGCTTTTTGTTAGTTTGGTTTGGTAGTTTTTGACTTACTAGATTTTTGGTTTGGTTTGTTTTTGTGGGTTTTTTTTTCTATTTGTCTGTTTTGACCTTTAGGTTTTGCTTTTGTGGGGAGGGGCTTTTATCAGGGAGAAAATGGACATTAAGTTTGGTGGAAAGGGAGGAAAGGAAGATCTTAGAGGAGCTGGGGGAAAGGAAAGATTGTGCTCAAAACATACGGTATGTAAAAAAATTAATAAAAATTGTAATTAAAAAAGAAAAAATGATTATGGTAATGTATCTCAAAAAGTTGGTATCGTCTCTTCCTATAGATGATCTGTTTTTATATGAACTCTGTACAGAGTTTTGTGTGAAGCAAATCACTTTTCAAGTGGTAAAGGATTACATAAATGGGAAAAAAATAGTTGAGGCAGGTGCAAAGGCATATATTTAAAAAGTGCTATTCAAGCGCTCCATATGCAAACTTTACTCATTTTCTGAATGAAAAAGACTGGGTATGTATGAGGTCCATGGCAAGGCTTGAAGCTAAAGTCAATGTCCGGGCCCCTAACCTGCACAGCTCACTCTGGCTTCAGGAATGCCTGAAGTGATTATGTTCCTCACCAAATCCCCACACCAAATCCCTGGATTTCACACTTTCTTAAACTGCATGGCAAGCCTGGGCCGCGCTCACAGGTGGCAGCAGCCTCTCTGTGGTAGAGAGCTGCTCAGACCAGCCTTAGTCCCGAGCTCAGCCTCTGCAGTGAGTAATCCACCTGTGGATAAATCGCTGTCTGCTGTGACATCTTGCTTTTGTTTCTTGTGTTTTGCGTGTTATTGTTTTTGCAGTGGTGACTCAAGGCAGAGAAGAAAGGGAACTGGTAAAACAAATGTCTTTGATGACCAGACCTGACAGAGCAGCAGAACAATGTGGGTGGGCCAGGAATTAGCAGGCCTGAGTGGGAGGTAATTTGTGCAGCAGGAAACTTAGCTGTCACTCTGGCTGTGATGCACTTGTTTTTTGTTTGTTTTTTTTTAGTTTGGTCAGATGGAAGTAGATGTGGTCTACTGCACAAAGCACAGAATGAGGCAAAGGTCTTTACTGAAGTCTTTTGCAGGAAGGCTTGGCTTCCCATCCACTCCTGCTTTGAACTCCTGGCATACTCCATATGTTGGGCTACCCTAACCCATGGTCTGCTGTCTGCCTTTCTTTTCTTTGACTGTTAATTTTCTCTCTCTCTCTCTTTCTTTCTAATTCAAAAGTGCAGTTCAAAGTTCCTTTGAATAAGAGTATCAGTCAAAATTCAACCTCGGAATTTTCAGGGTTGGACCATTAGCTAGATATGGTTGAAGGCCCTTCAGAGAATAAATTACCCCAATGGCCTCTGGAATCTTATTTCCCAGTTCTACAATGCATGTCATTCTCTCAAACTAAAAATCTTGCTGCAGTAAAGGATTCTGACCTATAAGCTTACAGCCCTCAAAATGGAATGTTTATCCCCCACTACCCAGTGACCTGGGAAGTCCTGCCCTGCAACACATAGTTTATTCTGAGCTTCCGAAAAGAGAATCCCATAGAAGCGGCCCCTAATTGCCTTATTATGTTTTGAGTAAAAGTGTACAGTTCTCCATTCAACTAGCTATCTCCCTGAATGTCTGTCTTTATTATTCCCCTGTATCTATGCCTAATGTACAACAACAACAAAATAGAATCCCAACTCCATTAAATAAATGAAATTTAAGTGAGCCACACCTGAACATATGTGTCTTAATGAATTACAAAAAAAGAAATTAATAACAGTATTACCACCAAAACACTAATACCTGTTTCTCTCTCATTCTCTCTCTCTCACACACACCCACACACACTAGAGATGCAATGGTATTGCTAAGGGCAGGAATTGGGCGCTCTAGGTAAGAGGCAAGGACGTGAACATTTTTCTTGCCTCCTGTGCATTCGCTTTCCAGAGAGCATGCTCAGTCTTACTGAAGCCTTGTGGTATGCTGGAGGAGAAAAGCCTGTGGAGTGCAGGGACCCTGGTTCAGTACCAGCTCAGGTACTCATGGGCTTCATGTATATTATGTCACATCTTCGTACCTTAATCCTTCCAGAATTCACTGTTTAGAAAAATTCTGAGAAAACTCGAGCCGCTGAACATGAGATCCTTGGCACATGCTCAATACAACGTGGCTCATTGCTCCATTCTCAGAGAAGGAAACCGAGACAGAAAAGACCAAGGCCCCACATTCTAGATCTGAAAGTGGTCACCTTCTCACTGAGGCACTGTCCTCAAGTGAGTTTACACTTTCCAAGATAAGGGTTTTCACATAAGGCATTTAAAGGGACAAGGCAGGCCATAAAGCAGGGGGCAATTTTCAATGCCTCCCACTTCTTGGTACTTGGTACTTCTCTCTCTCTCCTAAATCCAAAACACATTCCCAGATGCAAGATACTCAGATGCAAGAGAGCTCAGCCACTCAGGCACCAGTACAGGACTAGCTACTTGTCAGTTAATTTCCCCTCAAACCGCCTTGCCTTTGCCCATTTTAAGTCCAGCGCTAGAAGCGGGTAAGGATAAGGCTGTCCGCAGAGGAAGGAGGTCCTCTCGGTGATCAGATCTATGTCTAACAGTATCTACTGAACACAACAGGTTGCCTTTGAGCAAAACAGAATTTACTCAGTTTCATGCTGGAAGCATTTTCTATCTTTCCATAAATTGGCTGTTCTGCCTGCCTCCCACCTTTAAATTTTGGTCATCCCCAGAATTGAGAAATAGAATACATGTTTACCGAAAACTGACTGGACCATATCCAAAACTTGTGCAAACTACAAAACACTTCGTCCATTTGGTTCTAGGAACTTCCACTATTTCCTCATTCCCACACCCTTTGCAAATTCCTTCAAGACCTGTAACCCTGAAACTATTTAGGGATGACTATTACATTCAGTCCCAGTGGCTCTTTTTTTTTTTTTTTTTTTTTTTTTTGCCTTTCTTAAAACATTTACGTTCTTCCAAGTTGCCAGTCATACTCTTTTGTCACCTTCCTTATGTCATTGTCTGGGTCATAAAACCGTAGCCAAATTCACTTCTCCATAGTGAGAGGCCGTTAGTTTTTTTTATCTATCCTGCTGCTTTAGGTGGGCCTGGCGATCAGGGAGATGGAGTATGCCTGGTCATGCCAGCCCCACCACAGAGAGCTTTGGAAGCAATAGGCAACTGGGTAACTGAATCTGACTTCTGCTCCCAAGGATGTGAAGGTCTGTTAGAGGAATCACAGTCAGGGATGAGCAAGTACAAGCAGTGTGAGATAGCGATCAAAGTAAAAAGTTAAGTTTATCTGGCTTTGTGGAGCAGAACGGGGGACCAGGAAACAAGCTAGGAAATGTTTGAAGATTGAATGCTATCTTCCCATCAACCATTGCATGGGCTAATAAAAAAAGAAAATATGACACATCTATATAACTATATACTTTTTGGCAGTCACAACTACAGAAAACAACATGGAAAATGTGCAAACACAATGTGATAAGGAGAAAATGCCACACAATCATTTATGTGGTCCTTTAGAAAGTCTAGTGATAAAATTATCCTATGCAAGCAAAATTCCAAAAAAGGCAAAATCACCAAGACAGAAAGCAGGTCAGTAGTTGTCATGAGATGGGCAAGGGACAGAAAAAGCACCGGGGAAGGGGGAGGCAGAAGATTTGAGGAAGGGTAAAATTTCCCATCACAACCGTGGGGATAACTGCATGCCTGCATAGCTCTCCCAAAAGTTACTATATTTAAAATTGATAAAGTTTTTTGTATGTCTAAATTATGAATCAATACAACTTTGCCATGTGGACATGGGGTATGGAAGAGCAGGAAAAGTTATGGCAATTACAAGTACAAACAACCAAGGGCGGCGAAGTGTAAGTCAGCATTGCTGAGGGGAAAGGAATAGCAGTGATTCATTATTTCTGGAGCTGAAACACAAGTGTGGCAAAGGCCAAGTGGGAATACACTGTGAAAACTTTCTGTGGCCACACCCACCTGCCAAAAAAGCTCAACACTGAAACAGAAAGGAGCAAATATGAGACTAAGTAGAGGTGAGGGACACAAGCTCCCCTTATCTAAGTCACAGAGATCCTGTTTAATGGGGACACATGTTGACTTGGGATACAAAAATATAATCATTTACATCATAAGATCCAAGCCCAGGTAGCACTCTTTCTCAGCAACAGTGGTGTTTCCAAGAGCAATTCCAGGAAGCAAAGTGTTTCAAACTGGAGTAAATTTATCCCGTCAGAATTTAGAAATGTCCTGACCACATCACCAGTCTCTCAGAGAGGTTCTTTGTCTCCTGTGTAAACCTAATTAAAAGTTGGTGTGCCACTTAGAACTTAGAACTACATAGACTGAAAATGGAATTTCACCACGATGAGTAAACCAAAAGAGAATTCTACTTGACCTATCACAAAAAATAGGCCTGCAAAAAGATGACAGAAGCTGAAGAAAAAAAAAATCAGAAACGAAAAGACAAAGTGGAAACCGGAAATCTACCTGCGGGAAAATGAAATTAGATCTATGTCTCTCGCACTGCACAAAAATCAATTCAAAGTAGATCAAAGAACTCAACCTAAAACCTGGAACTTTTCAAGAAAAGCATAGGTACTATACTCCACGTTACAGGTATAGACAATGACTTTTGGCATAGCAACTCTCAATAGCACAGGAAAAAAGGCCCCAGACTGACAAATGGGATTACAGAAAATTAAAAAGCTTCTACACAGCAGAATAATTTCAAAACATAAAGAATACAGAATAACAGAAACCTTGGCCAGCTGGATTCTAGACAAGCAGTTAATATCTAGACTATATGAAGACTTGTAAAAACTAAATCCAGACACCTGCCAACCAACAGACGTCTCTCAAAAGAAGAACTACAAATGACCGATAAATATTGGGAGAAATGTTCAGCATTCCTCAGGGAAATGCAAATCAAAACTAGAGAGTTTATGCCACCCCATTCAGAATGCCAATCATCCATTACATAAGTGGCAACGTGCATGAGGATATGGGGGGAGAAGATGAGCCTTTACACACTCCTGGTGATGGTGTAAACTAGTGCAAACTGGTGCAGCCACCATGGAAACCACTCAGAAGCCTTCTCAAAAAGACTAAAAATAGAATTGATGTGGGACTCAGTCGAACCACTCCTTGGCATTTACTCAAAGAACTCTACATCCTGCCAAAGACACACTTGTGCATTCGTGTTGATTTCTGCTCTGTTCACAATGGCAAGGAAATCGAAGCAGCCTAGAGGCTCATCAACAGATGAATGGAGGATAAAAATGTGCTGCATTTACAGAATGAAATTCCATTCAGCTGTAAAGGAAGCCGAAATTATGAAATTCGCAGGACAATGGATGAAACTGAAATTTGTGATATAAAGTAAGATAACTGGGACTTAAAAATTAAAAAAAAATGTTTCCTCTCCTATGTGGATTCTCATTTTCAGTTGTTATATGTGTATGTGTATAGGGGAAGAAGTGTGGGCAGGGGTCAGGAAACTTTCAAGAGGCCCACAAGGTGGAGAAAAAGACACTTCGGTGGAAAGGACCAGGGAGTGCACCAGTGAAAGTAGAGTGCTGGGGCGCAAGGCGACAGCAAGGCCAGGAGATGAGCATAAGGAAACACATTAGTTCGTGAGCGACTGGGACACCACCCCAAACTGAGTATGAACGGAAAAGGCATAAGGAAACACATTAGTTCGTGAGCGACTGGGACACCATCCCAAACTAAGTATGAATGGAAAAGGCATAAGGAAACACATTAGTTTGTGAGCTAATTAAAATCAAAACAAAAAGTCAAAAGGAAGCCAAGGAGATTATTTTTTTTAACACAAACAAACAAACAAAAACAGTTGCAGACCCAACCTAACTGTTCAAAGGTGACACCCTCTTACCCTGCCTCCAAGTGTTCCTATTCAGATAAGGCCTGGTCTTGTTCTCTCCTATGAGAACTGACCCAAAGAAATCCAGGGTCAGGCTTGATTAAACTCTGGGTCAGGTGAACACAATAATCCATCTCCTACCTCGACACAGACACGGTAGGTGGCATTTGCCTACCCAACGTTTATAGTCCAGACCGCCTGCTTCCTTGTCTGACTGCAGAAAATCGTATGTAAGCACTGTTATCTGACCCCAAAACAAAGATCTTGCACAAAAGACGTTACAGAATCCTGATTTCACTCTGTTAGAAATTAATATGAAAGTTGTGGATTTTATGCAGAAAGGCCAAATTCAGGACAAATGTAATAAAAAAAATTTTTAAATAAAACACATGAAATAGTACAACTATCCTTACCTTCTCCTTCCTCCCCTTTCACTCTTTCCTCTTCAGAAGGCTTCACCCATTGCCTAACAAGATCGCCCAAACCAACAAAACAACTGTCTGGAGGACCACTGGCTGAATTTACATGGACAGAGACTGCCTTAACATTCACTCTGCAGGAATGACAATGACAACAGTAGAGCACCTGTCACAGTAATACTCCTAGGCTAAGGACCCATAACTTGTTGGGCACCCTACAGCACTGGTCTTTCTGACTATGTGCAGTACATTTATGACTCTCAATTTCTACAGGTAAAGAGGCTTTTCAAGTTGGAGTTCGAATGGTAGACATCTACAGCGTCAAGACTGAAATCTCGCTCATCTAACTCTGGACCATGTGTTTTCCATACTCGCTGAAAAGAAGGGTGGCTAGCATGAACAGGAATGATGTTCTGCATCCTAGCAGATTTGGGGGTGGGTAACCCCAAATTAAAAAAGTACTTGTTGAATGTTACCTGTGAGGTGTGTGGAAATTGCCTAAACTCTTTTAACATCCATCCATTTAAGCCTTGGTGGCTGGATGTAGAAAAACTCCCTTATCTTCTTGCCAATAATTATGATAAGGGAAAAGGATAGGGCCCTAGAGATGATACCTAGTCTAATCCTTAAAAGTGAGTTGATATCAGGCAGTTGAGGGAATGGGCATCTCAGACACAACATTAAAATTTTGTCTGCATGTTACTGTGTTTGACACTCACGGTTTGTTTGTTTATTTTTGAGACAGGGTTTCTCTGTGTGACCTTAGCTGTCCTAGATTTGCTTTGTAAACCGGGCCTCAAGCTCACAGAGAACTGTCTGCCTCTGCCTCCCCAAGTGCTGGGATTTACAGGCGTGCACCACCGCCCCCAGCTGGCAGTTATTTTTAAAGTGAGAAAAATGGGACTATAATCATTATTCCCTTTTAAAAACAGAAATATTAGAAATTAAGGGTCAGGCAGTCTGAGTCTCAATTCAAGAGACTGATGACACAATTGTGCAATGGGTGCCATGGAACATAATAGAGAGTACAATTTTGTAGGCATCACGTTTCACATTTTATAGTATTCTTTATTCTTTATAAGTTTGCTTGGTTATTCTTTATTCATTTTAAGTTTGCTTGGTTAAAATTTTTCTCTTCAAACGTATGTGAGCTTGAATGTGACACGCCCTGTCAGCACAAGCAGGGGCTCTATCTATAAATCACAACATGAAAGTAACCTTTCACCTATGTCTCATGCCAATAGCACTCTTTTTTTTTTTAACTCAATGAGGCTTGCTTTTCAGGTGGTTTGAGCACAAATATTTGAGCTGAATTCCCAGATAGGTGGGAACAAGGCTAAGGAGGCAAAAAAAAAAAAAATGCTTTTAAAATATAGGACAGGTTGTTCTGTATTCATTGCTAATTAGAAGGAGGGTCTCTGAGAGCCATCACGTTTCCTTGAGTTCATGTCAGTCATTGAAGCAAAGAACCAGACACAGGACACTTCAGATAGATTCAGCTATTTAGGACATTGCTCTGGAAGAGTCCAGAAGTATGTAGGGCAGGTGGACGTGAAATGCCAAGTCAAGTTTGGGGTAGGTTGAGAGTGAAGAAAGCTTATAAAGCAGACCATTGAGATGCTGACAGGAGGCTGAGGGATTATATTTTATAACAGAAAATTTTGGATGTAGTGTGCTAAATCAAAACTTATTAGAGCCAGGCAGTGGTGGCACACACC
The DNA here is from genome assembly GCA_028658305.1 of Pachyuromys duprasi. Lineage (NCBI taxonomy): Eukaryota > Metazoa > Chordata > Mammalia > Rodentia > Muridae > Pachyuromys > Pachyuromys duprasi. The sequence goes on from CM053744.1 coordinate 63,166,058, forward strand.
TTTAATCCCAGGTCAAGGGTGTGAGTTTGTGGATTTGTCTCTGAACAGACACACAGAGTCATGGCATTGCCAAGGAGAACGTTTTAAATGTTCTTTCCTAACTGGAGGCTTATTGTTTAACAGTGCATGGCCATCTGAAGGCAGTTGCCATTATAATATTAACATATGAAGTAAATTTAAATAATTTTACATGATACATTCATAAAACTATATAAATAAACTAGGGAAATTGATTTTTTAAAGTCAAGTTTTTCAAAGTAAAAAAAAAAAATGCATATATACTAAGTGTATCTAAATACCACAGGAAACATTTTGCCCATGAAAAGATGAATTAAATTTTATCCAACAAAATCAAGAAACTAAAGATAGATATATATGACAGATAGATAGATAGATAGATAGATAGATAGATAGATAGATAGATAGATAGATAGATAGATAGATCAATCGATAGATAAATGAATAGTTAGGATAACAACTAAATCATTAAAAAAAAAAAAACACTCTTCATAGTCTGGTGTGGAGGAGCACACCTTTAACCCCAGGACTTGGGAAACAATGGCAGGGAGAACTCTTGAGTTCAAGGCCACCCTGGTCTGTAAAGCAAGTTCCAGGACAGCCAGAGCTACACAGAGAAACCCTGTCTCAAAAACCTAAATAAATAATAAGAAAAAATACCCTCCAAAGTTATCTTTGAAATTAAAAAAAAATTGTTTGTTGTTGTTGTTCTAAACTGGATGTTATAAAGGATGAAGTGGAGCAGAATGAGCATAGTTTCTTCTCTGTACCATGACAATTCTTTTTGGTTGTTGATGCTTGCTTATTTTAAGACCTGATATAGCCTGCTTTTGGCACATGCCTATCTGTAATCCTCGAACTCTAGAAACTGACACAAGATTTGAGTTCACTAGCAGCCTGGGCTCTATAGCAAAGCCTTGTATCAAAACATAAACAAATAAAGACTTGATGAAGAATAGTTTTACTAGCTTAACTCAATAACTCTTAGTTTGTTTGCCAATAATAATAATAACCTTGAAAACTCTGAAACTAAACGGCCTTATCTAGGTCAGACTCCAACATGAGGAAGACAAAATTCCTACAAGTAGAACAGGTCCCCCATGTGCTTTTTACACACAGCATAGGTGGGCCCCTTGCCCTCATGGGGCTGAGCCCCAGACGGAAAGACTCTGCCTTCCATCCTAAGCCTATCACAATGCCTAAAACATGCAGAGGTTCCAGCACTTGAGGGATGGATGGATGGATGGATGGATGGATGGATGGATGGATGGATGGATGGATGGATGGATGGATGGATGGATGGGTGGGTGGGTGGGTGGATGGGTGGGTGGGTGGGTGGATGGGTGGGTGGATGGATGGATGGATGGGTGGGTGGGTGGATGCATAGATGGATGAAAAGCTAGCATTTCCTGGCCTCAAGGTAATTATTATCAATTTCTTAAAGTACAACTTGTAGACAGACACATGAGTCACACCATATTTCACAACAGAGATTACAATCTGAAGGAAAGTCTGTTTAAATGTCTAATAGGCACTTTAATGTATAAGCCAAACAGGAAAGGCTCCAATTAACACTTGGATTAGCACTTAATTTTAGAAGAGAAGTAACGAGTCATCACAGAGATCTTATCATTCAGAAGAAATGAAAATGCTATTAATAATAAAGTGAATAATAAAGTGGTACAAAGATTACATCTTGAGAGTGAATTTTGAGGCTCCTTTTGGCTTTTTCCAGGAACCTTCTGTAGAACGATTATGGGTTTGGTCAGGTTGGGCCAGATCTCCTTTCCACCCTGCTTTCTTTTCATCCATGAGCGGCGCTTTCATCTAGCTAACTAAGCCAGTTCTTGGATAGTGATCTACCTGCAGCACTTGCCTAGCACCACTGTTACTTAATTCCACCACACCCCTGTGTCACTCATCATGCAAGCCAAGCCGAGATACTCTATCCCAAACACTTCTAACAGGGAACTGCGTAAATTAGGCAGCTCATCACAAGCAACAGGACATTCATAACTAATAGACTTCCTACCATCAGTTAAATGAACAAGAAAATTGTGGAAACTAATAGCTTGAACAAAAATCTTCTTTGTAATGGCTTCTGTGTGTGTGTCCAATGAAGAAGGAGAAAATTCTCATAATGTTTTTTTTTTTTTTTGGAGAAGACACTATTAGAAAATTTTGAAATGTTTCCCACTATATAATTATATAATGTGTCTAATCAAACACATCTCTAACAGGTTAGGGGCATCTTGTCAGAATCAAAAGTGAGTCTCACCAAGCCAACCTACCAGGCAAATGGAATTTAAGCACAGAAACTGAAAAACTGGTTTAAATTAAAGTTAACATTTTACTAAGATGCAAGAGGATATACTTTTCCTGTCATTCTCCTGAGGGAGGCTGACCTCAGGAATGTCCTGACTCCATTCTGGCTCTAGGTTGACAAGAAGCAGGAGGAAAGGTCTGAAATCACACAAGGTATAATAACCCTTAGTGTCATGGCCTTTCCAAGCAGCAGGGCTGACAGCCAGCTAGACTTAGATCTCATTCTAATGTGTGATAACATATGACCTAAACCTTCACAGAAATTTCATCAACAACTAAGTAATATCCTCAGGTATTTGACCTTGTCTCTTCTCTGACAAGTCTAACCTGCACCTTCTCTTTGTAGGTTGCCATTTCCACAGCTATTGGGATTCCACCCATTTTCTCTTTTTTCAATAAGTGTCTCTTAAAGTCTCCAACTGCATCCTGATGGTGTTCACTTATGTATCCAAGTCTCTAAATCAAAATTCAGTATCATCTTGCTTCCCCCAATGATCCCCTCTCTCTTACCCATCTCAGCTTTCTGGCCTTACTATGTCTCAAGTCTTCCACACTAATGGATTTCCAGGTGTTCTTGATCACTCCTCAAAACTTGTCCTCATCCCCTCTTTCAGATGCTACACTCAGACTCTCACTAGTTCCAATCTCAGCTAATGCCAGAGTCTCCTGACAATCTTTCCTAGTTCTTTTTCCCTCACTCTGACACACATCTTCATAGGTTTCCTAGGAAGCCAACCATGTAATTCCCAGAGCCTAAAAGGCATCCTGCCAAGAAAGTAAGCCACTAACAGGAATTCTACCTTCTTGGCTCCCCAGGAAAGAGACACACAGAAGGTGCTTTTGTGAAAACCATTAGCCTCTACTTGGGTTACAGGTAACTTAGATACAGGATAACAGCCCTATAGATGATACCTTTGCTTTGCATCAGTCTCCTTTACTTTGCTTGAAGGCACATAGATAGGTCATGGTCTTAAATCTGCAATGACCTTGGGATTTCCAGATCTCCAAATCTCCAGATTATGAAGACAGACTTCCCCCTTGATGAAGATACCTTAAAGCCATGGTAATTATCTTGTGATTGATCCCCACAACTGATGACAGAAACAAGGACTTCATTTGAGAACCTGAAAGAGCTGGATTGGAGACAATGCTCAACCAGAATATACTTTGATGGGAGCTGTTTAATTTTGTACACATCTTGCCCCACTGTCTAAATCTTCTGTTTAAACCTAAAGTTCATCAGGCCGTGATGGCGCACACCTTTGATCCCAGCACTGAGGAGGCAGAGGCAGGCAGATCTCTGATTCCAAGGACAGCCTGGTCTACAGAGAGAGTTCCTGGACAGCCAGGGTGGTTACATGGAGAAACGCTGTCTCAGACAAACAAAACAAAACAAAAACTAAAGCTCATGTAGGGACCTTAAAGTGGGGGTGCCGCTCTTGTGGACCACCCTTCCTTTAACTGTTTTTCTTCTCAGTGTGGTTATGTTGACCAAATCATCTTTCTCTGCTTTCCCCATCACTTGTCCCTTTTGTTGGTATGTTGGGAATAAGTGGTGAAGACTAGCAGCTGCAGTTGCTGAATCACTGAATCCTAGTCTTTCACCCCAAGCTCTCTGAACCTACCCCTTATTCTGAGCATCTGACATTTGCCCTATTATGTTGACAGATTTTTATAAGGGAATCATTCACTTTCAAACTTCTTTGCAAAGAAAGAGCCTCAAGATCAAGATGTGACACCAGAGAGGTATTAAAGGAGGAGGCAGGTAGGAATTCCAGTTGGACAAACAAACCAAATAATTGCTCCCAGGCAGTGGGAGCAATTGAGTCTGAAGTGTCAAAGAGCCAAGCCGAAAGCCTAGAAGATAAGATTCAAAAGCTCCTGGGTGAAGAGCAGGAAGTAATTAAAGGTGCTAATCCAAGGTGAACCCAGGCTGCAAGATAAGTGTGCCCCCTCCCCCTCATGCAAGTCCTTTTAAAGTGATACCCTATGTTACAATTCACCTGCCCTTTTAAAGGATGCCATCTTATCTTAGTTTGTATATCCGTGACCCACTCCCAGCATCTGACATCATGCCCATTTCTTGGCAATGCTTTGCTGTAAATACTTTAAGGATACAGAAAAGCTTGGAGTGTGTATAATGTACACAAGTAAATGCTTGTGCCGAAGGTGGACCACTCTGGAATCACACCAATGACGCTGGCTCCAGGGTGAAAGTTCACAGCGTCAACGTGCTGAGTGACATGAGGCGTCCAAATCACCCGCAACTCCCGGGAAGTTCCCAACTGCTTTGCTCAGATCTGTTTTTAGAGCAATGAGCCTGAATTTCCTGACCCAGTTTGAGACTTTAAGCACAATAATGTTTTACCTGTAGAGACTGAATAACTGCTCTCAGTCAGTGAGACACCTAATATAAAAATTTGTCGTTGTTGTCTATTCAAGGTCTTTTCTGACTTTGGTGGCTTGCTGACACACAATTTCTCAGAGCGTGCTCTAATCTGGTCACACTCACAGTGCAGTCAGCCTCATTTTTAAAAGAACAATACTTACTCAAAATTATGGGCTGATATAGCATTATTTTATCTTTTTGGTATTTTTCTTTGGTACAATGCAAATGTGAGCTTTTGAGATAAATATATTCTATAAGGGTTCTTGAGAAGAAACCATAAATTCAGTCACCCACACACCAAAATATGACCTCTCTCTCTCCTTTTCTTTCCTTTGTTTCCCTCCCCAATTTCTCTCCCCTTTCCCCATCCCCCTGTCTTCCTCTTCCACCTCCCCTCACGCACCTGGTGCTCCCTAGCCCCCCTCACCTGGATGGGACAGTACAGAGGGAGAGAAACCACATGACCTCAAAGGCTCCTTCATAATCCCACTTGCCCACTCTGGCTTTGGCTTTGCTCTCTGTTGGAGCCTTGTTAACCAGCAGGGAAAACTTTTGAGTGGCCTGAGAACACATGCAGGAGGGCACAGACACACCTTCCAGGCTAATGGTGGTTCAGCCATTTCACCCTAGAAGGGTGTGGTGACTGAAGAAGCTTTAGGGAAAAGTAGAGCTCCAACTGCAGTCTTTCATGTCAACCGGACACCTGAGCTGCCCCAGCTGTTCTATGAAGCTTTTCCTGCTTCGGTGTTAAGTTCCAAATCACACTCCCTTCCATGTTTCAAACTTGTGAGTGCAATGATTTGGTGTCTGTAAGAAAGAAAAAGAGAGTCCAGGTCCAGGTGTGCTAAAAGTTAAGAGTCTCTGAATGTAAGACCAATGGGATTGACCTGAGTTTCCAGGCTTTGAGACACTAGGACAAATTTAGCCCCAAGGAAAAACTTAACCCCAAGATCTGCCTCTGAAGCATTTTTCTGAGCATTTTCAGACAGACTGACAGCATCTCCACCTTCTCCTGGTTTGTGATATCATTTTCTCTTTGTTCTGCTTTCCTTATCAAGTTATGTAAAGGAATTTTCTGAGCCTTCTTCATTTCAGAGGGATTATAGCAAGCTGCAAACACATAAACATATTAAACATAAACATATTAAAAACAACTCTTAGTTAATTAATGAGTTGGCTAACTTAAAAGCTAAAGCAAATGTCACTAGGATAAATGCTGCCTTGGCTTCTTAATGACAAAACATGATGTTATGCTGTGGGATATTTGCTCTGTCACTTCATACTTTGAAATCCTAATTCCCAGTGTTATGATATTGACAGTAACTCATGGCAGAGGCTTTGGTAACTTGTTAGGGTTTGGTAATTGGAATAAATTGCCTATCTATTTTATCAGTTGATAAGGGTACAGCAGCACACCTGTATGAAAAGAACACAGCTCTCACCTACTCCTCCCACCACGTGTGGACTCCCTGAGAAAGCCTAGAAAGCAGGAAGTAGTTCTTGAACAATACTGGATTTTACCAGATTTTCTGTGGAGAGCTGCTTGTTTGTCAAGCTGCTTTGTTATTTATCGAAAAAACGTGTTTTCACCTTGGCCTTCACCTGGAGACAGAGAAAACGGGAAGTTCCTTAAAACTTCTTCCAAATTCCTTAAAACTTGTTTCTGTGACCTTGGACCATATCTGCTATAGGGAAGTAGTTTTAGAAAAGAAGTTTGGCAATTCCACGAGCTTCTTTTTGTATTGATGTGGCTTGTTTTTGCTTCGCCTATAAAAAAAAATAATTGTAGAATAAACTCACGCTGCAGTCTTACTGACAACCGTTCCTGTATGTAGTGTGACCTGCTTTAATTATTTCAGTCCTCACTCCCCACTCAGGAACCTTTCGACTCTACTGGTGGGTTCCGGCAATTTCCCATCTTGCAGAACTGGGAGAAATAAATATTGTTCAAGTGCCACCCAGTCTGTGATGTTTTTTATACCATCCCAAGTGGACAACAGTAAGTGGTCACAGAACACAGTGGTTTTATTTTTCAGATTGATGTAAACAACCTGGAGATGCAAACGACATCCAATGCAATCATGAGACACTGACAAGATGGACTATGAAATGAGAAAACAGGTCACTGACCTACAGGGATCTTCTGGAGAAGTAGGGGTAGAAAAGGCAAACTATGGGCTAGTTCAAACAGTTTGAAAGAAAAGTGCTAGCAATGAAAGACACATACCAAGGCAGCTTCACATGTAGAAATGCAGGAAAGGATGCTTGTGGGAACACAGGTGAGGAAGGCAAGGAGCATCAAAAGGTGCCCTGCATTTTTAATACTAGCCTAATTATTTCCAGGTCATCTTTACTTTTGCACTTTCTAAAAAGTACTACTTTATCATTTTGTTTCTAATTACATATGAATTTCTTTACCTTGTGTCCATGTATATCTGTGCACTCATGCCACAGCACTTGTTGAAAGATCACAGGTAAGTTACAGGGGTCAGTTCTCTCCAGCTATCATGTGGGTCCTGGAGATCAAGTCGCCAGCCTTGATGGCAAGCGCCTGTACCCACTGAACTATTTTGCCACTCCTCTATATATTTTTTAAGTCCTTAAAACAAGCATGTTTTCTTTTTCATTCCCCATTCCTCCCACACACTCATAGTGATGTGTTGGTGTCTGTCCCTTGCACTCTCCACGATGTACCTCATGGGAGAGAGTCTGAAATTTCAACAAAGATGGTATGAGGTCATTGGAAAAGGGAAAGAGCCATTTTGTAAGTGACGGAGGCGTGACTAAGTACTCCTGTTCAAACCCTGAGTGCTCCCTTTCTTGTGCAACTGCTTGGTTTGGAGCTAGGAGGGAGGAGGCTGGAGGACAAAGGAGTCTTGCTTTAGTTAAATCCAGCTTTCTTAGGCGGTTGTATAGAAACTTACATCTGTGTTGTTAATAGTCTATAACCAAATAAACTAGTCCTGGCAATCTTATTGAGATTATCAGGAGCCAAAAGATATCAATCTTCACTTTATAACTTAAGTATGATTTCCCTTGCAAAATAAATAAATAAATAATAAATATCCTGTGATCCTACTAGACTCCGTGCACAATTGTGTTACCATGTAACCAATGAAAGAAAGGTTGCTGAAGGTCTATGGTATCTAAACAAATTCATGTTTTTTGGCAGATTAGCCCCCAAGTTTTAATTGGCGTATCTCTAGCAACTCTAAGTAGCATGCCAGTAATTTTTTTATAGTCAGGGGTATATTTCACAAATAATTTTCCTCCAAAGGGTTACTAAGAGCTCTCAACTGCTGAAATATCATTAATGGATATCAGAGATTTTTTTCCCCCCTGTGGGTAATTCTGCTTCAAAATGTTTCCAAATTCAAGTTGTCAAAGCATGGGTCTGCAGCTTTGACCTTTGGAATCTTGGTGATGAGTTTGTCCTCATCCTGGAGCCAATCCAGAACTGGTTTCTGAGAAAAATCTATAAACTGTCTCCGGTGCTCCTCAGGCCTCAACAGAGAGGTATCTACTCAAGACACAGTCTGGGTTGGAAACCTTTACTTCTATAAGGGGATATTAATATTTTTCTCTTTGTTCAGTTGAATTTTAAGTATGGACTTTTAAAAGCATATGAGCTTTGTTTTGTTTTGTTTTAACTACATACACTATCAAACAAAATGATTGCTCCAAGGCATCTGACAGATAACAAAATATCTACTAGCCATTCCCTGATTTTTATCAAAAGTCAAAATATAAGAAATTATATTCACTGATATTCATGTGGCACTAATTAAAGGGCACAGAGTCTACCCAGCCCTGTAAACAGGACACATGGTGTGGCTGAAGGACTCTATACCCCTTTCAGGAAGGGAAATACTACTTTGGTTGCAAATGGTGGATAGGGTTGGGATTCTGAAAGTCTTCTAGCCCATTTGTCATTGTGAAGTGCTCCCTCATGAAAGAACTTTAGGTAAATAAGTTGTTACATAAAACCAGCTGATGTGAAACAGTGAATAATTGGATCTAAATGCAGTAATATTGAAAACTGGCTAAAGATAGACGAGAAAAGCCATATAATGATGCCCATGACATGAGCCCTAAGCAGAGAATAAAGGAGATATGTCTGGGAAAGAACTGAATGGGCTGATGTTACAAATGTTGAGCTCGTGGGTCACCCATGGAAATAACTTGATGAGTTATCCATGAGCCCAAAGCTTGGGAGATATTGGCTGGAGTTACAAGCTTGAGAGTCAGCATCAAATGAATGGGAATGAAAACTTTGGTACCTCTATAGCGCCTCACTGCATCTCCTTAGTTAAGTCACATAAGTCTCATTGAGTTGTTTGCTCCCTGTGTGGAGATTATCAAATGGACTTGAGCATTACTTGAAAACATTATCCCTTCTACACAGTAAGTGTTTGCTTACATGACTAAATTATCACTAAGATCGCTTTGGGAAGACAGCAGATAATAGTGGTTATTAACCTTTTAGAGAGAATTAAGTGACTGAAAATAATTGTGAGCTGTAGACTTACTTACTCACTGAAAATTACACATAACAAACACCCAAGTTCTGTACACAATTCCAGGAGGTCCGTGGATCCCTAAAAACACCAGATTTAAAACTTCTTTAAATTTTTTAACCATATTGTTTTATTTATGTGTATGTTTTGCCATCATGTACGTGTACCATGTGAATGAAATGACGACATAGTGACTGCTCCAAGGTATGATTGAGGAGACAGTTTTTATTGTAGATATGAGGGAAGGTACAGCCAGAGGCATCTGGAAGAGTCCAGAGAAGGGAGAGTGAGACCTATTAGGGGTTGGGAGAAATGGTTATGAGAATCTTTCTGCCGTTCTATGATTGTTTGGTTTCTATTTTTTTTTTAATGAGAAAGACTAGAAAGAAGAGATACATAAGTTCTGTATGTGAGACACACAGAACAGAAAGCCATGACTAACTAGCAACATTTTGGCATGTGGAGACAGTGTGAAGGAAGAGAATCAGAGTTCCAGGAAGGTGTCTGGCTTTGAGAGTGAAAAGGAACAAGTGGTCCTCCGCTACATACCTGAAAGAGGTGGGGAAATGCCTGTGTCTCAGGAAGTGTGGGGCAGGCCTGGAAACAGACAGAAAAAACAGTGTTCCAGTAAAGGAAGAAACTAGGTGCACTGATAAGGACACTGGGAGTTGAATATTAAGAATTTGAAGTAGAAACCAAAGAGCTGATAAGAAAATAAAATTAGAGCATGTCAAATGCATCGCCCCAGATAAGCTGTGAGAATGCATTTTTTTTTCCCCCGAGAACTACCAGCATCATAGCATAGAATACAGGGAAGGTGTTTTGGCAGTTAGTCTTGCCGTTTGTCTAAGTTAAGAAATCTAATTCTATGAAGAGACACCATGACCACAGCAACTATCATAAAGGAAAACCTTTAACTGGGGCAGGTCAAAGGTTTAGTCCATTATCAGCATGGTGGCGAGCAGACAAACATGGTGCTGGAGAGGTGGCTGAGAGTCCTACATGTGTACTGGTAGGCAGCAGGAAGAGAGAGTGACTTTAGACCTGGCTTGAGCATCTGAAGCCTCAAAGCCCACCTTCAGGGCACACCTCCTCCAACAAGGCCACACCTCCTAATAGTGCCACTCTCTAGGAGCGTATAGGGGCCATTTTTATTCAAATCACCACACGGTTCCACTATCAGTAGTATCAGTAGTATCTAGGTGGACTCACTATAATCCCATCTGTACCAAAAATATATTAGACACACAAAGTTTAGACACTAGAGTAGGCATCATAGGTAGGATGTGTTTCATCCTTAGGATTAGTATACAGACAGTCTGTACAATATATATATATATATATATATATATATATATATATCATGTTGATACTAACTTCCAAATTTTATTTGATTTTTGGGTATGCTTAGATGTAAATTGTTGGATTTTTTTTAATTTTGTTTTGTTTTTTGGGTTTGTTTTTGTTTTTGTTTTATCTTTTTGTTTTTTTAAGACAGGGTTTCTCTGTGTAACAGAGCCCTGACTATCCTAGACTCAGTTTGTAGACCAGGCTGGCCTTGAACTCACAGAGATCCCTCTGCCTGTCTCCTGAGTGCTGGGATCAAAGGCGTGCACCACCATGTCTGGCATAAATTGTTTCTTTAATAATTAGTGCATTTATCTCTTTTTATGTGTTTGTGTGGGTATGCACACGAATAACACAGTAGGCAGGTAGAGATGGGAGAGTGACATGCCAGTGTGGCTTCTTTCCTTCTACCATGTGTGTCCTGGGTATTGAACTCAGACCAGGCTTAGTGGCTGTGGTTTTGGGTATTGATTTGTTTTATCCCTCTTTGTGTGTGAGGAACATAAGTTAATTATATCTGTTTCCCATTATTAGAGTAGATGGAATAAACTTCACTTCCCACAGTTACTGGCCCCAGCTTTGATGGTGCTAAAACCAAAGGAAATGTAAAGCATCTCATAGAATAAGCAATACATTTTTCTGAACTTTGAGTTCCTTTTCAGTGCTTTATTTTATTTCATTATTGGGGGGGGGCATGGGGCACGACCCACCGTTAGTCCCAATGCCTTGAGTCATCACCTCAGCCAAGCATCCTTACGATGAGGTAAATTTTCACACTAGCTCTGATGCACAAAATAAAAGTTATAGACCACGGCACTTTCTAAGTACCGTGAAGCCCTGTTATAAACAATTAAAAACTAATTTGGTCTGGTTAGTTAGGGAGTTGTTTTCCTTTCATCTTTTTGGATTGTGTGGGTTGAGGTGTTGAGTTTTTTTATTGATTATCTACACAAACGCTTAAATTTTTCCTCCTCGTGTTGCGATAGTTTGAGTTACATGAGAAAGGGAGGAGATAATGAAAGAAGCATCTACTCTGAACTATTTACAACCTTAAAATTTCAAAACTCAGAAGTTAAATCTAAAATGTTTAAGATTCTCATGATTTATAGGGGCTAAAAGCAAACAAACAAGAAAAACTTAATATCTTGGCACTTTTAACAAACCCCTAAGAGTCAAGATGTTCTCATCAACACTGGCTGCATTATCTTCCTCTGTGGCCTGGCAAAGGCTGCACCCCTTGCCAGGGGGAGGTGATCTAGTTCATGTTAGAGACAGCCCCTGTTCCCCTTACTAGGGAACCCACTTGGAAACTGAGCAGCCAATGGGCTTCCTTTGACCAAGGAGTCTAGGTCCTCTGCATGCATGGTCCTTGGTTGGAATATAGGGGAGGAGGTCCTCCCCTATCAGGGGACTAGGGAAAGGGTATAGGGAGAGCAGAGGGAGGGTAGGTGGGATAGGGAGGAGACGAGGGAGGGGGGCTTCAGCTGGGATGCAAAGTTAATAAATTGTAATAAATATATAAATTAAGTTAAATTAATAATTTTAAAGAGTCAAGATGTTAACTATTACATTGAGCTGTGTCTTTAACGTACACAGTCTATGCTGCCACCTAGCGGTTGGACCAATCTTACAATCTCTCTACCAGTTGAATCCCAAAGTTGGACGTGAGGTGGCGATAGAGCTCTGTTTCAATGGGCTCTTCAAATGGAAACTGTAAGCACGCGTTCAAGGGCATCCATTTCTTTAAAAAGAAAGAAACCCGGTAAAGTCATAACCTTGTCCTAAAGTAGTAAAAATTAACTACTTTTTTAAAAAATGCTTTACAAAATTGCTCGATTAAACCTTTGATCATGGTTTTGTTCTCAAATAGAGGCAAAATATTAAGGCAACTTCATATTTCCTTTGTTGATGTATTGAGCCTAGCAATGACTCTCCCAGATTTCCTCTGCATCTACGAAAGTCCCGTGAGAAGAAAAGTCCACGTGCATTGAATATATAAATGATTATCAATTAGCAAGTGTTGCTAAGTCTTGGAGGTAGAAAAAAAATGAGAAATGTATGCAAGGCTCATTTACATACGTCCTCCAATGACAAAACAGGAGATGGGTGTTCATATTATTATTCCATCTCCTTTTTGTCGTACTTCTGGGGCTAAAGGCTTTTACTAATTTATTCTGTCAGTGAGTTAAAAAATAGTCTGTTCCACCCTCAAGCACAAATCCATGATGTTATCATTTAGGAGGCATGTCAGGTTCGGAACATTAGTGCTACAACGTAAGTGGGAATGGAAGTATCACGGTGTGGTGTGGTGTGGTGTGGGGTGGGGTAGAGTGGTATGTTGTGTGTAGAGGTGTGTGTAGGGGTGTGTGTGTGTGTGTCTGTTTAGTGGTGTGTGTGTGTGTAGGGGGGTATGTGTGTAGGGGTGTGTGTATGTAGGGGTGTGTGTATGTGTGGAGGTGTGTGTGTGTGTGTGTAGGAGTGTGTGTGTGTATGTAGGGGTGTGTGGAGTTGTGGAGGTGTGAAGGTGTGTGCGTGTGCGTGTGTGTGTGTGTGTGTTGGGGTGTGTGTAGGATGTGTGTGTGTACGGGTGTGTGTGTGTGTAGGGGTATGTAGGTGTGTGTGTGTGTGTGTGTGTGTGTAGAATGGCCAACCTGTGATGAAGTCAGTACTCACAGGGGTAGCTACAAGTTCACACTCACCGCAGTGCTATGCCTAACATGCAGGGTACAAAACCAGCTTCACTATCCTTCACCTTTTATCACTCAATAGCGGTGGGGAGGGGTGGCAGTGGGCACCAGCTGGTCAGAACACAATTGCCAAAAGAGCAGGGCAGCCTGAACCCTTCCTCTGGGAAGCCCAGCAGAAGTCCCTGTCACTAGATGTAGGACAAGACAAAGAATCATAAGCAGAGCCTTGACTCAGAGTCAGTTACAGAGCGGGACAAGGCACTGGAGAGGGACAGCAGTAGCAACGGCAACTGAAAGCTGGGAGTGAAAGCTGGATGAGCGGAGCCCAGGTCTCTAAGGAGAAGCAAAGTGGAGGGTGCACCCTGGCTGGCGAGTAACGCTGTCCTGTTTGTGCACATAAAGAGATGGAGTAACGAGGCAGATGAAAAGGACGATGTGGCATTTTAAATCACTACTGTAAGCAAAGAGTGCTAGTCCTTCCGGTCCACAAATGGTGATGGGTAGTTTTCAGAATCTGCCTTGAATGTGGTTCCAGTGCTGGTGGTGTAATTTATTTAGACAAAAAAGAAAGTGAGAGAGAGAAAGAAAGAAGGAAGGCAAGCAGGAAGGAATAATTTATTTTCACCAAGGCCATTCTAACACCTACCTTCCCAGAATGACCAATCTCGGTGACTGCCACCCCCTAAAAAACAATTCTGTCCACACGTCCAGCCCCAACAAAGCCTCTTATACAATAAAAACAGCAAGCCATTTTCAGCCACATAGAAAAAACAGTGCAAGCATTTGTTTTGCTATAGTCCAAAATCTGAAAGTTTCTGCGAGGCACAGCATAACAACCGTGAACATCATCTCAGACAAGCACTTTTATTCTAATCTTCCTCTTATCCTACAGCAATGCTAGGGAGCAGCTGTCAAGAGGAAACGGGCTTCTGTTCTCCAGCCTACCACTATTTAAAAACATGGTCTACACATTTGCAGATTGCTCAATGTGTGTTCTCGATATGGTTTTTACTGAGTGACTTTCAGGTTTGGAATTAATGCTTCTTGAGTTTAGCACACAAATATCTGTACATATCCTGAATTACAAATACCCCAGATCAGAATATTCAAGGAGGCTTTGTGGCAGAGAGCACCCCAAACAGCCAGAGAGAAGGGCTTGCCATCTCTCTGCTTCAGCGGCATATCAGGAACTAAAACCCCATGGCCACTGTAAGAAGTCCTGACTTGAAGGAAGGCCCTGGAGGCGGGCCTCAGCACTAATTAAAATAATAGACACTGTCACATGAGGCAATTATCTTCCAGAAAACAGCTGACGTGTTCCGCGCTGTGCTTGGCAGTATTCCTGGCTGGTTTCGCAAGAATGTTTATTCCAGGCTGAGATCATCTTTAAAAAGAAAAAGAAAAAAAAAAAAAGAAAGGAAGGAAGGAAGGAAAAAAGGGACCAAGAAAGAGCAGGGGAGATTTGAGGGGCAGTAAGAAGGAGGGAGGGAAGAAAAGAGAAATCTGAGGTAGCTCAAAAGAGAGTTTCATATTGTCTTTCTTCATTATCACCAGATAATGTATTTTCACAAAAAAAAATTACTAATTTAAAGTATTTTAACCTCAGTATTAGAGAACAGTGTTACACTGGCCCAGGAAGAGGTATTAAAGAGTATAATAATCTTCCCAGTTCACAGATGTGACTGTGAAAAGAAGCAAGCCAAGATGAAATTGTATATTCACAAAGCTCTACAGAGAGGGAAACACAGGACAAATGTTTAAAAATGAGGACTACAGAATACAAAAACCCAGGGCTGCGAGGTACAGGCTCCATCCTTGAGGCATCTGAGCTAGACCTGTGGCCACTTCCCTGAGTTCCGGGACTGGGCTGCCCAGGCAAGCACAGCTGCTCCCGCAGCCAGGGAGAGCTAGGCTTTGCCACACGGGGCTGTCAAGCCAGTTCCCCATCTGGAAAGAAGACCCCAATGTGCCCTTCCTGTCACAGTTTGCTTCTGACTTCTGCGTCCCTGAGAAGGCAAAGAGGGCAAATCTTTCTTTCATTTCTTTATTCAGAGGTTAGCATGGTCACTAGGAGGAAAGGGCCAATTGTTTTCCTGCCATTGGTGTGGGGGTCTATTTAGGGATTGAGATTATCTACTAATGTTTCAGGGGGAAATATCAAGGATGTTGAGCTCTGGGAAAGAAACACAGCAGCTTGGAGTTTGTTCCAAACTTACCGTGGGTCCCAAAGTACTGTTATGTAAAACTTATTATTGTTTGCTGTATTCTTTTGGTTTATTTTCATTCTGTTTTTCTGAGTGTTCAGTTCTAGGGAACTGTATCTATATCTACAAGCCTCTCGACAATGCTAGTTATCCCAGGAAGTTTGGAAGACTGTATATAATTTGAGATTTCACACGTTTCCTTTAAATGCTTATTCAACAAGGCACATGCAAGAAATGCTGGGAGAATCGTGAAAGCTTAGGTTAGGGAACATGACTATCCTGAATCTCACACTTCACTCATCCTCTTTCAGGAGGGCTTCTGGATGAATGGGGAGGGGGTAGGAAAGTCGTAACACGAAAGGACAAAAACAGTTATGGGGGAAGCGGTTCCTCTGATAATCTCTAATCAATAGAATTAAAATAGTCCACCAGTGTTCAAGAGAACAGGGCAAAACATCAGCACCCTGGCACTTGCTCTTTTCTGTATTTTCGGTTTGTGTAGAGATTCTGCTCTTGTGAATGGAAAGCAGCAGAGGTTGGTGAGATGGCCGCACCTGGTAAAGGTGTTTGCTGCCAAGCCTGACAACCCGAGTTCAAACACCCAAGTGGGTGAGATGACTCCCCACTAGGCAAGCCCTTTAAGGTTGAGCTATACCTAAACCCCACTTGCATTCAAGATATCATCCCTGGGGCTAGGAAGGATCCAAATCAAGATGTTTTTATTAGTTGCTTTTCCTAAGGCTGTGACAGAATTTTCTCATGAAGCCAACTTAACGTAGGAAGGGATGATTTGGCCTCACTGTTCAAGGACACCTACAGTGGAGAAGGCACATCACGGTGGAGAAGGCATCCACACCATGAGCTAAGGCTGCTGGTCATAGGCAGCTGTCCTCAGAAAGGAGAGAGAGATGAATGCTGGTACCCAGCTAGCTCCCTCCTTTTCATACAGTCCAGGATCCAAGCACGTGCTTTTAGACTTATTTATAGTCACCCCTCAAAAGCATGGCCAGAGCGCAGTCTAATCAAGGTGATCCCTAATGGTGTGTCAAGGTGATTCCGGGCAACACAAACCATCTCAGACATCAAATAAACACTAGAAATGTATCCCTTCAATCAGTGCGTATTGACTTCCTCTAATGGGCCAGGTGCTCTCTCAAGATGCTGGCGACAGTCACTAGTAAGATGCATGGGTCCTTACCTCAAGAGGGTAGAAGCTTGCTGCAGGGTCTCTGGGGACCAGAGACAGGTAACCTCTGTGGCATAGAGCAGCAGTTGAAATTCATTGGGTGGGAAGACTAAATGTGACTTAAACCAGCTGAGATAATGAGTAATAAGCTGGTTCAGGCAGCTGGGATTGGAGAAGAAGGACCAGTGAGTCGGCACATGCTGACCCAGTGTTTCATGTGCAGCCACCAGGTCAGCCTGCGCTCTCCTCACCCTATGGTCCTCATTTGTTCCCAAGATGTAGTGAAGCCTTGTTCTGGTAAAGCATGGTTTATTTTTTTTTCCTGCATTATTTGAGATTAATGTTTTTTTTTCCCACTGTTGACAGAAAGACAACAGACTTGTAGTACTTAATTAAACATGTTTATTTTGTTTTTCACTTCTTCCCCATTGGGTCTCTGCTCCTGGTTCCAATCTGACCCACTTCCTATACATAGAGCAGGTGGCCCATCTTGTTCACTGACCCATTCCCAGGCTCAGGAGTTAACTAAACTTGGCCTGTCAGTGTCTTTGCTCCTCACTTTGCCTTGGGGAGATCCAAACTAGACTGGAGTGTCTTCCTGCTAGCCCAGTCTT
The DNA here is from genome assembly GCA_028658305.1 of Pachyuromys duprasi. Lineage (NCBI taxonomy): Eukaryota > Metazoa > Chordata > Mammalia > Rodentia > Muridae > Pachyuromys > Pachyuromys duprasi. The sequence goes on from CM053744.1 coordinate 63,183,345, forward strand.
CCCCTCTGACCTGTGACAACAGACCCCTGGAAGTTTCTACCAAGCAGTCATGGTCCCCTGCTCACAGCTGGTGAAACTCAGGACAGGAGTCTGACGGAGTTCCTGGGCCACGGGAGTTAGGAAATAGAGGTCCTTTTTTCTTCAATGAGGAACGTCTCACATGAGGAGACTGAATGGCTCCTCTCCTCTTCATGGTATACTGGAGCTGTGGTCATGTGAGTAGAACTTAGATCAGTGAGCTGTTGTTGAAACGATAAGGACTGGGAATAAACTGTTGACTGCTTATTATTTACAAAATAATAATAATGAAGATGATGATGACGATGATGAAGAAGATGAAGACGATGATAATCATGAAGATGATGATGGTGATGAAAACAGTAACTGATATAAATTGCTCCTCCCTGTAGGAAGCTTATTGGTGCAGGGCTGCCTCCTTCCCTTTGTATTTTAAAACCTGTGAATACTCATGGGGATTCAGCTGCAAACTGTGGACCAAGCCATGGATAAGGGAAAACCCCATAGTCTATATAACAAAAGGCCTCAGTAACTTACTTTTAGGATTTTGGTTCTGGTCTCACTACAGTGAAAAATTGCCTGGAATGAATGTCCTGGCCTGAGCTGGCAGGCCTATTCACACACTGGCCCTAGGGCCTGGGAACTAACTGCACTCGGCCTGCAGTGGCAATCTTTGGTCTGGTATAGTTGTTCCCTAGAGAAAACAAATGACAGCACCAGGCCACAAGTCAGCAGGGCACAAGAAGGCCATGGACAGCAGTCCTGCATTCTGAAAGCATGACTTCACCTCAGCTTAACAAAGCTCCAATGTACCAGCCATTGCTCAATGTCACTTGCAAGATAAACTCTTCTTCAATAACATGCCACATGAATATGTGTGTGTGTGTGTCCAGTGTACCCTCCTGTGTGTGTGTGAGGATGTGATCAGCTGCCAGTTGCCATGGCCTTGCTGTGAAACCTGAGTTGGTAGAGGCTGCCAACACTGCCTATGAGAGAACAGGAGCGTTGAGGCGAGCTCAGCTCCAGCCTCTTAGGCCTGTCCTAAGGCACTTAGTACTGTACAAACATCAACTGTTTGGCTATCAATCCCAGCATGCTAGTTCACAGTTGTCTGTTTGTTTGTTGTGGCCCTAGGTATTGATGCCAGGTCTTTGTGCATTGCAGGCAAGCATTCTACCAACGAGCTAATAGCCAGTCTTTTTCCTTTATATATTTGTGTGTGTGTGTGTGTGTGTGTGTGTGTGTGAGAGAGAGAGAGAGAGAGAGAGAGAGAGAGAGAGAGAGAGAACAGGTGCTTGTACACCATAGCACATGTGGCAAAGTCAGAAGACAGTCTTAGGTGCCAGTCCTCAGCTGCTAGCTTGTTTGAGGCAGGGTCTCCTTCTGTTGTGCACCATTGTGTAGAGCCAGGCTGCGTGGCTCTTCTTTCCTGCCTGGGCGCCTTTCTTTGCCATAGGAGTGCTGAGACTGTAGGTATACGCTATCACTACACACCTATTACATCAGCTCTAGGGGTTCAAACTCAGGCTCTCATGTTTGCCCAGAGAGTGCTTCACCCATTCCGTCATCTTGCCAGCCCCTTTCCATATATTTGAAACAGGATCTTCCTAATTCCACAAGTCTGGTGTCAAGCTTACAATACTTTTGCCTCAGTTTCCAGGTAACAGGAGCTGAAGACATGTACCTTGGTGCCCAAAAAAGTTTTTTTTTTTTAATTCACGTAGTCAATTACTGAATACTAGATACTGTGTGTGTGTGAGAGAGGGGGGGGGGTGTATGTGTCTGTGGGTGGGTTTTTTCTCTGTTATTCTCCATCTTACATTTTCAGCCAGTGCATCAATGAATCTGTTGACCATCGATTAGGCAGGCTAGCTGGCTAGCGAGTCTCTGGGATCCTCCTGCCACGCGCCATGCCTCCATGCCTCCAGTGCCACTTTGCTTAGGAGAGACCACACTCAGCTTTTTTCCCTGGGTATTCGAGGTCTCAACCCAGGCCTCCCGGCTTTCCCAGCCAGCACTTTGCCCGCTAGCTATTTCGTCCTCCACCGCTGTTAAAGAGTTCGATTTCTTCTGCCACCAGCAGTTACAGAAGTAGCCTGATGCTGCCTGTTGTAGCCTGAGACATTTCCAATTTAAGGACCTCCGTTTAGGTGTGGCCAAGATCATCACATGTGCTTCAGGTAAGAATTTCAGGATGTGTCAACATGAAGCAAAGTTTGTGTTTATTATGAAAGAAATGGCTCTGGTAAGACAGCTCTTGAAAATGACCTGAGATCAGTTCCCAGCACACATCTGCTGTCTCACAACCGCCTGGAACTCCAGTTCCAGGAGAGCTGATGCCCCCTGCTGGACTCCTCAGGTACCTGCAATCACATATGCACATTCACACAATTTAAAATAAAACATTTTATAATCATTTGTAAATATCAAACAATAAGAGACAGTGCACACTCAGATTTTTGTTCAGGCATTGCAAGAAACAAGCACACTTGAATGTTTTTGATACCACATGAATGATTTTGTGACTTCTTAAATTACATTGTACAAGGGATATAAAAAAGAGTTTCAAAAATTAAAGTTTAAAAAATAGTTTAAAATGAGCTCTTAAGCTTATTTTCTTTATCTCTAATTTTTCTTTTCTTTAAACATTTTTTGAGAATTTCATACATTAGTTCTGTGTTTATATCATTCTCACTCCTCTCTCTCCCATGTCCCAAGACTCTCTCAAATTCATGACCTCTTCTTCATTATTGTTTTACACATGGAGATGCACACACACACACACACACACACACACACACACACACACACACACACACGAGTTCTGTTAATGTTTCTCCAAAGTAGATGTATTTAGGGTTCATCACTTGGGATTGGAAAACTTATCAGGAGACTTTTCCCTAGAGAAAATTAATTCTCTTTCACTCAGAAGTCATTGATTGCCTCTAATTGTTCATCTAGAGACAGGCCCTTGTGAAAATTTCCCCATCCATGTTGACATGTCAACTGATACTGTCATTACGCAAGTTCTGTTTAGGCAACAATATTGTTGAGATTTCATGGGAGCAGGTCTCCAGTAATGGCTAAAAGATACTATCTAGGAGTGTTAATCCTGGTCCTCTGGCTCTTCTAACCTTTCCAATCTCTCCATGATTTTCTGAGCCTTACAGGTAGAGATCGTGTTATGGGTATGTCAATGGTCTGGGAACCCTATCACCACTTAATCTTTGTATTTTCACCAGTTTATATCGCTAATATCTCTACCTGCTGCAAAAAGAAGCTTCTTTGATGAAGGGTGAGAATTACAATTGTCTGTAAATGCAAGTATTTAGAATATAGTCAATTTTATATTGGTCTAGGAAAATGAAAGTAATAGGTTCTCCTTCAGAGTTTATGACTGCTCCAGCCAGAGGTATTTGGCTAGGCTTACAGTACTAGTCATTGATTCCCTTATATGGAGAGAGCCTTACATTCAATTAGATGACTATTGGTCCCCAAGATAAACATGCCACTATCATACCATTGGAGATAACTTCCAGGTCACAGTTGTAGTTTGTAGGCTCTAAGGCTTAGTGGCTCTATTGATTACTTCTCTCCATTTGTGTCCTGCAAAATATTTTGGACACCATGAGAGCTAGTCCTCAAGAAGAAGACTTCAAGGTCAGCCTTCACTTGATTCCTCCAAGCCCTGTGTCTTAAGTATATATATTTAGCAGTAGGGACTTAGCTGCGACCTCTAGACGGCAACCAAGGGCAATGACAATAGTCTATGTTGTTTTGGGGGTCTCTTGGACTCCCCTGACAAACAACTCAAAGGGACATTTCAACCCATGCCTGGCACTAGGGGATTTTTTGAATAATGTATGGTTCTTGGGGAGAGTGTTAACACCCCGTGTGGCAAATAAAATATTGTTTAAGTAAGCTTTTAAAATAGTGCTTTTCTGTGACTTTCAAACATCCTTATTGTTTATTTCTCCTTATTCTCTATTCCTCCCTCTCCTTCTTTATTGGGTTCTCTCCCCTTCTCCAGTTAAAGTCTCCCCTCATTGTTCTAGTTCCCCCTTGAGAGCAGCCATATCCTTTTTTTTAAAAAAAAATAGCTAGAAAATTTTTTCTGCAAAAGTCATTAGATTTCAAAGTAGGTTTTTTATTTATTATTTATTACAGTTTATTCACTTTGTATCCCAGCTGTGGCCCCCTCTCTCAACCCCTCCCAATCTCAGCCTCCCTCCCTCTTCTTCCTCTATGCCTCTCCCCTAGTCCACTGATAGGGGAGGTCCTCCTCCCCTTTCCTTCCATTTGACCCTTGCCTATCAGGTCTCATCAGGACTAGCTGCATTGTCTTCCTCTGTGGCCTGGTAAGGCTGCTCCCCCCTCAGGGGGAGGTGATCAAAGAGCCAGCCACTGAGTTCATGTCAGAGTCAGTCCCTGTTCCCCTTACTAGGAAACCCACTTGGAGACTGAGCTGCCATGGGCTACATCTGTGCAGGGGTTCTAGGTTATCTCCATGCATGGTCCCTGGTTGGAATATCAGTCTCAAAAAAAAAAAAAAAAACCCTCTGCCCAGACTTTTGGGTTCTGTTGCTCTCATTGTGGAGCTCCTGTTCCCTTTTTTGTTTTATATTTCTTTTTATTTTATTTATATATTTATTTATTACAATGTATTCACTTTGTATCCCCACTGCAGCCCCCTCCCTGTCTCCTCTCAGTCCCACCCACAACCCCTCTTCTGCCCCTATGCTCTTTCCCTAGTCCCCTGGTAGGGTAGGACCTCCTCCCCTTCTATCTGACCCTAGCTTATCAGGTCTCATCAAGGATGGCTGTATCATCTTCCTCTGTAGCCTGGCAAGGCTGCACTCCCCCCCACCACCACCACCCAGGGGAAGGTAATCAAAGAGCAGGCTACTGAGTTCATGTCAGAGACAACCCCTGTACCTTTTGCCCGGACACCCACTTAGAGACTGAGTCATTGGGCTGCATCTGAGCAGGGTTTTTAGGTCCTCTCCATGCATGGTCCTTGGCTGGACTCTGTATCTGTTCATTTCCCTTTCTAGAACTCTGTCCTCATTTTTTCCGTGGTCCTTTCTACTTTTCTGGCTTCTGGGGTTACTTCAGGTCATATATTCAAATATAAATATTCAGAGCTAATATCAACAAATAAGAGAGAAACATGGGGCATTGTCTTTTGTGGGACCGGGTCTGTGTAGCCCTGGCTAGCCTGGAACTTGCTATGTAGACCAGCTGGTATTCGACTCATAGAGACCCACCTGCCTTTACTGCCCGCCCCGCACCTGCCCCTCCCAGTGCTGTGATTAAAGTCTTATGCCGACGCACCCTGCCAATTTTCTTTTCTAAATAAAAGAGGAAAATGGTGTATGAGGTGCGTTATACAAGGGTGGCGACAAGAGAGGAGTGCCAATGAAGTTAAACACTAAGGTTGCACACATGCTTTGCCCTGAAACATATTAGTTGTTTTAGCATTCCCATTTAAGCTATTCCTCAGGAACAGTACTGTATCTACATACTCAAGCAGTCTTCACAATGGTACTGATTTTGCCAGGCAGTGAGAAACACAAACCAGATCTCAGGGTTAAGAGCTCTTCTCTCCGCCTCTGAATTTTTCCTCTTTCTAGTCTACTTCCTTCTTCCTCCCTCCATCTTCCTCCTCCTTCTCCCCACACCAGTTTCTCCTAAAAGATGAAAAGTTCCAAAACTTGTTAAAAGAGTAAAAAAAAGAAAAGAAACAAGGAAAGAAAATAAAGAAAAGCTTTATTCAAGATTATTCCAAAGAGGGTGAGTGAGACTCAGCTTCAAATACAGCAAGGACAACAAACACACAGCAATGAAACAGGGTAAGGGAGTCAGTGAAGAGGATGATGAAGGGTAAGGGGGTTCCTGCTAAAGGTGAAAACTCACACAGAGAAGAGTGATGGAACACTTAAGAAGAGTCATCCAATATAAACAGAGGGAGAAATTCCTACTAAACTGTGTGACGGCACAGACACAAAGGCCAAGGAGGAAGCCTCATTCAGAACTCAGAAGAGCTCAAAGTTGGTGAGCAAAGTTGTCATAGAAAGAGAAAAAAAAATGTCTGATATAAGTAGATATCCCATAATTCAGTGCAGTGCAGTCAAATGTCTGAAGGGATTTTTTTTTGTCTATTTGTCTGTGGCTTTGTTTGTTTGTTTGTTTGTTTGTTTGTTTGTTTATTCTGCCGTTCTGTGATGTAGGCTAACTAACTGCTTTTTTGATAGAAGTAAACTTGGTAATACAAATACATGACAAAATAAAGTTCCTTAAGTTTTAAGTTTCCTTTTAGCCAGTTTCTAATATGTATGAATGCCTAAAACTCATCAATCTTTATGGAAATAAAAAGCCTGAGTACAATCTTCTAACTTTGTGCTTTATGAACAAAACAGAATACTTCCCACAGTAAACTTGAAAAGTGTTTGAAGTGCTTGGGGCTGTGACCGGTGTCTCTAGAACATTGATCAGGCAGTCCCCTAGTCTTGAGGCACATTGAAGTTTATTTTAGATGCATTGGCTCCTACTTTCAAGTTGCACTAAAGTTTAAACACCGCTGCAAGCAGTGAGGATTTACCACCTCGTAGTGAACACTTGACTTCATTTCTTTCAAACTGACTCACTTAGGGGCAGGGTAACTTCTCAGCCACAGCCCATTGTTCATGGGAGTTTTCTAAAAAGCCATTCATCCATTCATCAGACATGTGCCTAGTCATTTCCTTCACTGAATCTCTTTCCCTTTGTCTTAAGATGCAGTAAGAGTAAAACCTCATGGAAGACGTGGGGTGAATAACAGCATTCTTATTATCTTAAGGCACGTGCAACATTTTCAAATTTTCTCTCTTAGAAAATACAAAAATCAAAGACGTTATGCAGGGAAACGAATGGAACTAGAAAATACCCTGAATGAGGTAACCCCAGACCCAGAAAGACAGGCGTGGTATATACTCACTTATAAGTGGATATTAGCCACAAAATACAGGATAACCATGCTACAATCCACAAATCCAAAGAAGCTAAGTAACAAGGAGGGCCTCAGGGAGGGTGCTTGAATCTCACTCAGAAGGGGAAATAAAATAGACATCAGTGGTAGGTAAAGGGAGAGAACTTGGCAGAGAGAGAGGGTGGGAAGGAGAACAAGAGTGAGGATCAAGTGTGGGGAGACAGGAAACATCTCTGGGTGGGACCTGAGACCCAGGACCCTGGATGCTCCCAGAAGACTATGTGGCTGACCCTAGAGAAAATAAAATTAAAAAAAAACAGGAAAAGTTAGGGCAATGCAGTTCATACCAAATAGACAAATCTTGCAAATCATTACAGAGTTCCACAGTAAAGCTGCTGAGGTGTAGGAGAAAAGCACACCCCTCTTCTCTTACTCAAATGCCATGTATTCTCTCTCAACACTTAAAGCCTGACTTGGACAAAATGCAGGCAGGTGGTTCATGCCATCCTGCTGTCTCCTGGTGCAGTCTCTGTATAAGTCCCTGTCATGTGTTTAAATGTAATTAAAATAATTCCATTCAAAATCAATTCAATTAATTCTGTCTAACCAGTGTTAACAAATAAAGAGAATAAAAGAATTTTGCCCAGGATCACATAGAGAAGTAAGGAACAGAGCCAAGGTTCAGGACACCAAGCTTTTTCTTGTGTGTCTACTTCAAAGATAAGACACCAACACTATGCAAGATTTTTTTATTTGTTTTTTCGAGACAAGGTTTCTCTGTGTAGCCTTGGCTGTCCTGTACTCCGTTTGTAGACCAGGCTGGCCTTGAACTCACAGAGATCCACCTGCCTCTACCTCCCTGAGTGCTAGGATTAAAAGCGTTTGCCATAGTGCCAGACTTAGGCACAATTTTCTTAACGACACACTAGGGTTGTATGTTCAGTGACTTACCAAAGCTCTTAAAATCACACTCATATATTTATCCAGTTGGCCTAGGAACTTCTATTAGTTTACTATTCAGAGTAAATCTAATTTTATTTATTCTTAGCTCTAAAGCTTAAACATGTAAGTTTCAGTGACAATGTGAGGTTAGTTTTGGTTTGGTTTGTTGCTGTTTTGATTTTGGTTTTTAACTTTTTTTTTTTAAGACAGAGCCTCACTATATCTAGTTTTGTTGGCTGTGCAGTAATTCACTATGTAAACCAGACTGACCTAGGACTCACAGAGATCTGCCTGCTCCTGCCTTCTTCTGATGAGACTATAGACATACGTTAGCACACCCAGCAATGTTGCGGTGTTTTAAAAGTTGGGTCTACACTTTATAGCTATTAACTGTCAGATAAATTCACATTCATTGTCAGTTTTTGCCTCCCTAGACTGAGACACTCATTTGGTAACAACCTTTTCTGTGACATCCTTTTTCCTTGTAAATTGTTGGGCTTCCCCCAACATCTCCACACATTTTTTTCTCAAGATACACTGAGCAGAGAGAGCCACAGTGATATTACAGGTCTGTGCCTGGAAGGACTTGGTTGAAGTACAGGGAGTTCCACTTTGTTTTTTTCTATGTCTGTGATGATGAATCTGCTTGACCTTTGGGGGAACTGACATAATATTGGCTTTTCTTGGAACTCTGTCTCTGGGGTCATAATGTTATACCTCAGAACTGTCATAGAGAGGAAAGGATTCTAGCATGCAGATGAATGTCTGTGGCCCAGTTACATCCTTGCCTGTGATAATGGGAAATCCACTTACATCTCGAGTCCCTCGCCCACAGAGTGGGAAAATGATGGGCCATTCTAGCATGGTGGTGAGGATGCTACATATTGGAGTTCAAAATCTAGCTCGACTCTTTGTGAGTGTACCTTGAAGAGCCTCACCTTTCGGACCTTGGATTCCTAATATGCAATTGAAAATTCAAACAGCCACATCTATTTTCAAGCATCAAATGGCTGCTGGTGAAGCTGTGGGGAAAGGAGAAAACTGTTCACTCTTGGTGGCAGTGTAAACTAGTGCAGTCACTATGGAAATCAGCATGGCAGTTTCTCAAACAATGATAGTACTACCACATGAGCCAGCTGTACCACTCATAGGTACATGCCCAAAAGACTCTACGTGAACACACCTCAGAGATACTTGCACATCCCTGTTTACTTTCGTGTCACTCACAACAGCACAGCAAGTTAACGGCACAGCCTAGATTAGATATCCATCCACAAATGAATGGACAATAGAAAAAATGGTTCTTGTACACGATGTGGTATTTTTTTAGCCATAAAAAATGAATGAAATTTGTAGAAAAATGGGTGGATGTGTATTATGTTACTTCACAGCAGGGTAAGAAGAACAAATACTACATGTTTTCTCTCAGAAGTGGATCCCAGCCTTTGACTTTGGTAGGTCGTGTATATATGTGAGGGGAGGGTGTGAATATGAGTATAAATCATGAAACTAGAACAGGACCCATGAAAGGGGAAGAAGAGGTTTTAAGGAAGGGAAAGAGGATATTAAAACACATATGACATAAAGCTGGAAAGGGACAAGTTAGGGAGGCAGAAGGATGAGAGCGAATGGAGGTCAAAGGAGCAACGAAAACATATGATGAAAATGCCACATTGCAGCCTTTGTCCGCTAATAAAAGAGAAACGGAGGAGAGGACTTGGGGAGATGGCTCAGTCCATAAAGTGCTGTTTAAACACGAGCATCTGAGCTGGGATCCCCAAAACACACATTCTAAAAGCCTTAAAAAGCCGGGCCTGGCAGTGTGTATCTGGTATACAAGTACTGAGGAGGCAGGAACAAGCAGTTTGCTGGCAAACCGTCCAAGCCACACTGCTGAGCTCCAGATTCAGTGAGAGAGCCTGTCTCAAAAATAAGATAGTGAAGTGATGGACGAAGACGGTTTGCATCAACCCGTGGCCTCCATCCACATGCATACACAGTGTGCACACCTACACATACACACAAAAAATAAATGGTGGCGAAAACCGTCAGACAAGTTCATAGATGAAAGTACTTAGAGCACAGAAACTCTTAGCTATTATTATGTTACAAGGACATTCAGAGAATGAAAAAACACAAGCATAGCATGCCTGAACTATTGGCCAGACACCATTTCACCCAAGCGTTCACCTGCATGGAGCACTTCCTACCAGCAAGCGAATATGCTAGGCACAGGCATACAGACTAATGGAAGTACTGAGTCATCACCACACTCGGTACATTCTTGTGAGAAAGGAAACAATAAAACAGTAAATAAGTGATCCGAAAGATAATAGCATGCTTCTGTTGAATATCTACTGTGTGCAGGTGCTCTTCTACGCCAGGCAGAGGCACACCCTCAAGATAAATCTTTGTCCTTCGAATCTCTCAGACGAAGAAGTAGAACTCTTCATTGAACTGCTACTGAACACGATCACTATTAACTTTAAAAAAATGATCTGTAGACATTACATCTGGCTACCTCTGTATAAATCCAAAATCCAAGTCTTCATCACCATTCACAACCTTCTAGCAATTTCTATAAGCAGCAGTAAGTACCAGTAAGACCTGCTGGAGTGCCATGTGCTTTCTATTTCTTGCCCTCAGCCTCAAGGCTCTCTACGAGATAGAGCTGGACCCATACTGGGCTTGGGGGGTGAGAGGGAATGGGTTGGCAAAAGTGCCTGTATGTTGAATGTAACCTTGAAGCTTTAGATCACTTTGGTCAACTGAAAAGTAGAAATAATTACCCATTGTAAGTGCTTTCTTACAGCAAACCAACAACAACAACAACAACAAAAAACCCCACAAAAATCCTTATCTTTGAACAAGTTAAAGACCTCAACATAACACCAGACACACTAAATCGGTTAGAAGAAAAAGTGGGGAAGAGCCTTGAACTCATTGGCACAAGAGACAACTTCCTGAACAAAACACCAACAACATAGGCTCTAAGATCAACACTTAATAAATGGGTCCTCATGAAACTGAAAAGCATCTGTAAAGCAAAGGACACTGTCACCAGAACAAAACGACTGCCTACAGACTGGGAAAAGATCTTCACCAACCCTATATCTGACAGAAAGCTAATATCCAGAATATATAAAGAACTCAAGAAGTTAAACAGCAACAAATCAAGCAATCCAATTTTAAAAATGGGGTACAGAGCTAAACAGAGAATTCTTAACAGAGGAATATCGAATGGCAGAGAAACACTTAAAGAAATGCTGAATATCCTTAGTCATCAGGGAAATGCAAATCAAAACGACCCTGAGATTTCACCTTACACCCATAAGAATGGCTAAGATAAAACACTCAAGTGACAACATGCTGGGGAGGTTGTGGAGAAAGGGGAACCCTCCTCCGTTGCTGGTGGGAATGTAAACTTGTACAACCACTTTGGAAATCAATCTGGCACTTTCTCAGACAATTAGGAGAATAGTGCTATCTCAAGATCCAACTATACCACTCCTAGGCATATACCCAAAAGATGCCCCGCCATTCAATAGGACATTTGCTCAACCATGATCGTAGCAACTCTATTCATAATAGCCAGAATCTGGAAATAACCTAGATGTCCCTCAATGGAGGAATGGATACAGAAATTGTGGTACATTTACATGATGGAATACTACCCAGCAACTAAAAACAAAGAAATCATGAAATTTGCAGGCAAATAGTGGGAACTAGAAAATGTCATCCTGAGTGAGGTAACCCAGAAGCATAAAGCCACAAATGATATATACTCCCACACAAGTGGATATTAGCTATATAGTATAGGATAAACATACTAAAATCCATAGCCCTAAAGAAGCTAAACAACAAGGAGGATCCTAGAGAAGATGCGTAACCCTCATTCAGAAGGGCAAGCAGGATAGACATCGGAAGTAGGAGAAGACAAGGAACAGGACAGGAGCCTTCCACAAAGGACTTCTGAAAGACTCTACCCACCAGGGTATTGAAGGAGATATTGAGCCTCATAGCCAAACTTTGGGCAGAGTGCCAGAATCCTTTTGGAAGAAGAGGGAGAAAGACCTGGAGGGGACAGGAACTCCGTGGGGAAAACAACAGAGCCAAAATACCTGGGCCCAGGCAGGGCTGCAGAGACCAATACTTCAACTAAGGACCATGCATGGAGAAGACCTAGACCCCCTGTTCATAGGAAACCCATTGGCTGCTCAGTTTCCAAGTGGGTTTCTTAGTAAGGGGAACAGGGACTGTCTCTGACATGAACTCAGTGGCTGGCTCTTTGATCACCACCCTCTGAGTGGGGGAGCAGTCTTACCAGGCCACAGAGGAAGACAATGCTGCCAGTCTTGATGAGACCTGATAGGCAAGGGTCAGAGGGAAGGGGAGGAGGACCTCCCTATCAGTGGACTTGGAGAGGGGTATGGGAGGAGATGAGGGAGGGAGGGTAAGATTAGGAGGGAATGAGAGAAGGGGCTACAGCTGGGATACAAAGTGAATAAACTGTAATTATTATAAAAATTAAAAATAAATAAATGAATAAATAAATAAAGTAAAAATTGAAAAGCAAGTAACAGTCAAATGGGCCTGAGATTGAAGCTCCATTGTAGAGTGCTTGCCTAGCATACATGAAACCTTGGGTTCAGTCTCTAGTAACACATAAACCTTAGTGTGCTTGTCATACACCTCCAGCACTTGAGGGAGGGAGGAAGATTAGAAGTTAACTGTCATCCCTGTCTACATAGGAAGTATGTAGCCATTCCGGTTGGCTACATAAGACTCTCAAAGATAGATAGATAGATAGATAGATAGATAGATAGATAGATAGATAGATAGATAGATAGATAGATAGACAGACAGACAGACAGATGGTACAAACATACATAGACAGACAGACAGGCACAGACAGGTAAATGAGGGAGAGATCCTAGTCCCCTCCATAAATTTACACTAGAGTGGTCACAGAAAAATATTTCTTGCTGTTGTTTCTGCCTGCCTGCCTTCCTTCCTTCCTTCCTTCCTTCCTTCCTTCCTTCCTTCCTTCCTTCCTTTCTTCTTTCCTTTCTTTTTTTAAAGACAGAACTGACTGACTTGAGATAATGACTTTCTCTTTCAGAAGTGGTTTGAGAAGTAGCAGGAAGGTTTCCTGAAAGGCAGTGTGTGGGTGCCTGCCAGCCAGCGTTCCCTTTAAGAGGAAAGGTATAAATGAAACACTTGAAAAGCCAACCAATAGCTCAATTATTTTTTTAAATCCCAATCAAGTGGTCCTCAGGGGGAGTTCCCCTTATAAAAAGCCCCCTGATTCACAGGTCGGGACTAAGAATGCACACACAGGGTCTAAGCTTGAACAATGCTTAGAATAGAAAGAAGGAAACAAAGATGTTAAAAACCCCATTTTTGCATAGGCTCAATCAGAGAGTAACACCAAGTGCAGCTGAATAACGTTACTTGGAGAAACAAATCTTAGGCCACAGGTCCTATGGCTGTGTGGAAAGGACTGTACCTCCCGGTCACTAATATGCACACAAGAGAGCCAGCTAAAGTATGGGTTCTGACCTAGGGGAGCTGGGTGAAGCCTAAGATCCAACATTTTTTCCTTTCTTTTTAATTAATGAATTTTGTTCTTTAATAATTTCATACACGTGTTTAATGAGTTCTGCTTACCCTCTGCTTTTCCATCCACTGCCAGATTCCTTTCTTCCTTACAAATCTCTTGTTCTTTTTACTAGTTTTTGTTTTCTTTAATACTCTAAAGAGTGTAACTGCATGACCCAGAGGTTGGAGCCTTGTGGGCTCACCAGTGGGTGTACAGTTGGCTACTATGCCTTCCCCTCTCCAAGAAACCCCAAGGAGCTGACTCCTCAGCAGTAAGTGGTATGCCCATGAACCCTCCCCCAGCCAGCCACTCAGCCAACACAGTCAGCTGACTGTTGAGGGGTCCCAGCTTGTGTGCACCCAGTATCAGAAGACACAGCAGCCAAGTTCATGAGGCCACAACCCCATCAGGCTTAGGAGATGGAATTTTGGAGACGGTCCCTGTGCCTCCAGCTCTTATACTCTTTCTGCTTCCTCTTCCATATGCTTTCTGAACTCTAGAGGATGGTGTTCTATGCACACCACTGTATTCTCACAATCACATGCAGTCACATGTCTGTGCATTCACCAATGTTCAGTGCAAGGTAAGGATTGTCTGATTAAGACTGAGAGTAGCCCTCATCAGTGTATTTAAACATAGGTATTCAGAAGGTGATTTGATTGTATGTCAATTCAACTAAGCAGCAGATTTCCCTCTAGAGAATAATATAATTACACGTGTTTATATTAATATATTATTATGCATAATAGATCAATATTATATATTACATATAAACCATCATATATTACTTTATTATGTTATGCACATAATATAATATATATTATTATATTAATATATTGTACCAAAACATAATATATACTAATGTGTGTAGTGTATTAATTCATACATTATATACTAGTTATATATAAAATATATGAATATAATTATGGATATTCATTTATTCATTATAATATATACAATTACATTCACATATATTGTATATGTTAACATAATATTTTACTATAATATAATATATTACTGTATAATAT
>CM053744.1:63198001-63311805 GCA_028658305.1 Pachyuromys duprasi
ATAATAATTATAATAATATAATATGGTATACCATAATATACTATATAACATAGACTTACATAGATATTATATTAATATGATATGATATAATATAATATATTTATACATTCAATATAAAGATATAATAATATATCATATTAATACATAAATGTAATGTGGATTATAATAAATATATGCTATAATATTATAATGATGTAATAAATATAATATATAATTTTATAAATATAACATATACACGTTATATATTAATATTTAAATATGTAATATATTATATTAAATATAGTATATTATATTAAATAATATATTTTATTATAGCACATATTCAGAGAGGCAAAGGCAGGTGGATCTCTGTGAGTTCGAGGCTAGCTTGTCTACAAAGTCCAGGACAGCCAATGCTATACAGAGAAACCCTGTCTTGAAAAATTAATATATATATTATGTAACTATATCATAACTATAATATGTTATAGTATATATTATTTTATTTCATTTTGTTATATCACAAAATTTATATTATGTATATTATTATATTATATAACTCATATAATACTTATCATATCATACTATTTATAATATATGTTATACAGAAATATCACATTTAAAAAATACATAATATATGCAAGATAGTATCTCAGATGCATAATCAATACCTATATGTTATAATATATTATACATAAACATGTGATATGTGACATTTATATTATAATATGTGATGTATGTATTATTTATTGTACTATATTATGTATATTATAATATATAAATGACATATGATTTTATTAAATTTATTCCTTGAGAATGTCATACATATATATGACATTGTATGTGAACGTAATATAACTTGACTATTCTCACCTCACATCTCTCCTCTCTCCTTGCCCCTGTCAACACACCCCTCCTCCCTAAAAGTTCCTTTCTCACATTCCTGCTGTTTTGGGTTTTATTTTTTTGTGTGACCACACGTTTAAAACCATCCATCAGAGCCTGGTTAGACACACTGGTGGGTAAAAATGCTAACAGACCTCCCCTCTTCCGGCATCATCAGCAGAGAAGGGCGGGGCTTGTGAGTCCCTCCCCATCCATACCTGACTGATGACAGGTGCAGTCTTGTGCCGGCCTAGTTCAGGAAAACACAAATACCGTGAGCTCGTGAATGCAAGGTTTGTGTCATGGTCAAAAGACAGCACTTCTTCCTTGCCCTTTTCCTTATTTTTAAGCTGTCCTCGTTTTCTTCCGCCCTGTTCCCTGCACCTTAGAAGGCGTGCTATAAATGTCTTGTTTAGGGCTGAGCACTCAACCGTCACTTATTCTCAGCATCTTAACCAGCATTCGCCACTTTTCATTGAGAAGAGAAGTATGTCTCTGATTAAGAGTAAAAGTAGCATTTGTCTGCAGAAGGAGCATAAATATCTAGGGAGTGTTGGGTGCCTTGTCAGTTTAGCTAAACAACAAAAGGGACCTCAACATCCCTCACCCACTCCGCAGAAGCTGGTCTCTGAGCCACAATTTGGTCAATACCATGTACAAAGTACATGTGTGCAAATGCCTGTATCCATGCTTAAGTTCAAACACCATTTCATATGTTAAGCTGAAGAATCAGACATTAAGTAAAGTTAGAAATGAATCATCCATTCTATTGACGTTATTAAGTGCCTAATATGCTAGGCCTCGTGGTGGGACTAACCATTCAGTTACAACTAAAGCACGAAGTACCCATTCTGAGTCATTCTACTTTTGACTGTTCTCTCTCCCAAGAGAGCAGCAGGCATAAGGATTTCTTTTAAATGTCCCCTATTTACAATTCAGAATAAATCAACCATGTTCCTTATGATTTTTCCTGATGTACTTTCCTAGGAGTTCTACAGTTCAGATCTTTACATTTTGAAAAAAACTGGCAATTTCATCCATTGAAGTCACATTGGTTTACTTTGTGTAAGTTATTGAGGAAGTTTTTTAAAATTATTTTTATTTTTATTAATTACAGTTTATTCACTTTGTATCCCCCCTGTACCTCTCTCTCTCCTCCCCTCCCAATCTCACCCTCTCTCCCTCTTCCCAACTTGTGTCCCTCTCTCAGTCCACTGATAAGGGAGGTCCTCCTCCCCTTCCCTCTGTTCCTAGTCTATCAGGTCTCATCAGGAGTGGCTGCATTGTCTTCTTCTGTGGCCTGGTAAGGCTGTTCCCCCCTCTGGGGGAGGTGTTCAAAGAGCAGGCCAATCAGTTTCTGTCAGAGACAGTCCCTTTCCTCATTACTATGAGGAAGTTTTAAAGGTGTCCGTTCATGTGCGTGGCATAGTTTGTGGGCAGGTTTGCTGCTACAAATATTGTAGGATACACAAATATGCACAGCGATGAACCAGTAAGCTTTTCACCACATTTTGACAATGCATGTCCAGAGGCCCTGTGAGTACCGGGGCTTTTGAATCTAGCTGGTTTGCATCAAAGAATAGACCTTTTTCTCACTCATATGCACCAACTAGTGTCCTGCTGCATATTAAATGGCCAAACAAAATCACCAGCAGGTTTCACATTCCATCAGCTTGGACTTTCTGCTGCCCCTTAACTGGATGACTACAAGCAGGAACGGGGAGTAAGTATCTAAAACGCATATTCACAAACAGCATGTGGATCATTTTCACTAACCGGATCCCACCTCTTCAAACCATACCAGGAGGTGGCAGCATATGTCATAGCTTACAGAATTGCATCAAAGCACAGGGTCTTAGGGGGAAAAGTCAGCAGCAAAACAGGCAGGCTGGTGACACAGGGAAGGCATCAAAAGTGTGGCTCAAACAGGCATGGAGACAATAATACAATTTTGCTCCTGGAAGTGAAACTCCTCTGATGCTATGGATGCTATTTTCAATCATGGCATACTGACTGGCAGGGTCGTGCAGAAGTTCCTGACATTTGCAGAGTCACAAAGGGAAACCTAGACTTTGGTTGAGATACAGATGACTGAAGTATAACCATGGAAATGTGTCCACAAACAATTCACTTCATGCGCATTTGTCAGAGGTTTGGTGTGGCACCATCTGCAGAGTAGGAGCACTTAGTAAACTCACTCCCTTCTCTTACCTCAGTCCCCCAATTAGGAATCTGTGTCCTGACACAACTGTTTCCTGGCCATCCCCAAAGAGTTCCATTTTTATTACCCTACTTTTCTCATAGTGAAATAAATTTTAAATGCACCGACCATAAATCCCTGGGAAGTGATAGCAGACAAAGGTGGCAGAGAAGTGATCAAGAACACAGTGGCCCTTGCTCCAGAGGCAACTCTTTTCTTTTCTTTTTCATTAATCACACTTTATTCACTTTGTATCCCCCCTGTACCTCCCTCCCTCCTCCTCTCCCAAACTCTCCCTTCCTCCCCCATTCCCACACATGCCCCTCCCCAAGTCCACTGATACTGGAGGTCTTCTTTTCCTTCCTTCTGATCCTAGACTATCAGGTCTCATCAGGACTGGTTGCATTGTCCTCCTCTGTGGCCTGGTAAGACTGCTCCCCCTCAGGGGGAGGTGATCAAAGATCAGGCCAATCAGTTCATGTCAGAGGCAGTCCCTGTTCCCATTACTGTGGAACCCACTTGGACTCTGAACTGCCATGGGCTACATCTGCAGGGGTTCTAGGTTATCTCCATGCATGGTACTTGGTTGGAGTATCAGTCAGAGGCAACTCTTATTGCAGCAGTTAAGAGCATGTGCTGCTCTGACAGAGGACCCTGGTTGGATTCCCAGCCCCACATGGCAGCTCAAAACCATCTGTAACTTCAGTTCAAGTGGAACTGATGTCCTCTTCTGACCTTGTCAGGCAACATGCACTCACATGGTGGGCAAACATACATGCAGACAAAACACTCAAACACATACGATAATGAAATAAATAAATTTTTTAAAAGGGGAAGTGGTGGTAAAGTGTTTCTTTCCAAGGACATATGAACAACATTGTCCTGGCTGGTTTTGTGTCAACTTGACGCAGGCTACAATCATCAGAGATGAGGGAGCCTCAACTGGAAAAAAAATGCCTCCATAAAATCGGACTGTAGCCACGCCTATGGAGTATGTTCTTAATTAGTGATTGATAAGGGAGAGCCAGGATCATTGTGGGTGGTGCCATCCCTGGGCTGGTGGTCAAAAGAAAGCAGGCTGAGCAAATCATGGGGGGCAAGCCAGTAAGCAGCACCCCTCCATGGCCTCTGCACCAGCTCCTGCCTCCAGGTTCCTGCCCACCTTGAGTTCCTGCCCTTACTGTTTTTGATATGAAATATTTATACAGAAGTGTGGGTGAGATAAACCTTGGCTTCCCCAAGTAGCTTTGGTCATGGTGCTTCATCACAACAATAGTAATCCTAACTAAGACAGAATAAATATAGTAAATGTGATGGCTCTAGTTGCTGCAGGTCAATGCTCACCGTGAAACCATTTGTCTTATTGGTCTTCTATGCAGTAAAATATTCACATTTCACTGTTTAAAATTGTGAACAGTCAGGATAATATTTTAAGTTTAAAAAATCAGTATTTACAAGTTTACTTCTATGCTCAAAGCTTACAGATATGCAGATTAAAAGCTCCACTGCTCTTCTTTTCCTATAAAAGTAATAATAATAATAATAATAATGTTATTATTATTATTATTGGAAACATTCTCAGTACCTTAGAAACCAAAATTTGTTCTAAGGTAATGTCTCCTTTTGTTGCACCTTGCCAATTCTTCCCCTAAAGTGAACTAAAAATGAGCAAATCATGAATCATGCATGGTTCAGAATGACTCAATTTTCTAAAGAACAGATGTCCTATTATATTTTTTTCCCAGAAAATAACACGTTTTCAGCCCTAGTGGCTTTCAAAAAAATCCACCAAATTCTATTTATACTAAGGTTTCAAAAGCAAAATGTAGAGCTTAAAGGGGGCGCCAAGAGATTATTCAACATTTTTACCTGACTGACAGGAAGATATTAATAATCCAAACAGTTATTTAGATTCCAAAGCTTAAGAATATAATATCCATACATCTATTGTATGTGAAAAATTTAAATATCTGGGGTTGTCCTTTGTTTTTAGGACAGAGATGCCATGTTGCTAAAACTGAGAATCAGTTATGACTTGCATAAAGCCATGTGTTTCATGGTTTGATACAGCTGTTTCATGAGATTCTATTCAGTTCAGACTGGGATAGTTTTAGAACAAACTTAAGCAATGACTCCAATATCCTTACATGTGAATGCCCTGAAAAGAGGAGAAAATGCTATGATGGCATAAATATTTGGAAGAGCAAGATGAGTAGAAATGAAATAATATGTTTTCGTGGAAACACAGAACACATTGTTACGGGGATGAAGGACCTCTGTGTTTGTAATGAGGAAATTACAAAGATATCCCCCCCGGGGGTGGGGAGCTTTAGGGAGGTTAGACCCACCTAATGTATTTCTTCCCAACTTGTCATTAAAACTGTTCTGAATATAGACGTCTTATTAAACTGGCATCGGTTCGGTAAACTTAGAAAGCTTTTTGCCAAACTTGAGGTTGAATTTTCACTAAACATGGTGTCAAGAGATGGGTGGACTGTTTGACAAATTCTTCCACAGTCCATCGCAGAGCTAAATTGACAATACCAAAGGAGATGGAAAGAGCCTTCATTTTACCTTCCGTTTAGAACTTAGCCACCTTCATCTGTGTTTAAAGCAGAAGAGGCGTGTGGATCTCTCAGACCCATAGAAATAAGGTATGACGCTCTCTCTCCCCACTACACTCCAGCTAAGAGTGTGAGGGGAGTCCGGGAAAACTCATATGAAAGCATGCATGCTTAAGAAAAAAAGAATGTTTATGTTCAGTAAATACTTTCTGAGAAAGGACTTTAACTTTGTTTGAATCGTCAT
Source organism: Pachyuromys duprasi (assembly GCA_028658305.1). NCBI lineage: Eukaryota > Metazoa > Chordata > Mammalia > Rodentia > Muridae > Pachyuromys > Pachyuromys duprasi. Next base: position 63,203,874 of record CM053744.1, read on the forward strand.
CCGTGAGTTTTCCTTTTCTCTTTTGAGATGCATGATTTTGATCCAGAATTTCTTACATAACTACTTGCCTGGTTTACCAAAGAAAGAAAAAGAAAGAAAAGATCCCAGAAGTTCACTGTCTGTTTCACCTGCAGACAAAATCGTGGCAACGTAAGAAAAGGTCTTGTAAGCTGGTTAGAGCATAGAGTCCTACGGAAGTAAAGGAAAGTTCTTTCAGGCTCTGAGAGAAAAAGACCCAGAGCAAAGAGCAACTGTGTGGTAAAGATGTCAATGTCCTGTCATAGGGAGTTGAATGCAAACCCCAAAACCCTGGAAATTGAAATAATTCTGAAAGTACAATTGTTAACACTCAACAAGTTCCATGAGCTTCCATTCCAGACAGAAAGACTAAATTTGGGGCTGGGGAGGTGGGCTGGAAGGCCTCAGGCTCTTTCAAACACATCCATAGTGTTAATAAGATGCGAAATAAATCTGAATCTTATCACATATTCAAATACAGCAGAAATACAGCCCGCTTTGCTTTTCTGTAAGTCAACCAAATATCCACTTCAGGCCCCCATTACACTTGAAGCAATTTAAACAATGTTCTTCATGCAGTGTCATGGTGAGAAGCTGGACGCATCAGCCACTCCTGCGGACCCCTGCTAAGACATCTGTCCACAAATCTTGTCTACAGGCACTGCACATAGCACCACCCAGAGGCACAGGGCCCTCCCTAGCGTATTAACAGTCTGAGGTTGTTACCTTTTTCTTTTCTAGGCAGAGACCATTCATCAGAACTGTGTTTATGGGTGAGGGCCCAAGGGCTCTTCTCAGAACACCAGGGCTAATGTCTCCCCTCTTACTCCCTCCCTCCCATGCCCCATTTCTAATCTAAGAAGTATTTTTCTGTTCTTTGTGGGCTAAAAGAACTTTTATCCCCATTAGATAAGGTCTCAGATATGCCCTTCTTTCTTCCCTTCCCTCTTCCTTTTCTTTCTTACCTTCCTTCCTTTTTCCCTTTCTCTCTTCCTTCCTTCTATTAGGATCTCATGTACACCAGGTTAGCTTGGGACTGACTATGTCATCAAGGATTCATATGATGCCAGCAATGATTTTGGTCTCACTTTCTTCTCTCCTTTCCTTAGTAGCCCTCCTATTGCTGGAACAAGACAACTCTAGGAAGTCTAGACTTTGACTCCTTGGATTTTATTAGTCATAGAAACTGAGAGACACTATTTTTCCAACATTCAAATAAAGATAATGAAGACTTTGACCAACTTTGATCCTTTGTTCACCTCTGGTCAATACCAGGGGCAGAAAGATAAGCCATTCTGATTGGTCAGCCAAGTTATGTTGGGTTTCACAAGTTCAAATTGTTAAGTCAAGGACTCCAGAAGCAATCATAAGGGATTGGAGGTAAGAAAGCTTGGCCATTTCTACAGCTGAATGGGGGAAGCAGTGGAGTATAAATTACACTTCCAAGCCTGTGGGCAAAAGAGCCCAGGTTGGGAGAGTCTGGCGGGCCAGAACTTCCCCGGTATATTTAATTCAACATTTAGACAAGGTAGACAGATGTGCTTCCCCACTCCCCTAACTGATCAAAGACCTGGTAACATAGAATCTGGGCTAGATATTCCATGTCTTCCCAGTTTCCTGGGTCCTGTGGTGAGAAGGTGCAGCCTCTTGACCAGCAGCAATCAAACACTGGCAGATTAGAGGGAGGGCCGCACCAACCAAGCCAGACAGTAAACAGATGCTTCTCTGCCAAGCCTGAGATACTCTGTGCCCGTTCTCAAAGCTGTGGTACTTCCTATGAGAACATGCTAGCTAATGCACAAAAGTCTACAATTGATTGCATAGTGATAGTAAGCACCACAAAAATCATTCCTTTTCTTACCGTTTAACATTTGGTCGTTGATACGTATGCTTTCTGCAACCACTAATTTCATGTCTTTAAAATTCATCTTGCAAATCTTGGTCCCCCTATTGCCTGTGTTTTAGATGTAGCCTTGAACTCAGTATATTGCTCATGTTTTTGGTCTTATTTGGAAAAACTTAATTTTAATTCAGACATATAACCCTCTAAAATCACAACCGATATACACCATCTTGCTGTGCGACTTTGGGTTTTTCTCTCTCTTTCCTTCTGTCTGTCTCTCTCCAACTCTCCCTCTCTTCTTTCCCAAGTCTCTATGCTGCTTTGTCTGTTATCTGCTTTCTCCTCTTGGGTTGACTTTGTGTTACATCATTGTCCTCTAAGGCAATATTTGACATTTGCCTTCATTTTTATGGTCAAATTCACAACAATTATTTGGACCAAGTGTGATGGTTAATTGTATGTGTCCATTTGACTGCACAGGGGGTGTCCAATATTTAGTATATCTGAAAAAGTATTCATTAAATTAGCATTTGAGTCCTACACTAATGGACACAGGCAGTCATCCAGCCCACAACCAAAGCCCTGGGTAGAAAGGAGCCCCTCCTTCACCTCAATGTGTCTGGCTAATCTTCCTGCATTAGGATTCAACATAGACTGGTCTGCACCAAGGCATCCTGTGCAGCTTGTCCAGTTGCAGCTGTTCTGAACACTTGGGCTTCATAACAGCTTCATAATCACTACAACACAAATCTTTGGAACAAGTTAACTGATCACGCGACAGACTTACTTAAGGACATCGGAGAATTAGAGGTGTTTAGGAGAGAAACCAGAATAAAAAGTCAAAAGTAATGCTGATAAAAACAGGCAAACACTGAGTGGAAAGAGAAAATCCTACGAATGTTAGTTTAAAAGACTTACTGAGCTACAAACAAAACTAAGGCAGCGAGAACCACAATATTTTCAAAGTCATCAAGTTTAAAGATAAAGAAGAGGAACCTTACTATTCTTTAAAAGTAATACACACAGAGAGTGCATAAACAGGCAAATAGTGTCATCTCACACCTTTGCTTATAAACAGAACCTTCAGCCACCTCATTTTATGCTTGAACAGATCAATGACTACTGCAAGTTCTATAAAAATGCAATGTCTATTTTACAATTTTGATTGACTTCATAGTCATCTGAAAGATGTCTTAAAGGAAAATTACTTAACTTTACCCAAAGCCTGCGGATAATGCTTTCTTTTGATAGATGTGTGTGTGTGTGTGTGTGTGTGTGTGTGTGTGTGTGTGTGCGCACACCATGGCATGCCTATGGAGGTGAGAGGACAACTTTAAGTGTCAGTCCATCCCCTTTTACCTTGTTTTTAGACAGGGTCTCTTCATTGTCATCTACCATAGGCAACAGACTGGTGGCCCTTGGGGTTTTCTTCTGGCTCCATTCTCATTAGTAGCACCGAGATTACAGATGTGCCCATGGGTTCTCAGGGCTCCAACTTATATGTATAGTATCATGAGCCCAATAAAAAAAATGCACAGGTAATGCTGGGTACATGTCTAGAATCATAAACCCAATAAAAAAAAAACCACATGGGTGAGGCAAGTCAGAGGCCTTAAGGGAGAACCTACCGCTGTTGTTTAAATAAATTGAAGTAGTGCCAAACTTCTTTCTAAACATCTATGCATCTACACCCATAGCCAAGTCTTACCATTAGCCTTAATCAGAGAAGCATCTCTCTGCAGTGACAATCTGTGCATGCCGAGACTTACAGTTGCTCGAGGTGTTGATAACAAGTGACAGTGAAGTGCTCACTCAGCCCTAAACAAGAAATTTATAGCAACTACTGCAAAGCTCTGGAATATGTCAGAGGAGGGAGTGGAAAGATTGTAAAAGCCAGAAGATAAGAAGGAGGACTTCAAAAGTGCATGTTCCAGTCATGAATTCAATGCAACTGAATTTGCCTACGTTGAGCCTGCACAAGACTGGCCCTGTCAATGATCACTCTCAGATGGGGAGGGGCTCATGGGCATTACCCTTCTCGATGAACTCCTGGCTTACTGGTAGACCAAGGGGAATAGGAGTCCTTGTCTTCAGTTGGCAACCACCAGTCTCCAATGGACAATTCTAAACCTGTGTCCACACAGATGCCCCTGGTTAACTCAATGTGTCACAAAACAAAATAAGACAATGTCCCACAAGACAAACGTGGGACATGGATTTGTTGTGGGGGTAGGGAAGTTGACAAGATAAGGAGGGAGCTGCTAGGGGGTGGGAGTGAGAGCAATTAGCATGCATTATCTGCACATATGAAATTGTCAAAGAACAAATTTAATTAACACAAAAGTTACATGAGAAACAAAAAGTGAGCCTGCAACTACCATACAAGCTAGCAATTACACTCCTGGCAATCATCCCAGAGAAATGAAATTTTATGTTCACAAATACCTGTACAAGAATGTTTATAGAAGAATGTTTGTAAAAGCCAGAGAGCAATAACCAGATGCCTTTCTGTGCGTGAATGGGAGAACAAACTGTAAAGCAGCCAGAGCAATGAACTCTACTCAGAGACAGCAGCGCATTTAAACTGGGCTGGGGAGGCGGCTTGGTTCATAAAGCGCCTCCTTCACAAGCATGATGACCAGGATTCAGTCCCCCAGAACACGTAAAAAGCCAGGTGCTGTTCTGCATGCCTGCAATCTGAGCACTGGCTGGAGGGGGGGGGGGGCGAGACAAGCAGATCTCTGAAAGCCAAATAACCAGCCAGCCTAGCTGAATGGATAAGTCACAGTTTCCGTGAGAAATGCTGAGGAATGACACCCGACATCTGACCTCCATGTGTCTGTGCACACATGCGCACGTATGTCTGCATATACCTATGGGAATAAGTACATACAGCACATATAACACACATGCACAAAATAAGTAAGCAAGCAAATTGTTGATATACACAGCCACCTGGATGAATGTCAGGATACTGCACTTAGCAAAAGAGGCTACCTTCTGTCAGACTCTGTACGTAACAGTCTGTATGGATGAGGAGTGTGAGACATGGGCACAGCTGTGAAAGAGCAGCAAGGGGCGTCTCGGTGGGAGTAGAAATGTTCTTTGCCTTAACTGTATCAGTGTAGAAACCCTGGCTGTAATTCCATACTATGGTTTTACAATATATTATTACACAGGGGAAACTAGGTAAAAGGCATGTAGAATCTCTGTCATCTTTTTGCACAACTGCATGCGGAATTAAGGTTATGCCCAAATCCAAGGTATGATTTTTTTAAATAGATAATATGCAAATTGTATAGCTAGAAATTTAACAATTTAGACAAAACAGCAAATTCTTTGAACTGTTTAAAAAAATAGCTGACAGAAAACAACTTAAGAAAAGAGTTTGCTATGGCATTGAAGTCATGGGACAGCTGCTCCCATTGCAGGAAGCAGAGAGAGGGGAACATTGCTGTGCATCTTGCTCTCTCTTTCAGGTAGTCTATGACCCCAGCCTATGGGGCGGGTCTTTTCCCACTAGGTATAACCTTTCTGAAAATACACCCTGACGTGTGCTTCCACAGTGGTTCTAAATCTGTCACATTGACAATGAATCACCATGGAAACACTTTACATTATATATTCACTTTACGTCCCAATCTCAGCCCCAACCCTCCTCTCCCTGTTTTCCAGGAGGCTCCGCCCTCCACCAATCCACCCCAGCACATCAAGTCACACCAGGACTGAGCTCAGCTTCATCCACTGAGGCTAGGCAAGGCAACCCTGTTAGGAGTAAGTGATCAAAATGCAGACAACAGAGTCCATGTCATAGACAGCCCCTGCTCCCTTTACGAGGGGACCCACATGAAGATCAACGTGTCCATCAATTATGTATATGTAGGGGGCCCAGGTTGGTGCTTCAGTCTCTGTAAGCTCCCATGCGCCTAGGTTAGTTGGCTCTGTTGGCCTTTCTGTGACATACATCCTATTCTAAGATGCTGACCTCGCTTCTAACCGCAAACCAGACAAGGATGTCATGAGTGAGCATGCCTCATAAACACATACCCAGAATTTTATAAGGTGGAGTCTCACAAAATTTTAGCAAGTTGAATACAACAGCATGTAAAAGGCTGCTTGTTTTTAAGCAAGTCTTACCATAGAAAGTGGGAATGATGTAAAATTGAAAAAAATCAAGATATTTCAATTGTAGATAACTTAAATGTGGAAAGCTATATAATCATTTCAACTGATAGGAAAAACACATTTGGGAAACAGTGAATGTCAAGAGCATTTTAAGCATTCTTTAAGTTAAAAATAGAAGGTAGCCTTCTTGAGCTGGCCTAAACCACCTACAAATGTACATAAAATATCATAGTGAATGGTGTGATTTGATAACTTTCCATTAAAACCAAGATCAGGATAAAGATGTCCCCTCTTGGCACTCATAGTCAGCATTGTAGCAGTGACTTTGACCAGGGCAATAAAGCAAGAAAAAGAAAAAAGGCATATAGATTTAAAAATTAGTAACATGTATTATTCATAGATGCCATTAATATAAATGTTGAAAATATAATGGAACATCCTTTAAAAAACTATTAGAAATAGTGAATGAATTTGTCAAAGTAGGACCATAAAAGATCAATGAAATCTGTTTCTTTCATTGTAGTCTCTGATTTACAATTTATTTTATTATAGCATCAGATTAGCACATGCTCAGTAGAAACTGATTCTTTGTTGTGTTGGGTTGAGTCTGAGACAAAGTCTTATTATGTAGCCTAGGATGGCCTGGAACTTGCAGTCTTCCTGCTTCACCCTCTCAATTAGAAACTTCGTCTGGTTCTTTAATTTTCATTTTTCTGTCATTGTAGAATGAAGCCTGATACTCTAACAATGTCAGGCAGTAGCAGCAAGCTGCATCTCACAGTCTGTCATGAGACCTGGATGTCAGCGGCTCCTATGACACGCTGAGTTGCTGTGCTGTGAAGGTTGGTACTCTGACTGTTTCAATGCATTTTTATTTATGTATTGTTTATACAGTGTTCTGCCTACAAGTGTGCCTGCATGCCAGAAGAGGGCACCAGATCTCATTATAGATGGTTGTGTGCCACCATGTGGTTGCTGGAATTGAACTCAGGAACTTTGGAATAGCCAATGTTCTTAACCTCTGAGAGCCATCTCTTCAGACCTCAATGCATTTTTAACATGACATGCTCAACTTATGAAGATTGGTTAGCATGAGTTTGTGTATTGGTGGTGAAATATTGGAATAAAACATCTAAATTTTTAAATATTTAAATAATATAAAATATAAATATTTCAAGATAAACCTGACCAAAATATGAAAAATTTAAATACCAAACTAATAAATGTTGCTAAGATAAAGAATCTATAAATAAATAGAGACAAGTAACTTGCTCATGGGGCAATACTCATATTTAAGATGTGACTTCTTCCAAAACTGATGTACAAATTTAGTACAACCCAATTCAAACCCCTAGTACACTTATAAAAGTTCACAAGCTGATTTTAAAACTTACATGGATGGGCAAAGGACTTGGAATGGTCAAACCAACTTCTATTTTAGCACACAATAAAGAAAGCAATTTTTGAAACATGCTATTACTACATAAATAGAAAACCTATTGGTGGAGCAAAATAGAGTCTAGACATACAGAGACAACTGATGTTTGACAACTGAAGTAGGTTGATAACTGATAACTGATGTTAGAACATTCACATGACAATAATTTAAAAAGAGCTTCACCCAGTATTGCCAACTGCTACACGAAGAATTCCCACTGTATTTTGTATCTAAACGTAAGTCCTTAAATTATAAACATTCTAAAAGAAAATATAGACAAAAGCTTCAGCAAGATGGCTCGGTGGGTAAATACTGAGGACTTGAGTTCTATTCCTAGAATCCATGTAAAGGTGGAAAGAGAGGCTCAACCAAGCTGTCCTCTAGATCCTGCATGCGCACTGTAACATACAAGCAGCACACACTCACACGTTCAGGCAATAGAAATTAAGGTGTGTTTTTAAAAGAAAACCTGGGAGAAAATCTTTTGTGGGTGAGTCTGAGTCAGGTAGAGCTCTCAGACTTGCTGAAGAAGCCACAGTGTGCCAAAAAAGTACTTTCCCATTACACTTCATCAAAATGGAAAATTGTCTTCAAAAAAAGGACATCTTGAAAGAAAATTCAACACATTCTGTATGATTGCATTTATATGAAACTAGAAAATGCAAACGAGTCTAAAGTGAAAAGAGGCTGATCAGTGATGCTTGGAGGTGTAGGAGCAGGAATGAGTGGCCACAGGAAACCAGGAAACTTGTCTTTATGGCAGTGATGGTTTCATGGGTGTGCATATGCCAAAACCAAGTTGTACTCTTAAAACGCCTCAGTGCATCAATTATAATGCAGTAAAAGCAGTTTAAAAAATAGCGTGTGTATGATGCAGCCCTGCCCAACAGGAAAAAAAAAAAGACCGATGAAGGCTTGTGGGAAAGTCCTTTATCTCACAAGCTGCCTGTGTTGTCTGCCTCTCTGTTTCTCCTTTCCTCCATGTTTCTCTCTGGGGATGACATTGCTCATAGGACAGCTGGAAGTTGCCTTCTGGCCAAGAAGAAAGCCAGTGTGAAGGAACCGCTAACAGACACAGACAAGCAGACACAAAGTCCTCAGGAGGAGCACAGCCCAAGTCCTGCTCGCACTGAGTCAGGAATTCTCTTCGTCTAAGGATGTAATAATATTCTGTAATGCCTATATCATTTTGAATCATGATTCTGTGCCTTACAGCATAAAAGTATCTGAGCCAGGATGGGGACATTTTCCTCTGAGAATGACATCAATGATTTGTAAAATGCCATCAGAAAAATCATTTGTTAAAAAAAACCTCTTTATACAATAAAAATGGATATATTTATTTACTGGTGATGATACTATATCAGTGAAGTTGACGTGTATATCTGTGGATGTCTGTAGTATATGAGACGTTTAAGTGCTAATACAGGTACATAAGACATAATATCTTCACTCACCACTTGCTTTTCCTATAGTACTTCTAAAGTTCCCTCTTTTGTTTGTTTGGTTGGTTGGTTTGGTTTTTAAGACAGGTTTCCTGGACTTGCTTTGTAGACCAGGCTAGCCTCAAACTCACAGAGATCCATTTGCCTCTGCCTCCCCGAGTGCTGGGATTACAAGCATGTGCCACAATGCCCAGCTAACCCAAGACTCTTAACTCATGCATTTCAGATGAGGAAGTCCTCTGCAACCAAGAAACAATGTGATTGAAAGAATGTTTGAGAATATAGGAAACTGTACCCAGATCCAGCAACATTTCCTGGAAAAACTCTCTAAACAATTTTCCATATAGGAAAAATGGCAAAGTAAGTGAGCAAGGGCATGTGCACAGTGTGCAGTTAGGTAAAGGGCTTCAGGGTCTTTGTTTTAGATGGACTAGAGCATCCTACCATAGAGAGATCTTCCACAAAGGCCCCAGCGCCGTGGTTCCCAGGGAAAGCTTCTTGGAGGAAGCTATGCACTTGCTATAGAAAGAGCTCTCCAAGAGCTGTGTCCTTGTGAAGGCTGGACTAATGCAGCCAAGGCAGGTAATATGGAGGGAGTTGCACTTGTGAGTTGCCTATTCCTACCCCTGAGGCCAGGCACGAGTCCCCGCTTGCACCCCAGAAGAGCTGAGAGAAGAGACACTTCCAAAGCCTCAGCTGAATATTGACTGGCTGCCAATTGGCTCAGTGCCAGCCCACAGGAGCAGAAACTTTCCCCAGGCCCGTTTGTTACAGCCTACTCGACCCTAAGTACTTGGTCTGTAATTACAGGTCAGTGTATACAAGACAGGAAATGGAAAATAACATCTTGCCCCGTAGCACCAGCAAGCCAAACAGGAGAACCAAGACAAACTCTTCAAACAGGTGTTTCACTGAAATGAAACCCCTGGAAGAAGTACATAAAAGCTTTTAAAAAAATAATGAATTCGCTCAAGAAGATATAATTAAAGATTAAGAGGTTAACAGTTAAATAGATGATGTGTGCTTGAACTTTAAAAACAATTTAAGAAACATCTAAAAACAGTCTAAAAAATATACTGAGATTCCGCATTCCCAACAGTAAGCGACAGTAAGCTCATCCAGTGGGGATGAAATAATAGCTGGAAAAAGCAGAATCAACTAGAGAACATAATTTTAAAAACTGACATACTGCTTAGCTAGTACACCAAGGGTTCACCTATTTCCCAGAGTGACAAGAAGAGGGAGCAGCTGATGAATGGCCTGCCTTCCCAGTCCTTGCCACTGGGTAGAAATGAAAGTCTCACCTGTGTCTTCCTACCATTTTCGGTAGAAATGGAGAAGTGGAGAGTAAAAGTATCCAGGGAAAGACCAAAAGTCATTCCCAATTGGATAGTGTGTCAAGAGAACATCCTATACAATATTCAGTTTCAACCCAGGCTTCAAAGAATTTCCAAGGTTCAATTTCAGTTTTCAAACCTAAACAATATCTTTTCGATAACATAGCTGTCAGTTAAGCAGCAGATGAAAGGTAGTTGAAAAGCAAGTAGATATACCAAAGAAATGATCCAGAATGCAATGCAATGGATAAGATGTAGGAGGCATTCAGGGATATAAAAACCATCCTGAAGATGTAGCCTGTACTTGTTTAAAATCCAAAAGGAATGAATAATAATAATAAAAAAAAAACAGAATAGTCATGGGGAGGGTGGACTAGCAGGTTTTCGGAACTGTTGAAAGATACCAACTCTTAAGATCCAGGGAACCATTTAAGGCCCAATAAACTCTAAATGGGGGCATAAAAGTGGAACGTGCCTGGATTCATCATAAGGAAGCTATAAATAGAAATCAGGAAAGCAGCAATTAGGCTGCTCCAGACTACCTTGGGGAGAGGTGGGGGGGAGGTGTTAGGGGACTTGACGTTATAACTACTGCATGGCCCACCACTGAGCTACAGCCCCATCCCTCAAACGAAATGGTTTTGGTTTGCTTTGATCTTGTTTGTTTGTTTGTAAACAGGGACTTACTGTGAAGCCCTGGCTGGCCTGAAACTTTCTATGTAGACCAGGCTGTCCTGAAACTCACAGTGATTCGTGGGACTCTGCCTCTGTGGTGCTACGATTAAAGGTACACACTATGGGCAAGCCCAAACTGGCAACGAGGAAACAGAGAGATGGGGCCCAAGACTATAGCTCAGAGGCAGAGCATTTGATTTTGTTCCTGAGACCATGGATTCAGCATCTCCCTGAAACAAACAAACAAACAAACACCACTAACAACAAAGCAAACTAGAGAACTGACTAAAGTCGAATTTGGGGGTTGAGAAATAACTCAATCTAGAATTGCAGATGAATAAAACAGTTTCTATCACAGCGTTTAGGGCTGAAGAGATGGTTCCATCAGTCATGTGCTTGTCGGGCAAGATCAGAGCATCAAAGAGACCAGTACCAAGAGGTACTGGTAGGAAATGGACTCAGTGGACAGACAGTTTATTAAGAAAGTTTTAGATCATTGTTGTCAGTATTTCCTCTGGGCAAACCAGGAGGCTTTGGATGACCAAAGCATCCTGGTAAAGGACTTGGTCTGGACAAGTGGATGAGATGTGTCAGAATAACCTAGGTCCCACTCACACTAAAATATTCCTCCACGTACTAAAACAGTGCTGTCCCTGTGAAATCTTCTGCAGTTTACAGTTACACAGTTTTCTTTAAAAATAAAATACAGCTGGAGAGGTGGTTCAGTGGTTAAGAGCACTGTCTGCTCTTCCGAAGGACCCGGGTTCAGTTCCCAGCACCCACATGACAGCTCACAACTATCTGTAACACCAGTTTCAGGGGATCTGACACCTTCACACTAGTGCACATAAAATTAAAAAAAAAAGAATAAAATACAGGAGAAAAACAATGACAGTTTTTTGTAGGAGTCAGCTGCTCAGAATTCAATATTAAACTCTGTCATGAGTACTGTACCCATGTTGCACCTTTGTGCTTTCAGGCATGACTCCAGTCTGTCGTGGTCTCTTTCTGTCCCAGGCAGGATGAATTAGCCACAGAATGAGACTTCATATGTCACTCCATACTGACTGCCTGAATGCATGTTTTATGGTAATGTAGTGAGTATTCAGGTGCTGGGAATTGAACCCAGGACCTCTTGCATGTTAGATATGTGTTCTACCACTCAGCTATTACCAAACTCTCATTGAAAGAAAAGACTATACTCCTCTTAACATCTCTTCAAGATTTAAAGCACCATTCTCACTGACCCACCTTTTTCTCCTCTTGTTTATTTTGTCTTTATCTCTCATCTGTAATTCCAACGTACTCTAAATGTTAGAAATGTTAACCTCGTTACCAAGTTTTTCCTCTGAGAAACCACAGTACAATGAATATCAGTGACTATAAATGAGAGTTTTCAGAGACTCAGAGACTTAGTAAGTCCTTTGTGGAGTTGGTCTGTTTGACTGCCATGAGGCAGCCGTTATCAGTATCTTACCTCACAGAAGGATGAAAGGAAGCCTGGGATGATTAGATAGCTTGATAGGGTCACACAGAAGCCCAGGGCAGAACAGGAGTGGATTCTTTTCCTAGGGGTATAATCAGGCACTGGGCTCAAATTTGAAGGTAGCTGCACTTCAGAGCCTGAGGGCTTCACCACCAGGCTACCCTTCCAGCACTGCGATAGCTCTTCCTAAGCATATAATTACACTTTGATGAAAGCATTTGCTGTCCTCTGCTTTGCGTGACACCACATACTCCGTTGGCTTGTGCCACTTCTTAGAGGACAGTGACAGTAGCGTGTATTTAGTGTATAATAGGTACCATTATCTGTGAAATCAGTGACATTTTCCTTTTGTGCTTACTGACATCTCCGTTTCAGTGTCTCCTCATCAGCAAAGGAGGAATATTTTGAATTTTTCTGGATCAAAAAGGCATTCTTGCTCTTTTTCATTGGGGTCCCTCTTAGTGATAATATCTAATACAAATCACTTTCGTCTTGGCTATTAGATAAAGGCTCGTTCTTCCAAGCATTATGTTAGGTAGAAATTGTATCTCCTTCTCCTTGGGGGCCGGGGGCGGCTAATTGAGAGCTTGCTTGATAAGATATGTTTAGTGCCAAGTACAACACAAAATATGCCTAGTATTGCTATGGAGGTGAAACAAAATTCTGCACCAATATGGCATGATGCATCACAATGAGCACATGCCGTAGTGGTCAACAGTGCAAGCATTGAGAGCCCCCGGGACTCTGAGGAAATTAATTTACTTTAAAGTTCTCATAACAACTGTTTATTCTTGTTGACATTCATTGTATTCTCTAGTTCCCTTTAGTATTTAAAACTGTGATTTAGGGTTCTTACGGTGAGCGTGTGTGTACGCACGTGTGCACGCCTGTGTATGTGTGTTATATATATGTATATACTTCAACTTGTAAATGGAAATGTATATAATGTAAATCATTACGTATAGTTTTAGAGCTATAATGTATGCTTCTCGTATAGGTGAAAAAACTGGTGCTCAGATGTTACTTGATAAATTACAGAGATAATTCAAAACAAACCAGGGCTCCAGTTCAAGAAAGATTTCAGGTTTACTCTTGGCTTTTGCAGCTAAGCGTTGTGGCCTGTTCTAAGCAAGTGGGTGCAGTACCATGGCCGAACAAGTTGAATCCTTTCTAGAAATACACATAAAACACTCCTGTTCCATTTTCAGCACATGTCTTAGAGCTTTCACTGCTCTGAGTTAGTATTTATTTTGTGAATCCTCTTTAAACCGCATAATTTTTCCGTATACTATATGGATTTCAACTTCTGAACTCTATACACTATTACCAATACATAGCTTCACGATAAAGGAAACACATGTGATTTAATGGACTTAACAACATGCACAATCTGTCTTCACAGTATTGGCGCTGAAATTTTCACAGATAAGCATTTTTTTTCTTATAACAAAATACCCTTTGACTCATTAAAAGTGGATGAAATTGTCAGAAACATCACTGAAACTAGGTCTGTAGAACACAGGAAAAAAAAGTTGGGTATCAAAGCAGGAGTACCAGAAGGACGTAAGTGGCTTTGCCTGCTTCGTAGCAATGGAGCCCACAAAAGAATGTTCAGGTTCTACCCAAAGATGCCAATGAACATGATCTTATTTAGAAGTGGATCTTTGCAGACCCACCCGAGCTAAGAGGTAGACACAGTGGCTGGTTTCTTGATAAGAGAAAGGAGTGCAGACTGTGGGGTTAAGCGGCCTGCTGCTCCTGTGGAGGACTCACACTGGGCTCCAGCATCCATGCTGGAGCCACATAAACCTCCTGTAATTCTAGCTCCAGGTGATCTGATGCTTCGTTTGGACTCCACACACATCTGCACTCACGCATACACATACCCATCCCCCACTGCAAACACACACACAGATACATAGAATTTAAAATAAATTTTTTAAATGAAAAAGAGGCAAGTCTCTTTAGATGCGGATTAGAGGAGGCACAGGGAAGAAGCTGACACATAATGAAGTACAGACTGCAATGCTGCAGCCAAGCCTAAGAGGCAGGATACTGCCACAGCCACCAGAGGCTGGCAACAGGCAAGGGGCTTCTGGGGAGTGTGGCCTTGACAGCCACACCTTAATGTTAGACCTCTAGCCTCAAGGGCTGTGAAGGAACAAATCCCAGACATTGTGGGGTTCTGTTACTACAGATATAGGAACTTAGTCCACCTGCTTCCCATACCACCTTCTATTTTAAGTCTATTCCATGGGGACATTTAGAGCTTCGAATTTAACCTGATGCTTCTTGCTGATGAACAATCTTCAGCTTGTGTTCTCATAGTATACCCACTGCCTCTACCTCTGTAACAACCAGATCCTTTTGCCTTTGACAATGGGGCTGCCACACCTTGCAGACTGTAGTGTTTTCCCATCCCCACCTAGTCCACAAAGGAAAGAAAAACACCTTACACTGGGTTGTTTCATGAGAGTTTGCAGGCTTTGTATTCATACCAGCAGGGAAAGAAATCATTTTTATATACACTCCATATCAGTAAGCTAAATCATAACAGAAACACAATCCTCTGTGGGGTGGGGTGGGGGGAAGAGAGGGTAGGAAGGAGGTCTGTGTGTATCACTTTATGTCACATTCTGGAGCTCAGTGGCTGGCTATGTTGGCTGGCCAATGAATTCCTGAGATCTAACTGTCACTGACACTGCTCAGATTACAGATGCCCCCACCTACAATGGCTTTTACATACCAAGGATCCCAATGACTACTATATACTGACTGATTTCCCAAGCCCCTGGGGCACAATTTCTAATAATATCCCATAAATAATAACAAAGCGTTAAAAAAAAAGGTGGTTTTTTTTGGGGGGTTTTTTGGTCCCCCTTCTGTAGGAAGCCTCTGAACTCTAGATAAAACAGCCTCTGGGATGTAAATGAAATGGCTTTAAGGTAGATTACTGGGCTCTTAAGGTCACTTAAAGACTTCCAAAAATCTAATGAAAAAATTCTATGTTCCCTCGATAGCATCCCACCAAGGTTTTTATAACCTCACAGGGTGCGGGATGGAGGGATGGACAGCTGCAAGGAGGGCGAAGTACCAAAACAATACTGCGGGACTACCTGACTAATCCCTGGCGTTTCAAAGTTGCTACTTCCACTTGAACTCAGTAGTGAGACCCTGAACTCTAAAATATGGTTCAGCCCAAAACTCACTTGGGAGCTACCTCTCACCAGGCTATCATCCCCAGCCTATGAAGGAACCGAGCCCAAAAAAATAAAGAAGCTCAAACGCTAGCAAAAGGTCATCACTGGGAGGCCTCTTCAGAAAAATAACCTCCCTTGAGCCGGGTCAGGATTTATGAGCTGTAAACCAACCCTGTTGGGTCCCACCGGCGCTCCAATTCCAACCACAGCGGTGATCGCACAGGCCGGACAATGCACTGTGGATGGAATAACTGAACAGACTGAAGACTTCCCCCAAACCCTAAGTTCACAGTTCTCCGGAGAGACGTCAGCTACGGTCTCGAAATTCCGGTTCAGTCTGTGAAGAGACCTGAGTGTAACGGAGACCCCCCCAGAGGAGGGGACATGCAGATGAGACTGCCTCTCCCGCCGGGCGCCTGGGGACCACGCCGGCCCCCGGTGGCCTCCAGCTGCTCGGGCCTGCCCTTGGAGCGCGGGCGCCTCCCGGGGGCGTCGCGGCCGCGGCGGAGCTTGGGGGCCGGGGGCGCCGGGTCGGGGCGCGCGGGCTTCCCCCACCCCCGGCGGCGACCCCACCTCCCGCCCCCGCTGCGCGCGCGCGCGCGTGGGTCCGTCCGTCTGTCTGCTCTCTCGACGTCAGTGGGAATTTCCAGCCAGGAAGTGAGAGAGTGAGCGAGTGAGGACGAGAGAGAAGTACCGAGGCGAGCCGGGCAGGAAGAGGAGGTTTCGCCACCCGAGCGGCCGGGCTGCGCGCTGACGGCTTCCCGTGCCCTGCGCGCCCCCGGCCTCCCCGCCGCCGCCGCCGCCGCCCTCGGGCCTGCTCGCCGGCCGGCTCCCCCCTCCCCAGCGCAGGCCGGAGCTCAGGGCCCCGGCGCGCCCGGCCCAGCCCCGCGCTTCCCCGTCCGCGCCGCAGTCATGGCGCGCCGCTGAGCTGCCCGCCCGCCAGCCCGCGCCCCGACCCGGCTCGGGCTCCCGCCGGTCCGCCCTGCCCCGCCCCGCAGCGGGAGCCCGCAGGCGCGGAGAGGCCGCGCCGCACCTCCAGGGTAAGCCCTCGGGGTAGGGGTGGGAGGTGGAGGACCGGAGCCGCCACCTCTCCGCAGCACCGCTGCATCGGGTCCCTCCGGGCTCGCCCGCTGCTCGGTGCTCCGGGAGGTCCGCGGGGGAGTCCCGGGCGGGGGTTGCGGGGCGCGAGGCCCCCGTCTGCGGGAACGGGGCACATCCGCACTGGGCGGCCCGAGGCCTCGCCCGCTCGGCGGGGCCCTCCGCGTCTCCGCGGGCGGGAACGGGAACCCGAGGGGAACTCTTACAAAGTTTTAGAAATTACTGCCCAAGCCCCTGCCGCAGGGGAGGTGGCGGCCAAGCAGAGGTCTGCCTCGGCGGAGGCGAGATAGGAAGGTGCTTGGTGCAGTGCACAGCCAGATTTCACCCAAGGGCGGTCGCTGAAATGAAAGCAGAAGTGCCTGTCAGACCGTCTGGCTGGCAAAGCCCTTTCCAGCTCCTCGGAATCCAGCAGGAGAGTCTGGGGCCCGCTTTCCAATCTGTGGTAGACACCCCCCCCCCGCCCAACACACACACACACATACACCCTGCCACACACATATAATGCATTCAGCTGCCAAATCTCAACATTGATTTTCAAAATATAAGGAGGGCCTTGTACCGATTTTCCAGGCCTGGCATTTGAAAGAGAAATTACCTACTAATAGCACCTTTTAGACTCTTAATTACAGGACACTCTAGGATAATGGCACCATGTATTGTGCATGACCTCTAAAACAGAAAACGATACAAACGGCCCCTCTCCTGCATGTAAGCTTCCTTTAGCTTCTGAGAGAGACACTGATCTTGGCTCTGTTTAGTAATCTATTCTAAAACTTAAATGGGACTAATGATAAAAGATTTCCTCATCTAGATTTAACCCGTTTTTTTTTTAATGAACTTTAAGTAAAGGTTGACACTGCAGCTTCCTGAGTAACCATATTTAAAATTTGTTGTTGTTGCTGCTGTTGTAGGTCTCATAACTGAGAAATGATTTATGGTGTTTATTAACATTTGATAGACATGGCATCATATCTTGGGGTTCAGACTGATGGTCGTTGGTAAATACTAAAGATGGAGATCAAGATAGAGTTCAGTAGCTTTCTAATGGAATCCTCAGCTGAGCATTCTTTCATGGCATGAAATTAATAAATGTTTGTCAGACCTTAAAAAGGGAAACTTGGTTAAAACAAGGCCCTAACAGAAGTGTGCTTTTTCCCTGATTTTAATATCGTGCTTTCTAGAAATGAAGCCTCTTGCTGTTTGATGCACAAAAATTATGTAAATTATTTACAGCAAAGTACTTTGTCTAGCATATGAACTTGAGAAGACTGGAATTACAAAGGTTTACTTCCTGTTGCATTTAACATTTATCATTCCATTGGATGACTAAAAGAACACAGATAATGAAGGGGATGTGAAATCTGTGACTCCTGTCCATGTTGGTACATTTGGGAGTGTCTTGCTAGCTTAGAGAAAATATCTTCTTGGCTTAACGTCCTGAGCAAACTTGAACACAAAGAAGGCTTCTACTTAGACTTAACGCTGGCACTAAAATACTATACTCGCTGTGAAACGCTAACCACTTCAAAACCAAAAGACTTTTAAAGAAAGTTGTTTAATCCTGTTGAAGGTTGGTGGCAACCTGACTGACTCTTATCTTTGTTTGGAAATTCGGTAACAAATCTACACATGGTGATTACTTGAACTGCATAAAGTAGCAAATGTGCCTGTGTTTCAAAGCCAGTTGGTAAATACTGGAGTATACATACAAAAATAGCCCTTCCCCTTTGTAAGCACTGCTTTGATCTTTGTGCTTCCTTTTTAACTTCTGCCTCTGAGACTGGCTCAGCTAGGCTGAATGAGTTGCAGTGGGTTAGAGCCGGACTAGTTGGAAGTGGGCAGCGTGAACAGTTAGTGGTCGTGACTGTGTTCCTTGCCCTGGTCCCTTCAAACAAATCGAAGCTAAGCAGAGAGGCTAGAATTTCTTCGGGCTGTTTTCGCTGCCGGTCACAGACTTCCAGATAACTGATGAAGTAAGCCACTGCTTTGGCGTTCAGGGATTGCTCATTGTGGTAGATAGGTCTAGATAAAGACTTGGCAGCTAAATGGATTGTGGATTGTCGTTCAGTCAGCAAGCCCATAGTTTTACCTAATGTATTTATGAGGTATTCCCCTGCTCAGAGCAGGGGAAAGTTCTGGCTTTTAGGGGGAAGTGACCATTTATAACCTTCAATTAATTTGAGCCTGGGAACAGAAAGAAGAGTAGCCGGCAGCTGTGAACAGTAAGCTAAAGTAGTTGTTCTTGAGTTGCCATGAGGACTCATAGTTCATCCAGGCTGGGGATCAAACCGAGGGCCTCATGCATGTTCTACTTTGAAACTATACCTCCATATACCTGCTGCCTTGCTATCAGGACTTTTGGGATAATGGTCAAAATACCTTTTCCCCCCCTTCCAGAATTAAATGATAGATGGCATGCTCTGGGCCCAGAGCTACTGTGTTAGGAGGTGCACCTGGAATGCAATAGTTGAATCAAAGCAGTAAATCCTTGTGTTATGCTCATCTGGTGTGGTAAATTGAACAGGAATTAGATGTATGTGAATTGTTATCTGTGCAAAAGTTCTCATGGATTTGTCCTCTGGAGGGAAGTTGTTTTGTTTGGATGGGTTAGCAGCTTTCTGCTTACAACATGAATTATATATACCGTAGTGTGATTGTGTTAGAAGAAAGGGGCCAGGATAAGGTGAAATTGAATTTTCGTGCTAGCAGACTCTTGACGTGCCTTGCGCCTGCATTTCTGTCTGATTAAGCTGATTGAGAGCTGGAGTGCTTTATTCTGCCTCTGGGAACTGTGATTGGCGCTTTCGCTCCTCTCATCACTACTGAACCTGGTTGGGCTATTAGAGGTGAACAGGTAAAATAGTAAACGCGTGTGTACCCAGGCCGATGCCTTCTGATGAAGCTTAGGAGATTTGGGGTGTTTAACTAAGTGCAGGCACTCAGCCTCAGGGAGATAGGCTTGGAAGGAGGGCACAGCCTTGCAAGTAGAACCCGGAAGAGGTTTAAAAACCACACAGTTCACAAGAGTGAATAGTTCTTACCTTTGTGCTGTTGCCTTAGTGCATATGGATTGCCTTGTTGGGAAGAAGAAGGGAAGGAGAGAGAAGGAAGGAAGGAGGGAAGGACATTCTTTTCCTGCTGATGAAGTTGCTTTACCCTTCTTGCTTCTGTACTATCTTGGAGGACTGTTCCTCGATGCTAGTTAATGTTTTCAGATGAGAGTGGACGATCAACAAAGAGTTTAGAGACTAAGATAAGACTGCTTTACCTCGAAGCCTAATATAAGATAGGATTTGCTAAAGATTGTGAAGTCAAAGAGGAGAGAATATAGATACAACATTTGTTGGAGTATTGATCCTATGTACTACATATTAAAAAGTTTTAAATCTATTATTATGAAGACAATATACTTTGAGTAGTAATGAACACAGACTTAATTATCAGTAATGTAAGTTTGATGGGCTTAATTTGTTGTTTGTTTTAAAAACTGGAATAACGATATATATGGTTTTAATTACCTAGTACAAATTACCTTCTATCTTTTTACCTCTTACTGTTAGGTCCCAAACTACCTAAACCAGCTTTTAGTCTGACCCTTAATTCTCACGAATCTAAAATATCTCAATCCTTCTTTAACTGTGGGGAAAAAAGCTGAGTTTTTAAGGACATAAATATTCTACAAGGCATAGTCTTTAGAAGAACCTAAAATTATTAAAAGAATAAAAGACTGTTTGAAAGAGTCAAGTCTATACTAACAAGAACTCTTTAATCCTTACATTAAGTTTGTTGGTACTTAGATGATAGTTGATAAAAGACTGAATGACATTAAATTGTTTTAGTTAACTTGTTTTGACAGACAGTTTTTTCCTATAGGCAATAAAAAGCATACTCTTCTGGTAAGAAAGAATCTTAAAACACAGTTTTTGCTCCCCAGATATCATATTTTATGTAAATTTATGGTTTATTGGAGTGAATAAATTATTAAAAAGTACCTACTTTTCTCTCTTTTAAAAATGAAGCCTTTCATTCTAAAGGAAGATTTTATGAAATGGAAAACTATCTTTTTAATTTTCAAGTTTTAGAGACACTAGCCAAACAAGGTAATAAAGTAACCAAAATGTACTTATACAGGTAAAATGCACTTATACGGGTAAAATGTGTGTGTGTATAAAGCTTTCTTGTAGAGTTAGAAGTTCTCTAAATTCCATTGAAGCTGTATTTCAGTGCTGGCCTCTCCAAAAAGGGAACCAGTGCTACTACAAAGCTTGCTCACGCATATCCCATCCACCAACCAAAACCTCTAAATAAAATATGGCCTCCAGAAGTAAGAGCTTGTTACTCATGAGTCTGCCTATTCCAAGGAACTAGATGGAAAACCCTGGGGGGTTTACTGTGTTTCCACTTTGACCTTGTGATGACCTTGCAATACTGTAAAACTTGAGGCTCCCAGGAGTAAGCTCTATTCATCCCTCAGTTGTAGCACTTTTAGGAAATTGAGCTTGAAACTATGCATCTGAACACTTGTTTTTGACAGACTCGGTTTATTCAATGAAATATACCAGCCAGACTAGAAATGAACAAGAAGCTAGTCTCCATCCTGATGTGGTTGTGTCTGGCAAGCCTTAGGACAGTCTTCTGTCCTAATTCTTGTTCTTGCCTCACCACTTTTCACAACACCCATAAGCATACATCCACATTGAGAAAATTTAATGTACATATATATATATATACACCTATATAAAATCACTATATATGTATATATATATGTGTATATACATATACACACATATACATATGTATATACACATATGTATGAATGTAAATCAGTGCATTGATGCACCGCATTACATATGCATACATATTTAATCTTTTTTGTTGTTGCCAAGAAGCTCAGATAATGTATTTGCATGTGTTACCCAATACGTGGAAAGCTGTCTTTGCTGAAAAGGGCTGTGAAAATGACTGGCAGAGGTGTTTGTTAGTTAAAATTATAGACAACCCAAGCACACTGCCTGTGTCTTCCCCACAAAGCAGTGTGTTCAGCTGTGGTCCGCTGTGGTCCGCTGCGTAAGGAAATTCATCCTGCAGCTTCTGGATAAATCTAGAACAAGAAAAGCTCTAACTTGTTCTAGCCACTGTATTAGTCAAAGATGTATAGGCAGCCATACGTTTCATATTAGATTTAACATTTATTGGTTTTTTCCGTTTAATGGAAATTTTTTGACAAATGAGTTTCACTGTAGTTTCTGTAGCAGGCTTACTATTTATAAACTTGAACTAAAGAAAAAAAGATCAGATTGAGTATTCTTCTAGAGAAAGAGGTTAACATTTAAGAGAGCAGGCTGTTTGAATGAATCTTATTTATTCAAAGAGCAAAAAGCTTCCAAAATGATTAATTTGTTATGTATACTGTGGTTTGAACCAACCCTCTTATGCCATATATCAGTGAGAGCTCATTCTCCGCTTCCTGTATTCCCACCAGTTCTCATGTCTCTCAGTGTGCAGAGGAGAAAAGTTAAAAGTGATGACAGTCTCTACATACTTATTGACTCTCTGTCAAGCCCACAACTCATTTTAATAGAAAAAAAATAAATCACTTAATTGTCTTAGAAAATATGCCTTCAAAGACAAGAATTTTAGGAACAAGATAGTGACTATTTTGAATATATTAACACAAATTTCTACCTTTTTCCCAGTAATATTTGTACTACTCCTTTTGTTTGTTATTCACATTTTGATCATTATCCGTGACATGAATGAAAACTAGTCAGATGTGAAATATTTGTAAGTGAATTAAGCAACACAAAAAGCTCCAAGGTTTCCAAATACAGAAAGTACATGCTTACTTGTTATTATATACTCCCCACTCAAGTAGCAAAATCTTGAATGATCTGTTAGCCAGCATTAAGCATAATTAAGCAAAACATTTAAAAATTATTTCAGTTAATTTTTGGTGTTTTTTTAAATTTTTATTTTTTACATTAATTACAGTTTATTTACCTTGTATCCCAGCTGTAGCCCTCTCCCTCATTCCCTTCCAATCCCTCCCTCCTTTATCTCCTCCTCCTCCCTGCCCCTCTCTAAGTCCACTGATAGAAGTCTTCCTCCCCTTCCATCTGACCCTAGCTTATCAGGTCTCATCAAGACTGGCTGCAGTGTCCTCCTCTGTGCCCTAGCAAGGCTGTTCCTCCCTCAGGGGAGAGGGGGAGGAGTCTAAGAGCCAGCCACTGAGTTCATGGCACAGACAGTCCCTGTTCCCCTTACTAGGAAAACCCACTTGGACACTGTGCTGCCATGGGCTACAGCCAAGCAGGGGTTCTAGGTTATCTCCATATATGGTCCTTGGTTAGAGAGTCAGTCTCAGAAAAGACCCCTGTGCCCTGATGTATTTGGTCCTTGTGGAGCTCCTGTTTCATGTCTTATTATCTCCCCCTTCTTTTATGTGATTCCCTGTACTCTGCCCAAGGTCTGGTTATGAGTCTCAGCATCTGCTTTGATACACTGCTAGGTAGAGTCTTTCAGAGGCCCTCTGTGGTAGGTTCCAGTCCTGTTTCTTGTTTTCTCCCACCTCCAGTGTCCATCCCATTTGTCTTTCTAAGTGAGAATTGATCATCTTACCCTAGGTCCTCTTTCTTGTTTAGCTTCTTTGGGAGTACAGATTTTAGTATGTTTATCCTGTATTATATGTGATAGTCACTTATAAGTGAGTATATACCATGTGTATCTTTCTGCTTCTGGGATACCTCACTCAGGATGATTTTTTCTGGATCCCACCATTTGCCTGCAGATTTCATGGTTTCCTTGTTTTTAATTTCTGAGTAGTATTCCATTGTGTAAATGTACGACAATTTCTGTTAATGACTCTTCAAGATGCTCCCTAAACTATTGGTTTTTTAACATGGGCTTCTTTGTAGGCTTACCAATTTGCTAGTGTTTGGCTATTAAGGCTTTCTTAAAGGCTTTAGTATTTTGCTAAGATATGGGAAAGGTATGGAAGACAACAGCATCTAGTATAAAGCTCTACATGTGGTGAACTTTAAAAAAAATTACATAGATATATCTAGTTTGTAGACATCAGGTAGGGGGCAGCTTGCAGGAGTCAGTTCTCTGCTTTCATCATGTGGCTCTTGGAGATTGAACTCAGGTTGCACAGCATGACAGGTGGCAAGTACCTTTACCTGCTGAGCGGTATCACTAGCCCCTATGATGTTCTTCTGTGACCTAGAAATTTTAAAGGAAGACAGTATGGAAGGATTGAAGAAATACAGATGGACATTCATATAAGGAAAATTTAGAGTAGAGCGGAAGAAACACACAGATGAGGTTGAGAGTAAAAGTTAAGTCAGACCTAAGCTTGCCCTGTGGGCTACTTGTAAGACTATATAATACTATATAATAAAATCAAAACTGAAAACAAATATAAAATCCAGGAAGTAAGAATTTTTTTTATGTACTCCCAACTACTTCTTCCAAACGAGGTTGAAAACCTGGGGAGGACTTTCTAGAGGAGATGGATTAAAGTGAATGCAAAACACAGCCAGTTGAGTACTTTATTTAAATAATTCATTTCTAATGCTTTGAATCCATGGAGTATTGTAACTAGTCTGTGTAAGTCTCATTAAACCTCAGAGCCTTGAAAGATTTGGACAAAACAATGACAATGAAAACATAAATAAAGGCTTAGATAGAGTCCTCTGTAATGCCAAATCTTCAATGTAGAAATAGAATAATCTAGAAGGTGAATCAGAGTTCCAGAAAATTGCATAGGTTATAAACTTCATGGTTGAAAGGGGAAGAGGCCATGAAAGAACTGTTGTTGCCTCTGAATAGGTTTTGGTAGGCATTTCATGTCAGTCACCCTGTTGAGAAACTGAAAACAGTGGAGTTGGAGATGCAGCTAGCCCATGGGTCAGGGATTTATCTATTATGCACAAGACTATTCCATATACTATACTGCAAAAAAAAAAGTCACTTCCCTATTCTAAGAAACATTCTAAGTAAACATTGCTGCACTTGGGAAATTAAAATCAAAGGCATGGTATCTGACAATAACTAAATATCTTCCATTGTTCTCATGCTAATTATAGCACTCATTTGGTGTGATACAGTTTCTCTCCATGTATTTACCCAATTTCCCATTGAAGACATTTAACTCAATTTCAACAAGCACACAGAACTATTAAAATATTTGCTGATTGTTTAAGAGTGCTACATAGTTGGTCATTTACCCTGCAATTATGGTTCTTTCTTTTTCTCATGGGTGGGGAAACACCCTGCTTCTCTTAGAAAGTCTATTGTAATAGCCAAATAGGAGTTAGTCCAAGTTGCTGTTGAGGTAGTTTAATCCTGTGCTGCAAGAGGTGGATGATGTTTTAGGCAATGTCTCTGTACTTACTACATATCTGTCTAGATATCTACTAGACTGTCTAGCAGTCTAGTACATATTACTACATATCTGTCTAGCAGATATGTAGTAAGCCCAAGTAGTACATGGGCTAGCCATTTGGGGCAAATCACAGAAAACAGGGTTTTATTGCTGAGACACTTCAGCATCTCCATAGAGATGCCCCCATCAGTATACCAGTTTAAATTTCTCATCGCCACTCTTACTCCTGTCATTTCCACACATAAGGGGAACCATTGCTAGCCCTCTATGCCATTCTACAGGCTTCTCACTCTGGCAGTCTAACAACCCTTCCTAACCCTTCCTCCTTCAGTTGTTCCAAGAGTGTCCAGAGCCCATGCCTTCCACTGGATTTCTAGCTTTTGCTTCCGCTCTGTCTCCCAAGCCAGTGAGCCCTGGCATCATAGCCACTTTCTTTTCTATTCTAAAGTGGATCACACTTGTCTTTACAGTTATCCCATCATGCCTCACTCACTCATCTCCTAATTTTCAGCTCATCCATATAGACTTTCAGTCCCCCTCACCCCAATGATTGCTCAGCATCACCTTTGCCCCACCTTTGTTTTTCTTTTATGCTGGCCTCCCTGTACGAAACTATGTTGGCCATTCTGTGTTCTCTTCTTCTTACGTGTTTTCTAATGAAACATCATCTGGCAGAGGTTATTTTTATTTAGTATTTATTTGCATAGCACTCTTTATGGTTTCTGAAGGAATAAGTAACTAAGCAAAATTATTAGGAAATTGTGTTCCTCATTAAGCTGTGTGGCTCTCAAGAAGCAAAGTAACCTCCTTTAGTCCTGTTTTGTTTTTAGTAAAGTTAGAGCTCAACTGTATGAGTATCTACCTTTCAAATAATTAGGCTTTGTTTATGTCACTTTGTTAATAAGAAGACCTCAGGTTTTCTTGCCATCTTGATGGGTCATGAGTGTATACATGAAGCCAGTTCTTGATTTTCAATGATTATATGAAGAACTGTTGGTTTGGTGGATAGTGGGTTACTTTTTGGTCCTGACAATAGATGTTTGGAGAATTTTATCATGGAGTTATTAGCTGGTCTTGTTGGGGGTGGTCTGGTGCTATGTATTCTAATGCTAATTACTGCCCCCCCCCCAAGATCTGGTTGCCACCCAGGCGAGTACATCCTCATGTACACCCGTCTTGGTTGTATAAACCTTGCTCTACCTAACATAAAGTTGATTGGTTAACAAAGTTGCTGAAGCCTGTAACTGGGCAGAAGAGAAGTAGACTCCCAGAGCCTGAGGGTTTGGAGGGGAGGGGAGGAGAGGAAGCTGAAGGTGTAGCAGGAGAAAGAGCCAGAGAGAAGAAAGTCACCATGGGACAGAATGGGCTATGAGCATGTGGCCATGAGGGCTTTCCTGATGGAACAGAAGCAGCCCAGACAGGAACAATTATGGCAAGTAACTTGGAGTGTGTAGCTGGAAAATAGCGAAATAGCCTAGAGGGTTGATATCTGCCCAGTTACTGTGCTTTAAAACTTTTATAAAGCCAAAAGGTCTCTGTCTCAGTTATTTGTGAACTGGCTGGAGTAGAGAAGCCCTCTAGCATCCAATATTCTCTCTCCACAACATAGTCTCTTATGTTTAATTTATGCAAAGAAAACTATGGCACATTTGAGACAGGCATTGAATATAAAATTTAGTATTTGATTCTAAATCGACTGCAGTTTGGAAGAAGAATAAGAGACAGTGGTGATGGAGTAAGCTGAACCTTTACCTGTCATAGAAGGAATACAGCTCTAAACTTGATAAGTCACTGACAAAATATAAGCTCATCACCGGAAATATGAACAGAAGGTAAATAACAGAGTCTCAGGGTTAGGGTTAGATGTGGGGAGGAGAGAGGGAAGCCAGCTTTTACTTATCCTAGCAATCATTTTAACCTACCTCCCAGCTTTCATGTAGCAGAATTGACAAATAGTGTACAAGGTAATCCTGTTTACACTTCAGGAAATGATTAAATACAGCTGACATATGTAGAGTTTTAGTTTTACAGTAGCAATTCATCAGAGGAGCCATCAAGCCCTCCTTCTGTGCCAGGTACTTAGAACTACAATACTGACCAAAACAGAAGTGCAGACTTAAATGGAGTTTAGATTATGGAATGTTTTTAGTTTTACATTTCCCTTTTGATATTAGTCTTTCTAAAGCTTGAAGAGCCAAATAACTAAGAAAGTATATGGCTGATGGAGGGACGTCATTAGTGATTTCTCTTAGAATGAGCATGCTTAGCCTTGGTAGAAGTAAAAAAGTAGAATATTGCTGACCCCTCAAAATTCCTACTGCCCCTGTGAGGCCCCCTGCCTGCAATGTTAATCTAAATGACTCCACTAGTGGCTCTTGGGTTGTATAAATTTGACTCTGTCACTCATATTCATCCTCACCAGACAGTTAGGGGCTTACAGCACATGCCAGAAATCCCAGCATTCTGGAGGAGGCAAAAGCAGGTTTGTGACAGCAAGGCTAGCCTAGGCTACATGGTAAAATCACATCAAAAGCAACAACCATACCTACAGCTAAACCAAACCAACCCCCAAATCTCCATAAAACAACGACTTGATGGCCTTAATGTCAGCTCATTTCAGATCTTCCTCACTAAACAAAATGTGTTTTTTAACTTAAAATGTGAGTAAAACTGCAAGACAAGTCACATCCTCATATTAACTCATCATTTATGAGTTAGAGAAAAATGATGCTTATTTAAGCAGGGTAATCAAGGCCACCAACAAGGGTATGTGGGAGAGGCAGGTCTTCGCTCCTGACATCAGCCACGATAACATGAAGGTACCCTCTTCCTCCATGGCCATGCATTGCACATTGGCATCTGTGTGCAGAAAGCAGTTCTCAGGACCGACAGAACTCTAAATTAGAGTCAAGGACCAAAGCACTGTGTGTGTGTGCTTGGAAAGTCTTCACTTCAGTTGTTCCCTCAAGAATACCATTTCTCACCCCAGCCTGGCTGTGCCCCTATCTGCAGAGCCAAACTTGCTGGTTCACACAGTAAATTCTTTCTTCTGCTACACAGGGGTTAGGGATGTAACTCAGTAGTAGGACACTTGCCTAGTATGCTCAAGGATGAAGATTCAACCTCCAACACCATAAAATGAGACCAAAAAAAAAAATAGAAAAGACATATTTTATGGGTTTTGGGAATTTATAAAATAAAAATCCAGGGTATATCAACCTCATTGAGAATCAATACAACTGGCTCAGTTTCTAATTAATAACCCATGAAGTCGTTGTCTCCCTTGGTCTAGAGATGTGATCATTCTAATAGGGCACGAATAGGTACTCAACAGGACATCAGCATGAAATCCCGTTGTGCATGTTTTTAGGGAAGAACAACTCTGAACATCTAGGAATGGGAAGCAGACACCAGAACACAGTCCAGCAGACAAATGAGCAGAGGCCTGGCTTTAATTATACGATGTAAATTTTTATCTGATTCACTGCAGTCCTTAGAAACCTTCCATAGCTCTACAAACTTAAACCAGCAGGTTAGAGCCATCTGTGATACTACTAAAAATGAATTTTACTTAGAATGGAATCTGCCATGTGGCACCCATGCCACTTAAATACAAAATGACTTAAAAGTGTGCCAAACATCTTTTGATCCAGTGGATGTTAGTCGGCTATGGTTAAAAGACAGCCACAAGGAAAGACTTGTTTTTTATGGACTGTGTTGGCATACATTCTAATCACTATGCTAAGGCATCCCTGTCCCCGTTGATGACAGTGAACATGACACAGCAAGACTTTAAGATGCTTCTTTAGACTGGAGAATGATGTTGTGTTTATGTGCTTGTATTTATTCTGCGGCTCTCCCCTTCCCACCACCATACTGGCTTAATTTATTACATATATTTGAGTATTTTCATGCTATCTTTCTGTTATTAGTTTTTCATTAAATAGCATGTTTAGGTTATGTAAGTATTCACCAGCTTTCTGTCACTATAATGCAATGCCTGAGTTAATTAATGTATAAAGGAAAAAGATTTAGTTGAAGTGTTTTGGCAGCTCTAGTCTGCTCTGGGTGGTATGTTACTGTAAATGGCTAGCGTGGCAGTGTATCGTCGCCAGAGCACCTGGCGAAGCATAACTACTTGCTCATCAGCCAGGAAGCAAAACGAAAAAGATAACTTGCCAAGGTCCCACAGCACACTTCAGGGACATGGTCTTTAAGGACATGCCACTTCTCAGGAGCAGCCTTTAACTTCCCTGTTGACCTTTACCACATGAACTGTTTGCGGAGTCCTATCCAGGCAATAGTACGTATTCTGCATACTTTCCCTGAAATTTGTTGAGATGTGATTTATGGTCTGGCATTTTGTCTGTCTTTGTGAATGTTCTGCTTGCAGCCCTACAAAATACAAATGGCCAATGTGGTATTAGGAGTAGTGGGCCTTTAAGAGGTGATGAGGTCATAGCACGTCCAGCCCCACTGCCATGAACAGGGTTATCAAGGGACTTGATGAAGGAGCTTCATCCCTTCTTGCCTTTTCGCCTTCTACCCTGTGAGAATGCAGTGTTTGTTTTCTCCACACAATGTTTCTCACTTGGGTGCTCAGTTAGGTGCGTGGATTTTCTTCGTTGTCCTTGGTGGTGTTTCACCCCCTTCTTTGTTGGTGATTATGCTGTAGGCTGCTTTACTATGTTTGGTATTTGCATTTCATTAGCACAGCTTCCCACACTTACGCCTTTAAACACTTTCTGTGTTTTTCATATTAAAATGTAATTCTTAGGAAAGGATTTGTTTGGATCTTGCTTTTCTGTTCTGTTTGACATCTCTGCTTTTTGTAGGTGAGTTTATTCCACTTACATTTAATATTGTGCCACCTCATCTTTACCCACATTTCACCTTTCATTACCATCCTTTAAATGAAGCAAGCTTCAGAAGTTGCATCTTATCTCCTTTCTGGCAGTTCTGTAAAATGGTATACCCAACGTGGAAGCTTTGATTTGTTCTCTGTACTTGTGGTGTTAGACCCTTTATCTCCCATGGTACTATCAATTCCAGAATATGTTGTTTTGTTTTGAATATGTTATATTGAAATAAAGTGATGTATTTTAAAAAACAAGAACCGAAAAGCCGAGGTGCCGTGCACCCCCATTTTTATCATTGCCAGTGCTTTCACTGTTTCCTCTGGGTCCAGGTCTGTGTCATTTCTCTTCAACACGAAGATCTGTTTTTAGCATGCCTTTGGTTAGTTCCACTAGTTGTGAATTCGCTCGACTCTTCTTTATTAGAAAATGTCAGTTCACCTTTATTGTCAAAGAACAGTTGCAGTTATTGCACATTCTGCACCAGTGCCTTTTCTTGTAGGACCCTAAGTTACCTTTAGATTGTCTCTGAGCTTTTGCTGTTAGACGCTAACTCAGCCATATGGCCATTGCGCCTTTCTTCTGCTCTCCATATATATAAGCATATATACATATCATGGCCTGGCCCCTTGATCTTTGGGGAGTTTTAAATTTAGGGTTATTTCTTAACATTTTGTGATTTTGTTTGTTTATTGAGACAGGATCGTTCTACCTAGCCAGCATTGTGGGCTTTTCTCTTTATACAGCATGGAGATTTAAATTCTTGGATCTATGGGCAGAGTTCTATAACCAACTTTGAAATTTCTTACCTTTATTTCTACAAATATTTTCTCTTTTTTTCCTAGTACTTTAAATTACAAATACCTAAACTACTTGATATTGTCCCCTAAATCACAGAGGTAGTATTCACTTCTGTGTTTTGGATAGGGTTTTTTGTTTGTTTGTTTTTGTTCTTTGAGACAGTGTTTCTCTGTGTAGTCTTGGCAGTCCTAGACTCACTTTGTAGACCAGACTGGACTACAAAGATCCACCTGCCTCTGCCTCCGCAAGTGCTGCGATTACAGGCATGCACCACCACTCCCAGCTTGGTTTGCATAGGATTTATTGATCTTTGTTTCAGTTTATTGATCCTTTCCTCTAAAATGTCCAACATACTGCAAAGTCCATCTGGTAAATTTTTATTTAAGTTCTAGGATTGATGTCTGTTTGCTAAAACATCTTTGTATTTTGTTGCTGACATTCTCCAGTCATAATGTCTATCTTTTCCTTCATGTCACTGAACATACTTGTGTTAGATGCTTTAAAGTTAGATGCACAATGTCATTACTGTGCCTTCTGGGACACAGGTTCCTGCTTCTTCTTAGGCTTCAATATTTCTGTTGTTCTTTATAGATAACATGATGTGAAGAATTTGCATATTTCTCTTTTATACATGGTTGAATTTTGTCATAATAGGCAATAAGTTAACTGTTGGATCTGTGGCCTTACTAAGATGGATTTAAAGTTGCCCTTATTTTAAGATGTGTTCCTGACTCTCATAACATGTTTTTCCCATACATTGCTATAACCGCATGTTCAGAACATTTGCTAGTGTCTCTTCAACCCAGATGATCGTACCCATATTGTCTCTGAGCTCTGTATGATCTCTGTAATATTGTCAGAGCATTTATAGCCCAAAAGTTCCTTTCCACTGAGCTTTTTGGGATCTTTGTTAGTATTTTGCCAATGAACAGAAGTGGCCTGTTTGCAGGTTTCTGAGGCTTTTGCATCACTTCATTTCTCTGACACCCTGACCAATGAGCTTGCTGCTCTTTATTTGGGCTCTGCTTCCAGTGGCCTGGATTAGAAAGTGCCCTCATTCAGAAGGTGAGCTCAGAGCTCACTGCACCCACACAGCCTGTATCTCTTCTTCAGTGTCCTAGGCTTTTGTTGTGTTTCATAATTAGACATGAAAATGGCGAGATCAAATAGTAGTTAATCTATAATGCCTAAAATTTGATTTGTGGAGATTTTAAAGAATTATGATTTGTTGTTGTTGATTTGATCTTTATTTCTTTTTCAATTAATTAATTAATTACAATTTATTCACTTTGTATTCCAGCTGAAGCCTAGTCTATCAGGTCTCATCAGAACTGTCTGCATTGTCTTCCTCTGTGGCCTGGCAAAGCTACCCACCACCCCACCCTCAGCGGGAGGTGATCAAAGAGCTGGCCACTGAGTTCATGTCAGAGACAACCCCTGCTGCCCTTACTAGGAAACCCACTTGGAGACTCAGCTGCCATGGGCTACATCTATGCAGGGGTTCTAGGTTAGCTGCATGAATGGTCCTTGGTTGGACTATCTGTCTTTGGAAAGACCGCTGGGCACATATTTTTTGGTTCTGTTGCTCTCTTTGTAGAGCTCCTGCCCCCTCCAGGTCTTTCTATCTCTCCCTTCTTTCACAAGACTCCCTGCACTCTGTGCAAAGTTTGGCTATGATTCTCAGCATCTGCTTTGATACCTTGCTGGGTAGAGTCTTTCAGAGGCCCTCTGGTAGGCTCCTGTCCTGTTCCTTGTTTTCTCCCTCTTCCGATGTCTATCCCATTTGCCTTTCTGAATGAAGATTGAGCATCTTATCCAGGGTCCTCCTTGATTAGCTTCTCTAGATTTCTGTATCCATTCCTCAACTGAGGGACATCTGGGTTATTTCCAGCTTCTGGGTATTACAAATAAAGCTACTATGAACATGTTTGAGCAAATGTACTTATTGTATACTTGAGCATCTTTTGTATGCTTGAGCTATTCCAGCAGTGGTATAGCTGGATCTTGAGGAAGCACTATTCCTAATTATCTAAGAAAGTGCCAGAATGATTTCCAAAGTGATTGTACAAGTTTACGTTCTCACCAGCAATGGAGGAGGGTTCCCCTTTCTCCACATCCTCTCTAGCATGTGTTGTCACTTGAATTTTTGATCTTAGCCATTCTGATGGGTGTAAGGTGAAATGGGTCATTTTGATTTGCATTTCCCTGATAGCTAAAGATGTTGAACATTTCTTTAAGTGTTTTTCTGCCATTCGATATTCCTCCATTGAGAATTCTCTGTTTAGCTCTGTACCCAATTTTGGATTACTTGCTTCGTTGCTGTTGAACTTCTTGAGTTTTTTATATATTCTGGATATTAGCCCTCTTGTCAGATATAGGGTTGGTGAAGAGCCTTTCCCAGTCTGTAGGCTGTCGTTTTGTTCTGTTAATAGTGTCCTTTGCTCTATAGAAGCTTTTTAAGTAATTTTTTAATTGATGTGCAATACCTGTAGCATGCTATTAATCATTTTAAAATGTGTTATTCCAGGGCATTTTTGTAATCAGCATGTTGGCTAGCTAGCATTTACCTATAGCTTCATTTTGAAACTTTCTCATCTGTCCAAAAGGATGCCCTGAATCTGGTAAATAATCACTCCTTTATCCAGTCTTCATTCATTCCCCTGTCCTCTGACAAACTCTAATGTGTTTCTGTTTCTAAGAATTTGCCTGTTATTGGTATTTAATATGAAAAAAATTATGTTATTGGTGAGAGACCCTTTCTGTCTGGTTTCAATATAAATTAGTCTTCCAGTTTTGAAATATAAAAATCAAAACCTCATTGCTGATTTTAAGGCATGGAGACATTTAAGGATACTATAAATATATATGTAAAATTAAGTTGCAGTAGAACAGTGAACTATAGTGCAAAATCACCAGTATATGTGTTACAGACCTTACAGGGAATATGGGTGCAACATTGAAAGAGAAAACACAGATTTTATGGTAGAAGTTGATTTTAAGTGCCACTTTCAGAGTATGTAATATTTAAACAGGATGGCATCTTGGGGTGTGAAGATATACACACACACACACACACACACATATATATGGTGAAAATAGCAAGGCACTGTTAATTTATTTATATTTGTGTGTGTGCGCGTGCAGTAAGCATTCACATGTGTAAAAGTCAAAGGACAGCGTTGGAAGTTATTTCTTTCCTTTGAGCATGTGAGTTCTGGGGAATGAAACTGAGGTCCTTGGACTTAGCAGCATTTTTACCTGCAGAGCCATCTTGTAAGAAACCCCATGAAGAAAGAAATGAGCAACAACAAAATCACTATCTGGATTTGTTTGAGAATGTTATATTTGCAGAAATTAGAAAGCGGGAATTGGGCTTGTTGTCGAGTAATAAACTCTAATAGATGTTAGAGTTGATGGGATTTAATGTAGCATTAACTTGTTTCATAATGGCATCTTTACCTAAAGCTAACGTTGGCTCACTAGTGCTCACAACTTGGCAGTTTTAACAGTTCTAATCATGTGCTTATGCCACAGAGTTTGGGCTCATATCTTGTTCTTTGTTTGTTTGTTTTGTTTTGTTTTTGTTCAGTTGGGAATTCAGTAGCCAACTGAGTAAAAGGCAGTACAAAGTACAGTGCTGTGACTGAGTGTAATTAAATTTATTGTACCGAATTGCCAAGATAATTAACCCATTCCCCACATGCCCTCTGTTCCCATGACATTTACCAAGCTGCAGCATTTAGGCTGTTGTCTCTCTACTTACTAAGTGTTTGGATTGGTCAGCTTTTGCTGTAAGAGAAATCACAAAGAAGCAAATAGAAACACAGACCTGCTGTGTTTCTTGTAAGCCCTTGACTGTGTGTGGTGGTTTGTCGGGCTTATCTGTGAAGTTCTTCAGCTCCTCTGCTACTGTGGGCTCAACCTGGGAAGTCTCGGCTTATGCCTGCCTCTCCACTCCACATGTGCTCTCACCCTTCATTGGGCTGGCCCAGGCCTTCCCCTTCCGGTCATTGTGTGGTCCATGATCCCACCCTCTGGTTGACCAGTGCCTGCCATGGCCTGATGAGATTCAAGGAGCAGAGATATCAATTCCATTTTCACCATGGCGTGACATACATGTGGGCATTGTTTTCAGTCCACCACAGCTATAAATGCTTGAGTTCAGACTGTGTCACTCGTGTGAAGTGTTGTTTCCTTGGAATCTGACATAATAGGATAATTGCTTTCTAATAAATTAATGAAGGACAGAAAATATTCAGGTAACATTTCAAACTTGCTTCACTTGTGACACAGAACATGGCATACACGCTTACTGTGGACCTGCTCCTGTTAGCACTATAGATAAAGCTCAAACACATTTTGATTTTTAGTTTAGTAACTGGTTTCTGAGAGAATCTTCAAGTTTCACCTGACTTGGTATTGGTATTTTCACCTTCATATTTGGATTGCCTTGTGAGTAGCTCATTTGAAATCCATGCACTGCCAAGGTCCTAGTCTGTTCTTCAGGCTCAGTGTAACTCTGAAGAAAAGTTAGATGTGTCCACCAGCTAGTAAGTGTAAGAACAGAAAGCACACCCAGAGATCAGAGTGAAAGAAAGAGCATTGCAATGAGGAAAGAAAACATCCGGAGACGCTAATGTATGTCTCCCCAAAGGAGAGATGTATGTCTCCCCTAAAGAACTTGACTGGGTGATGTATGCATGGAGGCTAGAGAGACTCCTCCGTAAATATAGAGGGAGCCTTTTCCTGTCCAGTCACCGTGACAGCATGCCACTTCATGTGTTGGCCTGCTCAAAACTGGCTGACTGGCAGAATGCCTTTACTTTGGAGAATTTACCATTATAACAAGATTATTGTAAGCAAAGATCACTCTAGGTCACCTACAAGAGGGGCTTGACAAATATGGCTGGTTTAAACCAGTTCCATGCCATCTTCTCTAGAGAGCCTTATCTGAAAAACAAACAAACAAACAAAAACCAACCAGTAAGAGCAGGAATGCTAGAGTTACCATGGCAGGCAGCATCCTACCCCACCCCAGCCAGCCACCAGCCCTGGTGCTTAACCCTGTAAGATCCACTTAACATGGCTGGAGAGGTGGCTTAACTGTTAAGAGTACTTACTGCTCTTGCAGAAGACCCAGCTTTGGTTCCTAACACCCACATGGTGGCTCACAACCTCGTGTCACTTTAGTTCCAGGGAAATCTGATACACTCCTTTTAACTCTGTGAACACTCTCACATGCATGGTGTACATACATGCTTGTAGGCAAAACACTCAAGTCACATGCAATAAAAATAAATAAAACTTTAAACAAAAGAAGATCCTACCTAGCAGCTGACATTATGAGTAGACTAGTTCCAGCCAGCACATTTGAGAGGCTTGGAGTGAAGATGCTTTGACACGGATAATACTTATGTCAAGAGGAAAATCACATTGCCTATTATACTAGTACAAGGGCCATAGACAGTGCAGTCAAAAAAGCTGGCTCTAGTCTGTCAGCTTGAGCAAATGACTCATCCTCTTGAATTCTCAGTTCTTCACATGGACTATCTTTTCTGGGCTTGGTGTAACAAGTGACATATTTGAACGTTACCTATGGTTCCTTGGTTATGGGAAGCAACCTGTCAAGCTTAGCTCTTTCTTTCTCTATACGAACCAGAGCACCTTGACCTGATGCCAGAGCACTCACAATGGTTTCTCCTCCTCAGCATAACTGTCACCTGGGATTGGGAATTTGTTGTTGGGGCAATTCTGAGCCTTCCAGGATGTTTGGATCACTCCTAGGAAGCTGGTAGAACCAACCATCCAGTTGTATAAGCCCAGAATGCTTCAGAGAACAACTTCCAAATTCACTCCAGGGAAAAACACAAATGTTTCACAGGGCAGTGGCATACAACCACTTCAGACTCAAATGGTAGAGTTGCCCATGAATTTGGATGGGAGATTTCTCTGTCTTGGTCGCTGTTCTGTTGATGGGAAGAGACATCATGAACGAGGCAGCTTTTATAAAAGAAAGCATGAAATGGAAGGCTTGCTTACATTTGCAAGCATTCAGTCTACTATCATGACAGAGAGCAGGTACTGGATCGGTAGTTGAGAGTCTTCATCATGATCTGCAGGCAGAGAAAGAAAGACTTTGGCTTTGGGATGGGTTTTTGAAACCTCAGAGCCCAGTCCCCAGTAATACACTTCCTCCAACAAGGCCACACCTCCTAATCCTTTTAATCCTTTCAAATAGTGCCACTCCCTGGTGAGTAAGCATACAAATATATGAGCCTATGAGGCCACTCTTATCAAATATTTCTTTCTCGGGACAATGAAAACATTTACTGTTTGCATCACTCTGTAATTTATTCTGAGCTCTCTTTTCTGCAGTTTATTAGACTGTCTGATTAGTTAAGACGTGTTCTGTATCTCCAACTCACAAGCTTTGCATGAATTAACTAGCTGAATGTTTTTCATGGGTCTGCTGTCCTGTTAGATTTGCATTTCATCATAAATGGGTATCTCTACCAGCTCTCAGAATGTTTGCATTCACCAGGTGGCTGTTTTATATAATTGTCATGGTGCTCCCAGTGAAATAATATTGAAAATGGAAAGAGTGGAAAACTAGTTGATGCAGATCTCAGTGTGGGAGTATATACAGAAACACTGATTCCTTTAAAAAAGAAAACCTTTCTGAAAAAAGTAAGTTTACTTCCAACATTCATTATTAGTGCAACATACTGTCAGATAAGGGGGACACACAGCCATTTGAAAGCCAGCTGTTTTTCGTACATGTCTTCTGAAGAGGGGTCAGGAGTAATGAGAACTTCTGACTCATTCGTACTTCATACTTTATTTACCAGTCTCAGGACATTTGAAATTCAAAACAGCCTCTTTTTCTATTACAGTAATCTCTAATATATATTTAGATAAAGTTCCATATCACTGTATATATCTCTCTGAATTCTTGTAGCAATTCTGTAATATTTAACTAATAATTACAGAATAATAATGTGAACAGTTACATCAGAGTACA
Source organism: Pachyuromys duprasi (assembly GCA_028658305.1). Classification (NCBI taxonomy): domain Eukaryota; kingdom Metazoa; phylum Chordata; class Mammalia; order Rodentia; family Muridae; genus Pachyuromys; species Pachyuromys duprasi. The sequence continues at coordinate 63,241,603 of CM053744.1, forward strand.
TAATAAAATCCTGAGGATGGCTCTGCAGAAATAGAACTTACCGCCTTTGAATGTTTTACATGCTGTGCACTGTACATGCCTTTATATCATGCTTTCTCCAAAACCTTCTCTAGGAAAACAAGGTCTCAACATATTTTATAATTTTATCTTTAGTAATTTATTACCCATACAGAATAAAAAAACAAAAATGATGTGGAAAGTCCCTTTTCCCTGTAACTTTACCCTTATTGCTAAAAAATGGTATATTAAAATTACAACTATATAAACAACAGTTATAGTTACTACAATTTTAAACCAACCCACCCCCAAGTCTCAAGTATGCCTTCTAACTGGTATCCGGCAGTCTACAAATTGTAGTTCTCTGTGAATTGTTATATCATTTTAATGGGTTTAAAACGTTAGAGGGCCCTCCCCCAATGAAATCTAACCGAACAGGAGTTTTGTTGGGTTTGTTGTTGTTGTCATTTGCTTGTTTATTTTATTTTATTTTAATTTATTTTTACAGTGAGTAGGCATCTCAGACTACCTATATCTCTGAGCCTAAATGCTATACATTTACTGACAGTCCTTGGTGGCTCAACTCCATGGCTTTAGAGTTTCTCTACTCAATCCAACTGCTTCAGCAAGATGCCTCCATGTCAGATTTAGTTACTAGGAAGATTGCCACAGGAATGCAGGAAACAATCCATTCAGCATTCATAGAATGTGTCACATACTCAGAATTTGGCTGGTTTTGTTATTATGCTTAGTGTGACAAACACAACTCCCTGGATATTTGTTGAGACCTAGCTGTGTTTTCTACGTCTCTTTACATGGTGTGAAGGTCTCCCTAAAGCCTCACGGTTGGGGAAGATGGAGCAGAAATGAGACCCAGGCTTGTCTCCCTGTGTGACTCAAGGTCCTTCCTCAAAAGCACAGGAGTGGGCAAAAGGAAAGTGGGGGGAAGGCTGAGGAAGCCGGGGTACAGAAGGGACTTTCCCCGCTGCTTTTCTAATCCCCAGTTCCAAAGGCTTAGTCGATATTTCAACATTTTAGATATCAAACTTGCTTTTGCAATCAATGCAAATATTACCCAGTGATTCATCCCTTCCAAGTGGCTCTTGGTTTCTTTTGACATTTTATTTTAAAATTATGAATTAGCATTTACATCACCCTAGGGTTGATGTAACCTCAGCAGTTACCAAGGCTTTGTAAGTCAAGATTCTAAGTCACCCAAGTGTTCCTTGAGCTTCTTTAGTGACTTATAGAGTTGTGTTTTTAGACTCACATAGTCTAAAAACCTTGGGAGAGGGATGTTATGGTGACGAACTGCTCGGTTTAGTGGTTTGTCAAGTGTTTAAAGTGGAGCCGTCTTCATTAGGGCTTTGTCTGGAGTACAGGCCAAGAGGTTGTCCTTCCATCTGTTAACTCAGGTTGTTGGAATTCAAGACTTTCCAGTCGGGATGAGAACCTGTTTATGTTAAGTCCCCACACTCAAATGCCTATAAAACTATCCAGTTTTAAAGAATAAATTTTATAATTTTAAGATTATAGTATAATTACATCATTTCCCTTTCTCCAAGTCCTTCCATGTACTTCCCTTGCTCTCTTTCAAAAATTCGTGGCCTCTTTTCCTTTAGTTGTTATATATATGATATAATATATATAACACATATAACATATAGTTATGTATACATATATATTTCATTTCTCAGTACAAAAAAATCAGTCAACTCCATCTGTGTAAGTTACTTGTATGTCTCTTCCCATTGGTATTGGATAACCAGGCAGTGTGCCCTTTCCTGGGGAAGACTGTTTCTCCTGCTCTCAGCATTCTTTATATGCCTGTAGTTCTCTGTCTGGGGCTGAGGCCTCCTGAGCTATCTTCCTTTCACATTAGCATGTCTATTGGGGCCATCCTTGTACATCTATACACGTGATCAATGACATAAAGACTGAATGGGTTTTGACAGTTTAATAAGGCAATAGTGTCACCTCAGCCTTAGGAGACTGTTTGTAGATTGTTAGGAAAGAATAACACCACTCAGGTTAATGGGAAACCTAGAGTCAGAAGGATGGTGTAAAACACTGTGGACATTAGTTAGTATCCAAAGTCACATTCCCTGCAGCAGCACAACCCTGGTATTTTGTGTGACTTTATGCCCCTTTACTATATCAAGTCAGTATTTCCTTGTTTTAACTACTTGCCTGAACAGACATATTTAGTTGCAGCTGTTTGAATTTTTTTTTAAGACAGAGTCTCACTGTGTAGCCTTGGAACTCTCCATGTAGACCAGGCTAGCCCCTCCCACACAGAGATCTACTTGCCTCTGCCTCCAAAATGCTGAGAGTAGAAGCATGTGCCTCTATACCCAGCAAGTATTTTCTTTTTAAATATGTATATATATTTAAATCATGTGTTTGTGTGTGTGCCCACATAAGTTTCTGTATACTGTATGTGTGCAGGTACCCTCTGAGACCAGAAGAGGGTGTCAGATCCCTTGTAAGTGGAGCGTGACGATCGTGAACTGCCCCGTGTGAGTACTGGGAACTGAATCTGGGTCTTCTGCAAGCGCTCTTAACTGTGGAGCCATTTTTCCAGCTCGCGCTTGAATATTTTCAAGCATTTCTTACTTTAAGCTCTCTTCCCCCCCCCCCCACCTCCCACAAACATGTATAGGACTTACAGCTACTACTTTCCCTTTAGTTACTCATGCGCCACTGGAAGCACTCAGGAGGTTCCCTTGCATTCCCATCATCACCTGGTGCTATGGCTCAAGAGAGGTTCACTGAAGCCTTGTGCCTATGGGAGTGTTATGAGATGCTTGCATTGGTGTGAGGTCTAGACTTTTGACTGAGACTAGACAGTACATTGGGTTTACAAAAGACAAAGAAATTCTTCTTCCATGGGCAGGGGTATAAGCTCTAGGGTGGACACAACAGCCCTGTCCATGTTGTCATGGAGCCAGAGTCCATCCACTCATGGGTAGAAGCCAAATTTTCTCTACATTTTTGTCTTATCCCTCTACATTTGTGTCTGTGATCCCTGCAGAAATACAGCCTCGCCGTGCATATATGCCAAGGTTGTGGGGGTTTTAAAGTCCATCCCGGTATTACAGTTTGATTTCTTTTTTTTATTGTGTACAGCTTCAACATGGCAGACGACGATCCATATGGAACTGGGCAAGTAAGTAGTCATCTCACTAACTCACAGCTTCGTTTGAATGCATCCATATTCCAGAATACACAAGGGTATCACTGGTGACTCAGTATCAGGCAAACCCTAAATTAGTAAACATTACTCTATTTCTTTTTTCAGTTTTTCTATTCTTCCAGGGTTGGAGAGGGCATATATATTTCTTATGTATTTTTCCATAATATTGTATATGTTACAATTTTATGGCCAAAAAACAGCCACCAAGCCAGTTGTGGTGACGCATATCTGATCCAAGATTGAACACCCATATGTATATTTAAAAAGATAGCTAGTGAGTGGCATTTCTAGGGCTACTGTTCACATTGCTACAAACCTGGTGAGTTGAGACAGTAGGATTCCTTTCAGATGTATGGAGGCAAGAACTCAAACTTGGGGGCTGGCATGGTGGTTCCTGCCTCATGGAGCTTCTGTGCGTCTTCAGAGATCCTTGGCATCCCTTGGCTTACAGCACACCAATCACAGAGTCTGCTGTTGTATGGCTTTCCTCCCTGTCTTTGCACACGCATCTTCTCTGACTTATAAACACATCACTCTTTGGACTGAGGGCTCATCTCCATCAGTGTGAATTCGTCTTAATTTATACATAAAGGCAAAGGCTGTGTTTCTGAACAGGGTCACATGAACAAGGAGCACTTAGGAATTCAAAATGTGCTTTTTCAGAGGGACTGTAGTGAAATGCACTGTAGTCCGCGGGAGTGCGTGTTCTTGGAGAGTTTACACTTAAAACATTCTAGACCCAGAGAAATGTTAAAGAGTCTGGTAATCCATGTTGGTTATTGATACTTTTGTTTCTTTCTCTTCTCTCCATGGAGAATATTTGGAGCATAGAACTGACCCTTGAAAGCAGTTTCTAGGCTCTAGCGTGATTACAGTGACAATATGAAAATGGACTATAATGATCTAAATTATTTAAAATACTGGTGTCCATTTGATCCTTAGCTGTTTATTGAGACTCTTATTATGTACAGAGCATTAGCATCCTAGAGATGGACAGACAGGTGATGTGCAGACTGATTCAAGGCTGCATTCTAGTTGGAGGAACAGAGAAGCACACTTGCCATATTCCGTGGATGTTCGCACAGTTCACTGGGGGACAGAGCACTGGGAGGACCACTGTGTGTTCCTTTGGGGAAAGAGCAGGTTAAAGATCACTTTCTGAAGGAAGTCTAAGCTGAGCTTTATCAACTACAGCCAGTGCAGGGACACTACCCACCAAGGTAACCCTGGCACAACATTTGATGCCACTTCACATTTAAATTCTGGTGGTAAACATCTGAGACTACCATTTCCAAAATGTATGTACACAAAGAATCAGACAAAAAAAAAACCTGAAAATGAAATTTCTTTAGGGGATCTGGTGTTTCTATAAACAGGCAGCCCTAGAGCAGTAGTGAGAGCTACAATGGGCATCTTGTTCTTACCAAGCCAGTTAGAGTGAGCATTCATTGCATTTCACATGGCCATTCTCTCTTCTGATTTTGTTGTAAAAATGGTGATATTGGATAAGTCTAAGAACATTTTTCTTTTATAGCTGCATAAAAGAGATCTGGCAACTCATATTAACAAAACCCTTTGTTTTACCTTTCACTTTTAATGTACTTCTTCTACAAAGGCCAACTCTCACCAGCCTGAGGGCTGTTTCTGCTTGGTTTCAAACCATGCCTTCCTGTCTATGCACAGGAAATCTCATCAACCAGTTATGGTCTTCTATGCCACAAAAGTGTAAAACCTGCTGAGGACAGTCATTTTGAAAGTTTCTTATGTGGGCAGTTTTGAGCTGATCAGAAACAGCAGTGGGCATGTTCTGATATTTCAATTTTAAGGGGAGCGGAGGGCCTTAAAGGTTTTTTTGTTTTGTTTGTTTTGGTTTTTTTTTTTCTTTCTTTCTTGTCTTGAGCTCTAACTTGGTATTTTCTAAAGTTTGCATTCCTCGGGGAAGTGCCCTCAGGGTTTTAGCACACTGGTATTTTTTTCTCCACCCCTCACCAAGTAAGCACCACGGGCTGCATGCAGCACAGCCTCTGTCTTGTCAGGACTTTTCCTCGGCCCGGTCCCTGCAGGCACCTGCAGGACCACAGCAAAGGATTTCTTTTCCAGGTCATGCTTTCTGCTTATAGTGGGACACACTTCATGGCCTGAAACTTACTGTAACAGAATATAGTTTTCCATTCTGAATTTCTTTGTTGGCAAACAGTGAATGGTATGAGTGAGCTTTGCTTTTAACTATGAGGTGTAACGCACTTTTTGCCCCTCAATTGAAAATTTGCATCCCTTAAAACTGGATTGAAGTGACTTTCACTTTCACATCACATTTTAGGGGCATAGAGATTTTTTTCAGAGAGTGAATTGCTTACTGACAACCTGAATTTTACCTCCCCCTCTAGACACACACACACATGAATATAATAAAAAATGTAGAGTAAACATTACTCTTGGATGTCACTAGACATATTAGGATTTGGGGTAGCCAAGAATGTCCAGTGATTTACTAATAAGGACAAAAAATACTTGCAGTTTGCAAGAGAAAGTAAAAGAAATACATTCATTCAGTTTCTATGTTTTCTGCAAACATTTCAACAAGTGACTTCTTGAAAATGAAACAAATTGTAAGCTCATCAATATGAATGTGAATTTCTAACTGAACAAACTACGCAAATTTCTTTTGGAATAATTATTAATGGAAACTTATCAAGATTGAGATTAATTCTGTCAAAACATACTATATGTCTATTATTTCAATTTTGTTAGTTGCATGTTGTTCCTGTAACAAGTTACCACAATCTTATGACTTGAAACAACACAAATTTGTTCTCTAGGGTAGAATATAAACATTCCAAAGTCAGGGTACTGGCAGGGCTGCCCTCCTAACAGCCTTGAGCCTCTAGAGGCTGCCTGTGGTCCCTGGGTGAGCCCCTATCATTCCAGACTCCTTCCTCTCTAGTCAGACTCCACTCTGGTTTCTAACTCTCCAAAGTAGCACCCCTGCACATTCCAAGATAATCTGTCATTTGATAGGCTTACATCAATGGCATATGCAGTGTGTCCTTTCATTTAAAGCATAGGTTCTGGGGAGTAGCATGTAGACATCCTTGGAGCCCTTATTCAATACAACACCCTATACTAAAGTCCAGGTATTTTACTTTGTAGTTGAAAGATAGGGGAGGAAGGAAACATGGACCCTGTATTCCATTTGCTCAGTTGCCAGGCATTTTGTAGGTTCTATACCTACTGTCTGTAATTCTTTGGGGCCTTGAAATTCTGTAACTTGGAAGGAATATATTTACCATCAAAACAGAAACACAGATATCTAATATTACATGCATGTGTGTGTCTGTCTGTATGTTTGTACATGAGTTCCTGTGAGTGTGCACGTGTGTGGAGACTGAAGGTCAATGTTGGGCATCTTTCCCAATTGCTCCCCATTTTACTTATTGACAAAAGGTCTCTCACTTAACCGAGGGCTCATGGATTCAGCTAGACATCCCAGCCAGCAAAACTGATCCTCTTGTCTCCATCTTCCCAGAGCTGCTATTGCAGACAAATGCTGCCAACCCAGCTTTTCACATGGATACTGGGGCTCTGGCCTCAGGCCCTCATGCCTCTGCAGCAAGCCCTTTGTCATCTGAGCATCTCCATGCCATCTAAAATTATACTTACATTCCTAAGAGGGTGCAAGATTCAAATAGCTCATTCAGCAGATATTTCTGAGGTGTCCACTATGCCTGAAGCTCACTTGACTCTAAAGAAAGACAGTTAGTGGGATCTACCGGGCCATTGCCTTTGGGGGCCCACAGCTGTTATTTTCCTCAAAGGCTTTTGTAGCACAAATTCCACACACAGGAGCCCAACTGGGACTCATTGTAAAACAGTGACTTCAGGAATCCTATTTTTAGGTTCTCGGGTCTAGTTTTCATTCTTGTATTAATTATTTTCTGTCTTCATGTAATAATAAAAAGTTAGAAGAGGAATTAAAATATTTGTAATTTCTTCTTTACAGATGTTCCATTTGAATACTGCTTTGTCTCATCCAATATTTAATACAGAATTATATGCATCAGAAATGCCACTGTCAACAGGTAAGAAAAACAACTCCTTTTTTTTCTGTTGTTGCTTTCCCTTAAAAATAGCATTTGGGGTCTAAAGCCAGGGAGATGTAGTTCAGCCCAAACTAAGTATATGTGAAATGCTACAAGGAAGCTTGTTACTCCAAGTGCTTGGGACCAAACCCAGGTCCTCTGGAAGAGCCTCAAGCCCTCTTAAACACTGAGCCATCTCTCCAGCCACAATAGTCTCTTTTAAAACTCAACGGTGTTTATAGGAAGGAAGTGGTGATTTGTGTTTTAAACCCAACCTTTCAGTATGCTTTCTGGAAATGTGTCTCACTAAGGTGTTTCAGCTCACTCACCCATTGTTCTAGCAAGTGTGGTTTCTATTGTCTGTAAGCACACTCCAACAGTCTGCCTTTGCCCAGGGTAAGGACTTTCCTTTTCTCCGCATTGTATTACCCTTTTATGCTCCTCTTTGCTTTACTGCAGCTCACTTGAGCCAGGCTCAGCAGCTCCCTTCTGTATCTGGGGCCAATGCTGTGTCAGGCAGGATGCTAGGCACTGGACAATGGTGTAAACATCACCTTTATATTCTGATTGGATAAAGCTTACAGTACTAACCCTCCTAACGTGACTCTGTTAATCAGTGAGTCCACAAATTGTTTAAAGTTATGTATGCAGTAGCCCAGGCACTTCATTTAGACTCTATTGATTGTCTTGTTTGTTACCTTGGTGTGATGGGTTTTTACTGCTTTGTTTCTACCCTCACATTACCTTTTGGAGTTAATGTGTTAGTTAACAGCGATTATATATAAAAGTACTTGATGATCACTGAAGTGGACAACAGCTCTGTATATTCTGGATTTCCGTGTCTCATGTGGACACTTTATGTAAATTTTAGTCATAATCATTAAATGACCATGGTTGCGCCAGCCCTTGCCTTTCAATGTTTAAATCAGAAAGTTTTCTGCTTCTCCCTCTTCAGACACACATGGGAGGAAGGCAAGTTAATGTGCCACACCCTCCTCATCCTTACCAGCATTGACGCCATCAGAGGCCTGTCTGTCTTTGCCCCACGCCCCTGTCGTTTATCTGTGATCCTGAGCTGTCCAGTGTGCGCTCTAGGTCAGCTTCCTGTGAGCACATAAGTGCAGCGGAGGCATCTGGGTTTCCTGTGAACTTCTAAACTCTTAACATCCGAAGTGTTTGAACCACATTACTGCATTATTGAAAATGTTATGGACATGGTTCTGCCCACAGGAAAGGCACACATTTATATAAGCTGCCTCCTGAATACTAAACTATCCTGAGGCAGGTGAATTTTCAAATATGTTTTCCTTTTCCTTAGGTTTATGGGCTTAGAAACAAAATTACCAAAAGAATCATCTCAGAAAATAGTCTGTGTCCATATCATGTGTGGTTGAAACCGTTTTTCTCAGTGTTTGAAGAGCCTTTAAATTTGTACCTAAAATTTCCGTCTTTTCCTGTTGTGCCACCCCTTCATTTTTACTAGCATCTCCCTCTCCGTTTCATGTTTTGTCCAGTTTTTATAGTCCCAGATGGGCAGGACATTTTGTTCAAATTTTAAAGGAATAGGAAGTTTATCTAAGCCAATAGTTGTTTGTAATTTTGTGTGTGTATGTGTGTGTGTTTAATCTTCTCAAATTCTTAAAATCCCAAACCATTAGGATTTCTAACTATGTGTTGGAAACTCTGTAACAAGGGACAGCTGTTAGGCCTCTTAGTTTTTCTGTGATTTAATTTTCTCTGACAATGGAAGATCATTTTTGTGGCCCAGAAATGTGGCCAACAGAAACTTAGCCTTGAAACAAACATATGCGTATCAAATCCAGTGTTCTTGACTCGTGAATGTGCCCTTTTAAGCATAAAAGTTGGCCCCTCCTCATGGATTTCACACGTGTGGCAAAGTCCTGAAAACAATCCCATGAGTATTTTCAGAAGGACTGGTAAGAGGGAAGGAACATGGCACCTCACTTAAGGGTACTCCTTGCACTTCCATATTTCAGCAACATCTTGTCCAGATACTGCTTTCTTCCTGGCCTGGCTTCTTGGTAGGCTCTTTAGGCTGCTCAGAGGGAATGTGTATTTGTAATACTGACATACAAGCTGTGTGACATTCATAGCATGAAATCTTTTCTTCTGATCAGTGTTATTTCCTCAGAAAAAAGTTAAATTCTAGCCATTTTCCTTTTGAAATTTAAAATTACACTTATTTTTCTAAAAGTTTAAAATGTCAAGCGATGAGCCTCACGAGATAGAACAAAATTTGCTTCTTTATTGCGCTGACCAGTGACAACCGCCCATTTGCCTTCTGTTTAGCTTCAAATGAGCATCCCAGCTGCCTTCCTGCACAGTTTAAGTTTGCATTGCTACCTGATTAGTCATGATATTGAGCCAATAAAATATGTTGTCTTTGAAGTTACACTTTATTTAAAATTACACCCCGAATTTTTATCTCCTCTCAAATTTATTTATGCAAATAAGGCTTAAGCTTGAGCTGAGAGTGAATTTTCAAATGAGCACAGAGGCATTTTTCTAGAATAGCTTCAGCTTCAAGTGTTTAAGTCAAACAAAATATCTAATCTGTTTGCGTGTTTTGCAGCTGTTGGTTATCACACTGTGATGTAAAAGCCAGCTGAGGTCCTTAGGGAAATTTTTTATCTTCACATTTATATTTATGTGCTCAGAAGTTGTGATTTTTTTTCTTTGAAATTTTAAGTCAGATATCCCTGAGATATGAATTAAGCCGTTAGTTTTTTTCGTAATAATTAATGGCATGCATTTATCTTCAGTTACATTTTGTGGTATTTTATCATATGCCTGGGCTGTTTTAGAACAGAGTACATATGAGAGCGCAATGTCAGGAATTTTACATTGGCCTCAAAAGCTATGAATAAGATGCCAGGGTAGTGGTGCCTGCTTTTAATGCCAGCACTTGGCAGAAAGGTCTTTGTGAGTACAAGGCCAATATACAGTGAGCTCCAGGCTAGCCAAGGCTACATGGTGAGACCGTGTGTCTCAAACAAAACAAAACAAGGCATGAAAGGAAGAAAAAAGTTCTCCAGCTCTCATGGAGGGTGGGGAACAAGTCAGCCAGGCAATGGAGGCCATACCTCTGGTTGAGGTAAGGGAAAGTGTGGAAAGTCAGCAGTAGTGCTCAGACTCACCTTGACTCCCTCCTGGAGGGTTCTGTCTTCAGTTCTTCATCTCATACTGCGCAGTTCTCTTTGAGGAAGGAAGCTCGTTGTCCACTGATGAAGGCTGCCTGACACGCCCTGTCACTCAGCTCACTCATTGAACTGTATTAGTGTTCTAAAATGCCTGTTGAGAGACTGCAGGCTGCTGACACTGCAGACTTCACCAGCTGTCAGAACTTGCGTTTGGTCCAGCAAAGTATCATCACCATTAAAAAAAAAAAAGCCACCAAGAAAAAAAAGCCATTTATTAAAATAAGCTGATCTTAGGGGTTGGAGCAATTGGTCAGCAGTTTCCATTGCTCACTGCCCTTCCTGAGAACCCAAGCTTGGTTCCCAGCACACATGGCAGCTAACAACCACCTGCCTTCCAGCTCCAGGGCTTCAGACACTCCCTTCTGGCTTCCTTGGGGACCAAGAAAAGTACTCATATACAAAAGATAAAATAAACAAATATTCAAAAATAAGACTCTATTTAATATTTCAAATGAGAACACATCATGTCTATAGAATTTCACCTATAAAGTTGATCTGAAACCTCTATTTAAAATGTAATTTCAGGGCTGGAGAGATGGCTCAGAGGTTTAGAGCACTGGCTGTTCTTCCAAAGGTCCTGAGTTCAATTCCCAGCAACCACATGATTGCTCACAACCATCTATATGAGATCTGGTGCCCTCATCTTACCTGCAGGCACAAATCCTGGCAGAATACTAAATAAATAAATAGATGAAACTAAAATGTAATTTTAGCTTTTGACTTTTTTTTTTTTTGTATTTCATACCAGATTCCAGAAGTCTCACGGTTTCTTTTGGTTTTCTATGTTGTGTTTGTTTTTAACAGATGGCCCATACCTTCAAATATTAGAGCAACCAAAACAGGTAAGAATGAAGGGGTAAATGAAGGGTTTGGTAATGTTAGAACTGCACATCTGATCTTAAAGCTCAGGCACTGAGTACTCACATTTGATGACAGAGGTTTATCTGGATGATCAGCAGCCTTCCAGGTTATGCAATAACTTCCTGTGTCGACTTTACATTTGTCTCAAGCATTCTTCACATGGCCTTGAAACGTCGGTTAATTATAAATCCTTGGTGTGCTGTACGTCTTCCAGCTTAGCTTATCTCTGCTTCCAGGGAAAGTGCTGGTGATTTTTGTGCATAAGCAAATACTCATGCATAGCTTCCCATCTTTTCACTCTGTTTTGGTCATGTGCGTGCCCACAGGCTGCTTCTCCTACCTTTCTGAGCACCAGCCTTTTCTATTTGTGGAATGTGTAACCTAAGGCACTAAAAGGAGATAATTAGAGATAATTAGAATGGACTATGGGATACACACACACACACACACACACACACAGCTTCAGTTCCAGCCTCTTTGGAGCAAGGAGAGGACCATGTTGTTGTTGTTGTTTTGCTTTGTTTTGTTTTTGTCTGGCTCTTACTCTTTCTACTAAATATTGTACAAAATATCCCTAGGTTGAAATGACCTGAAAACTCTACATATATATTCATTAGAAGCTGTACAGCTCTAGTACTATAAGAAAGAAGAGGATCTATAATATCTGCTGAGAGAACATTTCAGCATTATGGGGTGGAACTTATGGCATCATCTCCCACAGAATGAGGACCAGCTCACTAAGTCTCTGAGTGGATATGCCCTTCCCATCCATCGTGATGCTGAGGAACTGTACATCTGGCCTACTGAGCTATGTTGCCTGGTGCCTTTTCTAGGGTGTGAGGAGAGTGAATGTAACATATTTGTGTTGTGTGGCATTTAACAAATGCTAAGAAGTAAAATGTTGAGAGCACATAGTACTGCACTGCAGAAATCTGAGGTGTTCACTGTTAAAGAGCAGAAACGTCTTAGTGATGGCCACACTAGTCTTGTAAAACTGAACTCAGATGGAAGTGTGTACTCAAAGATAGGAATGCCTCATGGAACTTTAGAACATGTTCTTGTGCTTACAGGTGGCCTCCTCACACCCCTCCTTCCCTGAAGATAAAACCTGCCCTTGCTCTGTCTCTGTGTTCATTGAGTCACCAGCTCTCTCAGGCTCTTTGGGTAGAGTTGTGTTCCCTGAGAGTCTACCCAGTTATCTGGGATCCTGGATAATGTCCTAGCTTGTAAGATTCATCTAATTCATAAAACTGATGAGTCTAAACTGTACCTACACATTAAAGTATTTTCAGATAGTTTTAAAAATCACATTCATTTATTTTTTAAGTGTGTGTGTGTGTGTGTGTGTGTGTTTATGAGTACAAGCTTGTCTATGGAGATGAGGTGACAACTTTTGGAACTTGGTGCCCTTCTACTATGTGGGTCCTGGGGATCAAACTCACACCAGGTCTTGTGGCATGCACCTTACCCACTGACCAACCTTTTTTTTCTAAGCAAAGCACTATGAAAGTCTTTTAATTTGCATTTTGTTATTATGAACCCCAGAGTCATAGGTATTTATGATTTATTTGAATGTCTAGTATAGTTCCAGAATTCAAAATCTAATTCATTATGTGTGAAAATATAAAGTCTTATGTATATAAAACATTGTTTGTTTGCAAGTCTGATTTTATTTTGATATCTGGGTTCAAGGAAATAAGGTATATGCAAGTCAGATTTTTTTGACTGGATGGATGCAGTTTCTCTGAGGTTAATGCCTCATTTTAAGTCAGAGGAGTTCCTGAGATGAGTAGGGGTAGATAGTAAACATTTAATTTCAAAATATTAGCATTAGAAATGTGTCCAGAATATGTACTTTAAGACACCTTATTTTTTTGCTTATATTTAATTTTAAAAATTAATTTATTTTTGAGACAAAAAAATTCTGCTGACTTTAAACTGCTGGCAATTCTTCTGCCTCCACCTTCCAACTGTTAAGATGTAAGCTACCACATCTAGCTCAAAAGCATCTCACCAGCCCAACAATAGAAATCTCTGTCTTCTGAATAAATGCTGCTTTGTATAGGGCTTTCAATGCTCTAATCAACCAAAATTAATACATAGTGTCACATACTCCACAATGAAATCATCTTGGTTACATGTTAGACATCACTCTCCATAAGGTATGAAAGTATATGTATATGAAAATATACATATTTTCTCAATGCCACAACGAATTTTGTGATTAAAGATAAGAAACTGCTGTGCTATTTTTTTGAGTTAGAAAATTGGGGGGGGGGCTTTTGTACACATATTTTTCCTATGTCTAATAGAAATGAATCAAAGCATAGATCACTTATCTTTAGACTATCCAGTTCCATTGCATATTTCTCAGTGTTAACTGTCTAATGTTTTGTTGTGTTGTGTCTTGTCTTGTTTTAAGGCAGAATCTCACTGTACAGCTTTGACTGGCCTCCGACTCACAAAGCTCCATCACATGCCTCTGTCTCCTAAGCACTGGGATTAAAGATGTGTGCTACCAGGGCGGGTATAGTGTGATCCCAACACTCAGGGAGGCAGGGGCAGAAAGATCTCTATAACTTCAAGGCCAGCCTGGTCTAGGACAGCTAAGGCTATACAAGAGAAACCTGTCTCAAAAAAAAAAAAAAAAGCAAAAGCAAAACAAAATCAGTGTAATGTGTGCCACCTGATAGTTTTAAAATGAAGGTGTGTTTGACTTTTCTCAGTTAATTAGATCTCTATCCTTAGAGTTAGCCAATTTGGAGAGCCAGCAGTTAATGCATGCTGTTGTCTAGTTTTGGAGTTATTAGGTTGAGGATTATCCAGACTGGATCCCATTAATGTCTCCAAAATTAATGGTCTAATTCTTTGAAGTACTGAGAGGACTGGCACATTCACAGAGATGCAACATACTGGCATATTGTAACACTGATGCACTCTATTTTAAAAGACATGTCTATGGTGTGCCCCAGTCCAGCTGTGAAGGAGCAAATAAAGGAACTCCTTTAAAAAATTAGCATAACTCATACCAATGTCGAAATGGAGAGGTTGGTGGCAGCAATTGGAAATGAGAGGCAACAGTTGAGACAAACTGTAGCACGAATTATGTCCAGAGGCTTAAACTCTTCATCATTCCTACTCAGCATATGAGGAGCTGGCAAAGTTCTGGAGGTGGGTGCCTGGTTTCTCTGTCACAGCTCAGGGCACACATACCAGCTAGCATCATTTTCATAATGACTTTTAGAAAGTATTTCTCATCAGTATAATGGTCTTCCACAGTTTTATATGTTTAGCAACATATAAAACAAGTTTGTCATTGTTGTGTTTGGTGATTGCCGCCTCTGTTCACCTTTGCAGAGGGGATTTCGATTCCGCTATGTGTGTGAAGGCCCATCACACGGCGGGCTTCCAGGCGCCTCCAGTGAGAAGAACAAGAAATCCTACCCTCAGGTCAAAGTAAGTTTGAAGTCCACTGCTCTGACTGCCTAAGAGCAAAGCCAGGGAACACTTCAGGTGACTATGAATGGGATGCTCCTTTGCCTGTAAGCAGAAGTGTTTACATGGTTAGCAAAATTTAAATAGGAATTCATCTCATGGAAATGACAAATCTTCCAACACCATTAACATCTCCAGTTAACAGAAACAGTTCCAACATCAGCTAAGAAGAACATACTACCTCTCCAGTGATACTCAGGCTGTCCTTCAATCTCACAGTTTTAAAATTGCTTATTCTCTGGTGTTTTAGTAAATCTCTGAGCCATGTGTCATGGTGCATAATGTAGTCCTTGGACTTACAAGGACAGGGGTGGAGTCTGGGGCGTTCAAAGCTGGCCTCAGCTAGATAGCAAGTGTGAGGTCAGCCTGGTCTAAGAAAAGCAAGCAAACAAAAAGCGTCCTTGAGGCAAATGCCATGTACTGGGTTTATGGAGATTTCATGACAAAATAGTTGACAGAATATATAGACTATAGAGGATATTATTTAAGATCATAAATTCAAACCCAAAGTGATGATCTGAAAAGGCTTATTCAATCGTCCAAACATATAAATACACAAATACCATTAGCATGTGCTTCATACGGTGTTTTAGAGGAAATATGCTTAAGTACACCTTAGAGAGCCTGAGGGTACCCTGTGCAGCCACTCGAATGGATTTTGTAGCTTGTAGAACTGGGTGAACTTAGGTGCAGTTTCACTGTCTTTAGCGTCTTACACTGTTGATTTGAGTGAGAGAATATCTTTCTCTAGTTCAGAGTTTTTATTTTCTTAATCCAGGACCAAGTTTCAGAGACTGATAATGATTTTGCAGGGACACAATAAAAACTCACAATTTAGTCATTTGTTAGTTTTTATTTATTCAGTTATTATTTATTCAAGCTTAGACTCAGTGTTCCCAACAATAAAAGTTACCCATACCTTGGCCTCTGTCTTTGTGCTGGCTTGTTGTAAACTCAGAGACTCTGGTTGTGGAATGAAAGGTATTTTCTTAGTAAAGGTAATTGGACATAGAAGTGCAATGGCTTTAGCTTGAAGGAGCCATGGTTATATTAGACAGTTGTTTTTCAGAGAAATAGAACCAGTGGGGTGGAGATGGGCGGATAGATGATTGATTAAGCAATAGGAAGGGAGAGAAGAAGAATCAGAATCAGCCGTCACAATTATGAAAGAGGAAACATCCCACCATGGGACGTCTGTAAAGTGTGCCTAGGGATGTTACTAGTATTCCTGACACAGAAGCCTGAGCACCAGGCAACTGCTGGGAACTCAGTCTGAACCAGTGGCCCAAGAGTATGGCTGTGGAGTGTAAGCCCTGGCTTCTGATGCCCTGGGGCTTGGGGCAAGAAATGAAGATTGCCCCACATTATACTGGGACAGAGGAAGGAGGAGGGAGAGGAGGAGAGGATTCTCTCTGGGTTTTTGTTCTAACTGATTTCTAGCTGAGTAGATGGTTCTGTCCACATTGAGGGCAGATCTTCCACCAGTCCAGCTCACTTGCCAGATTCCTCTGGAAACATGCACACACAGGGAGTGGGGGTGGAGGTGATGTTTTATCAGCTATCTACATCTGTCCACTGAGGTTGACTGCACACCTAAAATTGTCCTTCAGGACAGTCAGTGGTTTCCAGTCTATTAGAACCCAAGTGAGGAATGCAGAGCAGAACACCAGCAAAGAAAACAGGTTGTTTCTTCCGCTTCGCTGATTTGCCTCGTGTTCTCTATCACCTCTTGTAACACTCATTAGCACAGAGAAGCTGAGGCTTAGAGTTAACTGGCTGTCTTCCAAGGGCTTCTTTCTCCTGCAACTCCGTGGCCCTCCCCTGTGTGTGCCACGGAGGTGCTGGGCCCGGGAGTTTAGGAATAAGACATGGAGGGATGTGGTAGATCAAGGCAGGGAGGATGAGAATCCTGGACAACAAAGAATTCTCCTGGGCAGAGGGTATCAGGGGTCAGATGTATGACTTTCCACCTGTGTGCGTGTCAGGTATAAATATGTGTGCATCTGTGACAGGGTAACTGAGTATCACTTGTCAGCACCGATACTGACTGTAGCTACTAAAGAACCAGTGTTAGGAGGGACAGTAGGGTTTCTCTATGTCGGCCTTCTACAAAATAATGTAAGTTGTGGTCTATTCATGAACTCTTGACTTCTGTGGCACTAGAACCCCATGGTCCACTGTGCATGAAATATGGGAGTGTCTGCAGAATGACGCTTCCAGTGGCATCATGAAATTAATGCACAAAATATTTTAAACTTACAAAATTTAAAATTCTTTATAACAAATACCATGTACCAAAATATAGATTTAATAGTATTTTACAAATTTGCTAGTTGTATATGTCTTTGTGTCTTTCTCTCTCTGACCTACAACATACTCATGGAGGACGGCCTCGTTCAGCCACTGCTCTGCCCTATTTCCTTGGCCATAGGAAAGCCACTGTTCTGAACACTCTTTCCCTGAGGTGTTTTTATATCTTGCCGCATAAGTATGCATTCATAACTAAAATCACTTACAAGAAAATTACTTTTTACTAGCTTTAACCCAGTTTTTATTATATATGATGCCTCCTCTTCAAACCAAATAAGGATTAAAACTGGAACACTGATTGATTTGATTTTTGTCTATTCCTTTTTATTGTCTGAATAAAAATGTCTTCAATCAGAGTACAAAATTTATGCTGACTCTTAAAGCAAAAACATACATACATATATACAGGAAAGCTGGGGAAAGTAAGTATGCAGAATTTAAGGACGTTTTCTGCTTTAAAAAAATGAGTAATCCATCGTCTATCCTGCAAGCCCTCCCTTCTGTGTTCTCGGGCTCTGATTTCCTCAGGCTCCTAGGAAGCAGCAGAGCAGGAATGGCAGCAGAGCCTCTGCGCCGAGCCTGTCGCTGCCTGTTCTTGACTCAGCAAGGAGCGCCAGGGAAGGCTCACTGCCCTCCTTTTCCCGAAAGTGGTGCAGAAAAATTTTAAATCAAAGTGCCTTCCTCAGGCAAATGGAACAGGGCCAAGAGGAGAAGCTACACGTGGCTTTAAGAACGCTCGTGCAGCCCGTCCTCAGGTCCTCTGCACTGGGCACCTTGTGAAGATTGCACATGAACATCCATGGCGTCCATTTCTAAAATACGGTTCATTTCTAATTGTCCAGCGTCAGGAGCGTGGAGCACAGCAAGGCTAGTATAACTGTTCCAGTCACCTTCACTGGCAGCTGCTTCACTGCCCTTCCTCCCGGGCTTTTAGGTTCAGTGAAAGGGTGTACTGGAATGTGTAGGTGAGCAACATCCTGTGGCCCCTTCTTCCCACCTACTGTGAAGTCTGCACTCTTAACTGCCTTTCACTTAAAAATCGTCAATGCTAGGTTTCTGTCAAGGTTGGTACATGCCGGTCGAGTGGCTATGGGCTTGAGGATATCATATATCTCTGCATAAGCTCCCTTTCCTTTGCACAGACTTGTCCGAATCCAGAGGCTTGCCATCCTAAAGTTCTAGTTGGAACACTACTTTTGAATAATTTACCCTGATACAGTTACCTAACATGCCAAGGGGAAAGATCACCATAACCAATTGGGCATATATTCAGAACTTAGTTCATAGCATTTCTTAGAATGTCCTTTGACACTCCTAAGTTGACTGCTACGCTCAAATAAAAGAAAATAGCTGTGTTCCCTGTAAATACTATACTCTGTGCTTTGTAACACACAAACACACACACATACAAATACATGTGCTTATTAAAACAAGGGCTTTGTAACTCAAGACCCATGAATCCTTTACTGGTTTCAGAAAGGTTTGAGACTTCTGAGTTTATGTATATTCATATGTATTTTTCTATATACTTTTAAAAACACATTTTTAGAGACTTGAACATGTGTATGAATAATGCTGAAGGGTATTGGCTTTTTGACAGTAGCTGATTAAACTGACCTCTACAATTTTTTTTTTGGACTGTGTCTCATTTTGTAGATTAGGCTGGACTTGAACTCACCATTCTACCTCTACCTCCAATATTGAGCAATTCCAGGCATGCAGTTGTCTTGAATATTTTCCTTCTTTGTTTTTCCATTTCTAAACTTTACACTTTAGGTAAGTTGAAGCACTTCATGTTTCTCAACATGAGATTCAAGTTAGTTGCACTTCATTTTCCCAGTCCAGTGGGAAAGATGTGAGACTTAATGCTGACAGCCAGAAAATGAGAAATGTCAGTTAGTCACATCTCCCTCTGTCTGTCTCTCTCTCCCTGTCTTCCCACCCCCTCCTCTCTCCCCTCTTCCCCCTCTTCCTCCACCTCCACTCCCACCTCTCTTTGGTACTGATTAAATACAAAGCTATTTGTGGTTAAAACCAAAAGAGAACACATAATTATTTCACTAATACCCACTTAGCACCGTGGCAGGTCCTACACTGTAAGCAGGTAATGTCCTCTGTGTGACCATAATCTATACTTGTACATTATTTTTTCTCCTTAAACAGACTAGAAGTTTTGCAATTGTCTTCTTGAATAAAATACTGACTTAGAGGATTTTTTAAATACCCCCTTTAAATCAGTATTACCATTATAAGCTGGAGAAAGCTTCTCCTTGAAAGAAACTTTTGATACAAATCCGAGAATAGGAGTCAGGCTCTGCAGGTTGTCTGAATTCCCAGGCCTGGCGTAGCATCCTGCCTGTGCTGGCGCTTCCTCTTTTTCTCCCAGGTTTTTCTGCATACATGATTGTTTTTAGGGTGCTTATTCCTATGGTCAGGGTTAAGTCTGAAGCCATCCCTATTGAAGTGTTCTCTGTTTGAACAAGAGTAAGGCATCCACCATTCAGTTGGTAGTTTCATAAAGCCACATGTAGAAATTGTTTTTTTTTTTTTTAGAAATTGTTTTTGATGAGGCAAAGTGAATAACCAGAGGCCTTATGGTCCTCAAATGTCTCCAACCACCTTCTGCATAGTCAGGGACTTCTCAGTCTTTGGTGGGTCCAAAGGGGTGCTGCTGCTGCCTCTCCTCATTCTCCTCTTTCCCCCTCACCCTCTAAGTGGACTCCAGGTCAAAGTATTCCAAACAGCTTTCACTTTTTTGAGGTGGAGGATGTGTGCAGGCTTAGCAGGCTGCACTCAGTTGCACTTCTCCTTCAGTCCACACAGCCCTGTACAGGAGCAGCTTCTTTGACCCTTGTTTTTTCCATGAGGAACTGGAAGTGCAGAAAAGGCTGGGATGCTCTGCCCAAGTCTCACTGCCATTCGGGGGTAGGGCCCAAGTAGTGTGATGTGAGACCCACACTTTTTAAATAAGAAGACCCTTGTTAAGTATATGTCCTAAACCAGGGCTGCTATCAACCTAACCAGCCTTTTGCACAGATTTGATAAAAACTGTCATTTTCTCAGGTTTGAATAGCTTTGTTACAAGTTACTTCTCAGTAACAGTTACTAAAGAAAATACTTCTGTGTACATTATACAAGTAAATGACTCATTGTAAAACAGTGGAAATTCACTCATTGTTAAACACTCAAAAATCACTCAGATAACATAATTTGAATCTAGCACATAGGTGGCTACAGGACACACTCTTAAGCACATAGAATACTATTAATTATGATCCTAAGTATTTCTCTTTCCTCACAGCACCCTTCCAATCTGCAGTTCTGAACCATATGTACACATAAGAATTATTCAAACATGTCCAGCCACAGTGATTTCCAGGGCCCACTTCACATATGTGAAGCATAGCATATCATCTAGTGGGCCTGGTTTCTGTCTTCGTTCCTGAGGATATGTTATCTTATAATGCTGCTATATGCTAGGCATGATTGAAAAGAAGCACTCATATCACCAAGGAGTAGGGTATTATATTGCTGTACTTTTAAAATGATACTTGAGAATCCACATGACCTGAAAAAACTGCTTAGAATCTGGTATTAAGACAAGCAGGCTTGCAGGACCTGTGAGATGGCTCAGCAGGTAAAGGCATTTGCCACTGACCTAACTGACCTGAGTTATTCGAAGATCCACGTGGTGGTAAAGGGAAGAATGGATTCTGAAAGTTGTCTTCAGATCTCCATATATGTAGCATGCACCACCCCTAAGTCAGCACTAAATAAATAAAAAGATGTAATTTTTAAAAAGACAAATAGGATTTTAAGTTATTCCTTTCCAATAATTTAGATATAAGTTTCTGTGCAGCCTAGGCAGGAGTAAATGTGTACACATTTAGCCACTGATTAAATTGGTTTGAGCCCAGACTCCTGCTTGAGTAGCTGGACTTTGGACTGAAAGGAAAACACTGTGAGTCAGGCTTGCTTAGCAGCTTCAGTTTCTAGTGTGTTTTAGCTGCAGGCAAGAGACATAAAGACACAAGCGATATAAACCGATTTCCAGCCCCATCATGGCTCCCAAGCCTTGCTAGGAGGGAAAATTTCCTCTAGACTTATTTAAAGGTTGGCTCGGGTCAATTTCCAAAGCCTTGTCAGTGGAACTGGTGATCCTTCTGATATAAAACACTGAGAAATGTGCCAAACAGAAATACAGCCTCTGTACCAAAGACACAGCAACCCTTTTCTATAACGTATAGTTAAAATTCTAAAAAAGTATGGAAATATAGGTTACTTAAGGGAGGTAGACATAGGGGAGACAGATCAGCTAAAAGTATAATGAATATTTCATAATGAAACTTATGCCTTTGTATGCTATTTTAAAGCACACACAAACATACAGAGGGAGACAGACAGACAGAATACTCAGATGCCAATAAAACTATGGAGGAATTTAGAAAGTGTGGAAGGATATTCATGGA
This sequence comes from Pachyuromys duprasi, assembly GCA_028658305.1. Classification (NCBI taxonomy): domain Eukaryota; kingdom Metazoa; phylum Chordata; class Mammalia; order Rodentia; family Muridae; genus Pachyuromys; species Pachyuromys duprasi. Next base: position 63,263,231 of record CM053744.1, read on the forward strand.
TTCCACGGTCATTCTTACCCTAGAATTGACTTGAGTATTCAGTGGCTTGGTTTCTGACTGTCCCACAGAAATGAAAGCTATTGTCTGGGCCTTTCCCATCTAGGGTATTGAAAATGAGCCCTCTGCAGAAATCAGGCATCTCATAGGGCTGCAGTTTCTGCTGGTAGATAAACTTCAGAGTGACAGTGAAGGGGCAGGTTCCACCCTAGACCCTGAGGAATCAAGTGGTCTCTCTAGAGATACAGGCCTGGCCCATACAGGCACAGAGTTCAAGGTTATACACCCTGTAAAACCTAGAGAACCCCAAGTCTAGCGATGAATAGAGTGAGCCAAAGTCGAGGGATATTCTCCCCTAAGAAACAAAATACAGTCTGTTCAGGTATGAATTACTAATCACAAATAAAGCACAAGCCAGTGTGATTGCCTGCACATGGGTGAGAAGCAAGAATAAGTCCCCAGAATCTTAACTGAGTTATCATTGCTGATAGACAAGTACAAAATAAGTTTGCGTATATTAGCAAAGACTTAGGAGTTGAAACAGGCCAGAAGGACTTGAAGCCAAATAGATATTTTCAAATCACATATCACTGAAATGGTCTAGACATTGAAAAAGTAATTACCAGGTAGAAAAGTGTGATAAAGAGGTTTCTCAGGGTGGAACAGAGAGACGTGAAGACTGGGAAAAATGGGTGAGCTGGAAGGGAAGGAACAGCAGGCCTCTAGCTGGAGTTCTGGGAGGAGGAAACATGGCTGTTCATGTGTGCTGCTCCGCTTCCAGCTCCCAGGTAGGCGTGCAGCACTCTACTGTGGCCAGCATGTCCCCAGTGTGAAGCCCTGGCTGGGAAGGCACCTCTAGCACAAGGTGTAATGTTACTTCCCAGATTTTCATTGATTAGCAGAGCTATTAAGCTTGTCTAAGCCTCAACTTCTTCATCTATAAAATTGGCATAGAGAACCAATTTCATAGACTGTGTGGGTGAATTCAGTTGCTCAATGCCAGTACATTGTCAGCATGGAAGTCTAGTTACTTCCACTTTTCTATGAAATTGAATACTATTCCAAAAGCTTGTATGGAAGCTCACAGAAAACAAGAAGGCAGAAAGTAATGTTTAGTTTTGTTAGATCCCTTCATTGTATCCTTTGGACCCTTTGTGTCTAATTTGCACAAATACTGTATTCGTTTCCTAGGGTTGCAATAACAAATAACTGCAATCCGGGTCATTTTAAACAACAAAAGTTTATTCTTCTAAAGTTCTGGAGGCTCAAAGTCCTCAGTGAAGTTGCCAGTAGTCTTCAAGGAAGTCTCCTGCCTCTTCCAGCTTTGGGCAGTTGCTGGCAGCCCTTAGCACACAGCTTGTAACAACCTCTCTGATTTCTGCTTCTGTCTCCGCATGGCTGTTCTTCCTGACTTTATATCTGACCCTCTCCCTCCCTTCTCTTATAAAGACACCAGTCAATGTGGTTAGGGACTACCACGTTGTGCAATAGGGTGGCTTCTTGACCAATTCTGTCTGTAGAAAGTCTGTATGTAGATGAAGTCATGCTCTGAGCTGCTGTGTGGGCATGCATTCTGGGAGACACTCTTGTACTCACTGTAAACATGATGTGCACTGATGAAGGAGTGTTCCTGAGGATATGCTTTTAGGGCCATGTCATTCCATGTGACACACAGAAAGAAGACTACATGCCACATGTTCCCTTGGTCACCTTTGTTATGTATTAGTTAGTAGAAGAAAATTATTCAGGTCTAAGGGGTTTGCTGTATTGATGTTTTGAATATTGTGTTCTAGAAAGAGAAATTCCTAAGCTGTTTCCTTCCTGAATAGATGGAGGGTGTGCTAGTGAATGCCTGATATTGGGCCTTGGATGGTACTCTTAAATGTAGCATCTCACAGTTTCCTTCCTACAGTAAATTTTAAGCTACTAAAGTGAAGTCAGCTGGCTTGCAAAAAAAAAAAAGTGAGCATTTAACTTTTATTGAGTTAAATTCACTCCATGAAAATAATAATACAAAATCACATCCTAGGTACCAACCCAGGGAACAATAGTTAGATCAAAAGGTGATATATTCCTTACCAGAGGAAATAGGTTGTCTACACATATGGTACATGATATAATTGTCAAAGACTTGCAGGATCTGAGCAAGCTTGTTCTGTGCTATGGTAGAGATGACCTGACGATAGGTCAAGAGAGCTACAGTTTGGTGGGAAGAACACTGTTGGAAAGCAAAGCCTAGATCTCATCCCTGATTGTGCAACTGGCAGGTAGTGCAGTCTGCAGCAGGTTGCTTAAAGCTCTTCACACTTTGTATTGTTTATGAGATGAAAATAAAAACAACTACTTAGCAGGAATTCTGTATGGATAAATGAAAAAAAAAACTGACCTTCAAAAAAAAAAAAAAAACAACAAAAACACAACAGCTGTCCTTGTCCCTGGCACACCCATAGCGTTAAATGCTCATTCAGGGCAGGTGTGGACGTGAGACCATCCACTGACCATGGCCATTCACAGTAATTATATTTACTTTTCATAAATGTTACTCTATGCTTGTGGAGTGCAGGGGGCAGCTCTCCAGGGGCAGCTCTCACTGTGACACATCCCCCAGACTTGCTGGTCCTTGCACGTCCAGCTGATCCTGCCTCTGCCTCCCCTCTCTCTGTAGGCATGCTGGGATTATCAGTGTGCACTACCTAATAGGGCTTTTTACCTGGGTTCTAGGAATCAGACTCAAGTTGCCAGGCATACACAGCAACTGCTTTTACCCATGAGCCTTTTCTGTGGCCCTGAAGCCTGAACCTTTTAGTCATAGCTTCATTTTCACTCTTTGTTTTATCATTTATTTCTTACATATTTAATGATATATTTTTCAATGTGATGACCCCTTCGGGAAGTCTGCCCTGGTTTGCTCCCATTCACTAGCTCACTTAGGTGAGGCCTTGGGAACTGTTTCTAATGGGTACTACCTCTGCATGTCTGTCTTTCTGTACATCATGTGGACTCACTCCAGACCTTGTTTCAATTGAGGACATCCCCCATCCCATGTTTGTATCTCCTTTCCCCAGTAAAAGGCAAACTGTCATTGTCAATAATAGTAGAAATGCCTACTCAGTTTGGTTGGTCCTACAATACTTGCAAACACACGGTGTGATACTATGATTTTAGAGTTATTATGTCAGTGTAAGCCCTAGCAACTTAACAAATAGAGTTGAAATTTTCTTTGCATTTCTTTAACCAAAATTCAGCAGTGAATAATCAAGCAGAATAGTATTTTCTTGAGTTACATCCTTCTTTCTATGAAAAAACATTACCATTATGCTATAGAGTTACTGTTTTGTTTATGTTGAATTTTAAGAATTTTCCTATTCCTACTACTTTTGGTTTATTTTTGAATGATGGTATTTATCAGCTTCAAATAACCTTTCATTTGTGTGAGATAAAGTGGACCCTTTAGACATTATTGTAAGCTCAGTTTGTTTTGTTATCTTTTAACCAGAGTCTTGACAGAGAGCAACAGATTTCTAGGATGATTATTCTGGAATCTGAATCCACTAAACTCACATTGTCTCCTGTGGTGCCCATTTCTATTTTGGAGCCCTCTTGGCCTTCCTCACTTCATGAGGAAGTACTAAATACATACATATATAGTACTCTTGCTAGGCATGGTGCTGGCTCTGTGGTTACACTCATGAATGAGATTGTTCCTCTGCCCCAGGGTCACAGAGTAGCCAGGCAGCAGACATATATGAGACAGTCTTGCTGTGTTTCCTGAGAATCATTGGAGGATGTTCTGTAGTGGGGTACACATGTGCATGTGTGTGCCTGAAGTGGGCGGAGGTCCCCTTACTCAAAAGCACTTTTATAGCTCTATAGTCACTCCTTAGTTCTGATGATGGAATGCCAGTGACTGGTGTGCTCTTCACACTATGTGTGAGGGAGGCAGGCATATCACACTGCATGTGCCTCACTGCCTTCTGTGACCAGATTTCCAGAATAGTGAGAGGAGAGAGAGAGAGAGAGCCTGGAGATGCCTGCCTTGTCTTTTCAGAGATTAATGGACTCTCCAAGCTGCTGATGTCATCCTGGAGATACAGAGCCAATGATCAGCCCCATGGATTGTGCCTAACCTTTTAGCCTTAACATTTGTAAGGTTCTTATCCATTTTTGATAAGTGATATACAACAAATACTTTAAATTCAAATTAATCTTGAAAGCTGGAGCAAAGTGCCAAATTCTTAAGCCTTGGTGTTGAACAGAGACACACACATCCAGAAAACTAAGGAATTAGCACAAGCACAGGGCAGAGGGGTGAAGTAGCAGCAGCATGCACAGAGAGAGCTTGGCCGATGCGCTCAGCATATGCCAGCAAGGCCCGTAGCCGCCAAAAAAGTCACTCCTCGCTAGGCAACATTAATGGCAATATGGTCTGTAAGACCCAAGAAGTGATGGCCTCATGGCTACCTTATGGAAAGATCACACCGGAAGTGTTTGCAACCTGCTGGGCAGAGCATACACATCAACTGTGAGTGGTTCCAGATCAGAATCGTGTCGCTGCTACACTCAAGCCTTCCTCCCGGGGGAATATTTATACCTTACAGGATGGCCTTCGTTGTCCTCAAGTATTTGAATAGCCATTATATGAAAAGATAGAATGTGCCCTGTTCTCACCAGAAGGTGAAATAAGGAGCAATGAGTTGAAGTTCCAGAAGACACAGGCTTCATGGGAATCACAGCTGCCACAGGACAGAGTGTGTTTGTTGTTGCTGCAGTGGCTCGGAGCTAACCTGGAAGACTACAGAGGAAGAGAGGGAAGCGGAGGGGGCCCGGCCTGTACAGTGGGGCTGTAGTTCTCGTTCCCTTTTCATATTGCTTTAGAAAGATTTTTCCTTAATGACGCATGACTTTGTATCAAGGGCTAATCGAGACTTGGTTACGAAGAAGTTGTAATCTCCTGATAAATAAGAAAAAACAGATACTGGTGGCTTGCTGGCTGTTTTCTCCCAGGCTCAAAGTACATGACTTATTTCTTACGCTGTGTGTCAATTTGTTGACACAAGCCAAACAATTTGTCACAACTTGAAAGGGTTTGGTTTGGCTCAGTTTTGAAAGACCAGGTATAAAGCGATACTGTTTTTTCAAATCTCTTGCTGATAGTCTCCTAGAAATGAATAGAAATTTTGGTGTTTCCCCCTTCTGACTTTTGTTTACATCGTGCTATGCAGACAGCATACTGCTCTGGTTAACCTCAGTCTGACACTCAGGTTGTGATTTCTCTTTTGCCATGCTCCTATCTGGGGGTGTAATATGACTGCTGAGGTGTCACCAAGAAGTAAGACAAAATTTCCCAGGTCTACTCACTTGTAATTCTCCACATTTAGCAGGGGGTTTCCACAGGAAATTGCAGGAGAAGAGCTGCAGTACTCTTTCTCTTGTGTACTTTCCTCCTGCTTTTCTTCTCCCCAGAGAAGCTCAGTGCTCCTTGTAAGCAGCTGAATTTACCATGGCACAAATTAAATTCTACTCAGAATGAGTTCTTTCAGTCAGTTAAAACCTGGTTGCGTCTCTACAGTGCACTTCTAAGGAGGTGATGGAATTGGCTTACCAAACATGAAAACACCCAAACAAGGGCTAGAGATATGGTTCAGCAGCTAAGAGCACATACTGCTTCTGTAGAAGACCCAGGTTCAGATCTAAGCACTCAAGTACCTCACAGCTGCCTGTAACTCCAGCTCCAGGGGATCTAACACACTCTTCTGGCTTCCGTGGGCAGCAGCACTCATACACACATAATTTACAATAAAAAAAATCTTAAAAATTTAAGAAATATATGCCCATAGAGTAATTATGTGTCTCTTAGAAGAAATAAATCAGATATAAATCCCAAATTAATTTGGACATCACAGAATAGAAAATGTTTCTAATTATCCCAAATTAAGTTAAGATCAAAATCATTTTAAGGGAACTCTGGAGAGATGGCTCATTGGCTAAGAGCTCTTCACTGCTCTTGCAGAAGACCCAGGTTCAGTTCCCATACCCACATGCAGCTCACAACCACCTGTAACTCCAGTTCCTGGAGATTTGACACCCTCTGTGGCCTCTGCAAGCACCAGGCACACATATGGTACACATATCTTCAGGGAAAACAACTACATACAAAAAATTAAAATAAACTTTAAACTGTCATTTTAAGATTATGCTAGAAATTTTATATGAATCATGTCTGCTTCAGGTCAGAGATTTAATTTTTTTCTGGATTTACATAACCTAACATGCATTTTATACTGCTTAGTTTGTAAGTTTATCCAAGCTTTAAAACTTTGTTTAAAATAGCTAATTATCTCTTTCTTTGCCTGTTTTGCCCCCCATCCCCATGATCACAGCCTTGCTGACATTCCTAGAAAAAAAAATAGTTTCTTTACTATCAGTACCAAGCTACCCCACTGCAAGGCCTTCACTAGAGCCACTGAAAATAAACGCCCTGAGTACCCAGTCTCAGCCTTGATGGAAAAAAGTTCAAGTCATTGCCTAACATAAAGGTTTTTCTTTGTCTCTAAATTTTGATTTTCCATGCTATCAGAGGCCCCCTTGCAACAGGTAATTTGAGTGTTGATTGTATGTTTTCTCAGTTTGTAATCGTGGCTAAATGTATTTTTAAATGCTCACAATTTTAAAGCTAAGTTTATTTGATAAAGTTTTTTTCCAGCTCAAATTCTGTGATGTCAGACTCTTTTTTTTCTTTTGTCTTGGATTTGTGATTGTTGACCATTGTCCTATATGTCTTACACACATAGTTTAGGGAACCCTAGCATTTTAGAGCTGGAAGCTATGTTAGCTGTGGACTAAGGCTAGGAATGTTAGGAAAGAAGTATTAGGAGAACAAAGTGGTTACTGATTCAAACAAAATTATAGCAGTAACTAGGGACTGACCATCTGTAACTGACCATCTGTAGAACACTAAAAGTAATCTAAATGTTTTTATCTGAAAACTTGTAGACTCCAAGCCAGACCTTAAAAAAACTATGTATACATAGTTTGTGTATATATACATATATAAGTATGTATATATGTGTGTACATATATATGTACATATGTATACAAAGTTTGTATATATGTGTATATGTACACACTTTTAAAACTTTGTTTAAAATAGCTAATTATGTCTTTGTCTGTTTTGTCTGCTACCCCTATGATCAAGGTCTTGCTGACATATATGTATATACATATGTATCTGTGTATGCATATATATATATATATGTATGTATCTATAACTTTTACCCCAAACAGAAATAAAGTTTCCTGTAATTTTGTACTCGTGTGTGTGTGTGTGTGTGTGTGTGTGTGTGTGTAGGGGCAGAAATTAAATATTTTTGAAAAAGGTAAGCTTTGGTAAGATCTACCTAACACAAAATACAAAGTGCACTTGATCTATGCAGGATCATTCTTTCTTTATACCAAAATGGAAATTTCTTAGCATTCTGTAATTTGAGAATGACAATTTGGACTTCTTATAAACATCCCCTTTATTTCCCCCAAACCTGAAATCACAGTTGGAAACAAACTATGTACAAACTACCTTTGTACTCCTAGATGTTTTTTCTTGACTTAGAAACATAAAGGAACGCTGTGAAGCCTGGGTAGTCTCTGGTGGGAGAATTGGCCTCTAGACTGTGGGACGCCTGCTTCCTGTACTGCCCTGGTAGGATTTGCTGATGGTAACTGGTGAGATGCATCCTAACGACGGGCCTGCGGCCCGGAAGAGCATGCTCCACCCAGCCTCACTTGTGTTGTATTTAGAACCCATCCGGATTGTGTCCACAGCTGCTTGGCCAGTCAGGATGTTGTTTCAGGATGTTGTTTCCCAGGGTTGAATTCTGAGCGTTGAATCTGTGAGCTGAGATGAAGGAATATTTCTGCTGCTAGACTGTCCATCAGTGAGTTATATTTGTAGGTGGAACAGGCTAAGGGAATACAAGGGTTTCCAAAAAAAAAAATCCTCTTAGAAATTTCAGTGAGGAGTTAGTGTTCCTAATTTCAGTTTCCAGAAAGGAGATAGGACAGCTTCACAGGCTGTTTAGATTTGTGGGCTCACCTTTGCTAGTCCTTTCCGTATCCCTAGAATCAGGTTAACGAGACCAGGCCTGCCTAGCAGAGACCCTTCCAGCAGCTCCTAGTCAGAGTCCCAGGGACCTCGCTGCCTCCTGATTTCTTCATCCCTCAGATCTTTTAACAAACGTATTCAAAAGGTGCTAGTCCTATATCTCTGAGGCAGTAAGGTCCTCTTGAGTGCTATGCCTCCTGCTCTGTACCGGTTATGGCCTGTATAAGAATGGCCTCAAGACAACTGTCTTTTAATAAAAAGCATACATATCTTATAGCTCTAGAGTAAGGTGGATTTATGTGAGTCTGCCACCCAGAGTGGTTATGGGGGAACCCCTGTCCAGCATTGGGGTTGTAGCTTAAAGAAAGGTGGATATCATCGGTCCTAGCTACAGAAAACAACACTTACAGGAAGATCAACAGGTTCAAAGTAGAAATCTCACAGGTTTGATGGGAATAGTGAGTAATTCTGCAGCAATAAAGTGCCCTTAAAAGGGACCAAGTGGAAATATTGCTGGAAAGGAAAAACAGGGAAAAGTTGTGGAAGAAGTTACGCTGTGGGTTTTTTTGTTTGTTTGTTTTGGGGGGTTTTGTTTTTGTTTTTTTAAGAAAATAGGTTACCAATAGTTTTTTTTTAATTTTTTACATTAATTACAGTTTATTCACTGTGTATCCCAGATGTAGCCCCTTCCTTCCCTCCCAATCCCACCTTCCCTTCCTCATCTCCTCCCATGCCCCTCTCCAAGTCCACTGAGAGGGGAGGTTCTCCTCCCCTTCCATCTGACCCTAGCCTATCAGGTTTCATCAGGACTGGCTGCATTGCCTTCCTCTGTGGCCTGGTAAGGCTGCTCTCCTCTCAGAGAGAAGTGATCAAAGAGCCAGCCACTGAGTTTATGTCAGAGACAGTCCCTGTTCCCCTTATTAGGGAACCCACTTGGACAATGAGCTGCCATGAGCTACATCTGTGCAGGGGTTCTAGGTCCTCTCCATGTACTGTCCTTGGATGGAGTATCAGTCTCAGAAAAGACCCTTGTGCCCAGACCTTTGGTTCTGTTGCTCTCCTTGTGGAGCTCCTGTCTCCTCTAGGTCATTCTATCTCCCCCTTCTTTCATAAGATTCCCTGTACTCTGCCCAAAGTTTGATCCTGGGTAAGATGATCAATCCTCACTCAGAAAGGCAAATGGGTTGGGCATCAGGAGATGGAGAAAACAGGGAACAGGACAGGAGCCTACCACAGAGGGACTCTGAAAGACTCTACCCAGCAGGGTATCAAAACAGATGCTGAAAGCCATAGCTAATAGAAGTTTTACTGCAGTTGTAACACATACTGTTAAACCTTGTGCTTCAGGAGCATAAACCTAGTAACTGTCTGCAAAGGGGCCTTGGGATGGAAAGACCCAGGGGCAGCAGTTAGAGAAATTTTGTGTTTCCTCATGAGTTAGACTTAAGAGTTTAAGCTTAGAAGGCTAAAATAAGTCAGTGAGGACAGAGGAAAGGGATGAGCGCAGGGGGTGGGGAAGTGCCCTTGCACTGAAATTGGGCAGTTATGTGTCCATACAAGAAGCAGAGAGCACTCTGGCATGATAGGAAGGTGTTGGTTCCATTGTTCTAACAGGAGGCAGTTGGGTTTGAGAAGGAAGGTAATTAGTCCAACCTTGGGCATATTCAGTGTTAAAGCTTTTGTGAGCAGAAAGGTTTCCTGCTAAGGGAAAGAAAGGCCAAGGCTGGAAGTGTCACACATATCCGTCAGTGGTGTGTGTGTGTGTGCGCGCGCGCGCGCACGCATGCACATATGCATGAGTACAGGTGCCGAAGGGAATCAGAGATATCAGATCACATTGGCACTGGAATTACAGGTGATTGTAACCCTTTCAAACCAATCTGGTTACTAAGAACCAAATTCAGATCCTCTGCAAGAGTAGTCTGAGCAGATAAGCCATCTCTTCAGCCTGTAGGTTTTATTTTAGTATTATAGAGAGTAGATAATTCAACCCATAATGTGTGAATACCAGAAAGAAAGCAGAGACTAAGAAGCAAGGACCAGCGTTTTTTTGAGCCTGGTCCTTGGGAAGGGGAACTTAGCCAAGCAGCCAGTGATGTGGGAGAAGGAAGGTCTGAAGAGGGACTGTGTTTCAGGGATTGTCAACAATCGGTGACTGACAATGGGTGTGGAAACATGAAGTCAGTCATAACCTTCAAACACTTTGTATTGGAAGACTAGTAGAATTAGTTAATTTTCAGAAGGCTTCAATTTGTATAGAAGGTTCTGCTTGGTGGCTAGAGTTGTTCTTGAACAATTGGTGTAGAGAAAGAGAATGGCATTCAAGCAAGTGTGAGAAAAGTCTTTTAAGAACCTTTCTCACTAGCTTATAAAAAACATAAACTGAATTTTAAAAAGGTTCCTTTTTCTTGGAGCACCTGATGTCCTGTTTGAGTAATGTTACCCTTTGTAGTTATCATCACCAAGAAAGGGCTGTTGTTAGAATAAGGAAGAAAGGGGACTAGTCAGTAACGGAGATTCTTTGTAGGGTGAAGACTATGTCAGGGGGCTCTAGAAGAAACATTGAGGATAAGAACAAGATCGTTGTTCCTGGAAAAAGGAACACACATTTCTCTGAATTAGTGACTAGAGTCTGAGCAATTTAAATTAGCACCTCTTAATTCTTGTGAAAACTCGGAGATTGTTTTTGTGTTCATGTTTTTCATATGGAAAGAAGTCAAAAGTTAAGTAACTTTCTCTGGGGCTGACACCAGCTGTTAATGCACGGTCTGGGATTCAGCCCAGTGTGTCTGACCCCAGCTCCTGTTCCTTACTGTGAGAGGGTCTACTAGTTTGAGGTGTAGGAGTTGCAGCCCCGAGTCAGATCAGGATGAGATCTTTGGGGAGCTACAGCTGTCCACCAAGAAGAATCCTCCAGCACAGTGGTTCTCAACCTCCTCATGCTGCAACTTTTTAATATAGTTGCTCATGTTGTGGTGACCCCCTCCCCAACCATAAAATTGTTTTTGTTGCTACTTCACAATTGTTGTTTTGCTACTGTTATAAATCATAATGTAAATATCTGATATGTAAAATGGTCTGAGGTGAACCCAGTGAAAGGGTTATTGGACCCTCAAAGGGCCATAACCACAGGTTGAGAACCATTGTTCTAGTGTGAGGAGGCTGAGAAATTAGGGTGGAACAAAAATGTGGTCCCTGCAAGTCTGAGGGAAATAAGATTAAGTGGACAGGAAACATGTGAGGCAGGTTCAGGAGAGAGGAGGCTTCAGGCCAGGAGCAAACAGTGACAAGAGGGAGGCAAAGGAGCTTCCTGACTTAGGCAGGAGAGCTGTTGCCTGACTTGATTTTCTGGTGCCAATGACTGAAGAGTCAGGTTTCCACAGCTGCCAGGATTCCTACCTCGTGGAGCTTTCAGTAACAATTCTGCTATAGTGAAAAAAAACGTGGTCCCAAGCTAGACACACACTTAAGCTAATGTTGAACTCTGGTCTACAATAACACCTTCTAACTCCAGCAGGTTGCTGAGGGGCTGTGTTAGGATCCAGAATCATCTTTAAAAGCAAAACAAAAACATATATCATTTTAATTTCTTTCCACCTAATACAACTCATTGTATTTTAGTAATTTGTCTTCACTAATAACATTTTAGTCCAATCTTGGTTGTTAGTTTTGTATATGATAACAATAATATAACTGGAATTATTCTGGACACTGGGAAATAGAAAGGACAAATGAAAGAAATGCTTCTATTCCTGTAGTTTTCCCATTCTAATGGAGAGGATAGGACATTATTAATATATGTTGCATATTTAATGGTTGTTAACATACAAATTAAAAGTAAGCACAGAGAAGAACAGCAGGTGGGGTGGTAAGCATTTAGGAAGAGGATGACTCAAAGAGAGACCACTTGCCTGAGAAGGGAGTTGTGCAGAGCCTGGTGGTAGACAGAACATAGCAGGCGCCCTGAACCAGTGTGCCAGGAGAGCACACGAGTCCGCAAGCTCACTGGCGGGAGCTCACCTGGCAAGTTCCAGAACACAGAGTCTGCTGTGGCTGCATTAGAAATAGAAGAAACAAGGTCCAAGAGGAAACAGGTCAGAGCACCCCAACCCCTGAGTCTTCCTCAGCTGCTTGTAAAGGCTTTTTAAGACTAGAGAGACATTAAAATGTTTTGTTTACTATGGTTCTTTAAAGTGGAATGTTGTGATAAAGTATTCACAGAATTATATAATGAGTCCCCTGTGCTGATCACTCAGTTCAACCATTCTCACTTTTGGAATTTTGAGTAGAGGAATGAGGCTTGACATGACCTGACTTGAACAAAACCCCTCAGAACAGGTCCTGAGGGGGTCAGGCAGGAAGCCTGGAGAAGCCCTGAGATGCAGAGAAGTATTTATTTGGGGCTTTTTTTGAAGATCTGGCTTGATATTATTTATATTCTAATTTCTTCAGAATAATTGAGCATGTAGTATAGTAAGAAGAAACGGCACTAGAGAGCACTACTTTACACTTCATTTTCTATGTGAAAATGTACCTAACTGACAAAAGGCTGGCCTAAGTGAATATTTCTAGCACCATTCATCTACAAATTAGAAGCTGCATTCCTAAATTCTTTTGCAATCATAGATATTAAGCCACACAGAGGTGAAGATTTGTCACATGTTCAGAGCTTTAGGACTTCCCTGCATGTGAGGTACTGAGGGAAGCCTGACCTCAAGATATTTATGACTTACATGATAAATTTGAAAATTAAAACCAAAAAGAACAGAGGAAGCCCTGGGTGAAGGTATGATGAGATGAAAGTTTCAGTACAGGGGTGCACATAGGTAGAGGGTGTGTGCAGATAGAGGTGTTATTCGTCTGCTCTGGGTGAGTTCATCCTATCTGGGTGGTGGTTTGCTTCTGAAGTCCCAGCCTGACTCTTGAGCTACATTTACTATTGATCGCTGTAGTAGGGAGTGTCGGGAATAGTGCAAATCCATGGACCTGCTGGAGGAGCAAGTGTGCCACCAATAGTGAGTAAATCGAAGAGGTTCCCATGTATGCCATGCCCTGAGAATGAATCCCACAGCGTCCTGCATCTTGGCTGTCTCTCGGGTTGCATCACTTATTGCTCAGTCTGTCTAAACATGCCTTCTTATCTGCAAGGTGGGAGTTCGGGTGCCAACCCTGCCTATCTCAGGGTCATCAGAAAGCCCAGATGATCTCCACAGATAAGAGGAAAGGAAAGAAAAGGCTCCTTGGTGCCAGCCACTGTGCAGGACCCACAGCAGGTTGCCACCCAGGATAGACATGAAGCACAAGGCTCAGAAGGTAGCAGTCCGTGTGGGACTGCAGACTGGGCTCTGACCCTGCATTAGATCAGCAGCCTCTGTCTTTGCGAGAAGAGAACAGCTTAGTGAGCACTTTCTGTGCAGGCAGCCGTAATCTCACTTAGATGTGATCTCTGCTTCCTGGTTGCACACGTAAACAATAGAAAACAGTAAACTGACTACCTGTCATCCTTGAGAGGCCATATATTATTAAAAGAAAATCCTGTCTCCTCTCTCTTGTTCTTTTACCCTCTCTTTCTCTTTCCCTCTTTCTTTCTCTTTCTCTCTCCCTCCCTTGCTCTTACTTTATAATGTGACTTGCTTACAAAAGAATAAACGCCATGGTTTGAGGATAGCTGTAGCATTTTTTTTTTCTTTAAGTGGAAGAGACTCTCAGGAAGACCAGGGAACTTTTGCTACTTCCCATACCTGACTCTGAGGCCATTCTCACAGTACCTGTCAGCAGTGCCAACAAGTAGGCATCTCTGTAACCACTGTGTACCTGGGCTCAGACAGACAAAGCAGAGCCATGGAACACTGAAGTGTGTTAGCCAGAGAAAAATAACTGGGCCAAGTGGTAACATGGTGCAGTAGAAATGTGAATAGGCTTGGGGGCAGAGTGCAGAGGTAGCAGGCTGGAGTTCAGGGAACCGCCACGTTACTGCAATCATCGGAACTAGGCAGTGCACTTCAGTTTGCCCAGTCTTGGGTCTTTCCCCAGTGGAATGGGGTACTTCTGATGGCTATTGAGGGGATTGTTCTCTCCCCTTCCAGAGAAGTAGAATATACACATGAAAGTAGATGCATACACACTCTGGGAAAGTAACAAGCAAGAGGAATCAGACACTGCTAAGCCTTACTCGACAGTTACCTATCATTTTCCTGTCCTGCATCCTGCAGTCATTCTCAAAATAGAGACAGGGGTGGAGCCTTAATAGGCTAACATAGTAAGGAAGGTGTCATGGAAGATTGGATTTAGGTCCTCTCATTAAAGAACAGATACCATTCTCAATCTCCATGGGAAAGAGGAGAGACACTGGCTATAGACAGAACTCCTGAAGGAACTCCTGTGCTGGGTTGATGAGCAAAGCTGGGGGGTCAGGGAAGGGCTGAGAGAGCACTGTGCATGCTCTCCACCAGTCAAGAGTGCCTACCCATCCACCTCATCCTCCAACCACCCCTTTCTCTCTGCACTCTGCTCTACCTTCAAATCTCAGTTGCCGTTAGTTATACTAGAAGCTTTCTCTCACTTCCCAATCATGTTGAAACCCTATTAGAAATTCCTTTTGATGAATTCTCTGGTTAAGTTTTAGTATTGATGGAATTGTTTGATTAGTACCTCTCAAACTGTTTACTTCCCCTGAAAGTGGGGGATCAGGTTTGTTGTGAGCAAGGTGCAGAACAATGCGCTCCCCGACCCATAGTGTGGAACATTTAGAAGGGGCTTGAGGAGGGTTCACAGAATAAGCTGGAAAATCTTAGATGGAAGACAACTTATATCTGGGATTGTTGAGACCATCAAGGACCAAGTATTGTATTAACTCACTTAATCTTAAAACAGTCTTGTGGTGGTACACCACTGATTTGATTTCAAAGCTGTGAAATCTGACACACAGAGATGTCACTCCCTGACAGCTGGGGGATTGAAGTCTATCTTTGAGAGCTCTTAACCTGACCATGCTCTTCTGCTTTGAAAAGTCGAGTTTACAAGCAGAGCTGGTCCCAGGTTCTGTTAGAAACCTGAAGATGTAAGGAAAAAAAAATCCAAGCAGGAAAGAATGATTCTGTGTGTGACATCTTACATTTAGGCTGCTTCTACTTTCCACCAAAGTGCTTGAGCCAGATTTACACAGAAAGCTTTGAAACCCTGATTCTGAGAAAGTTCTAGAGTGCTCACCTCTTCTAACTCATAGAAGAAGCAGTGTGTGCTTTTCCACAGTAGGTCAAGGCTACTTGAGGTCAAAGGATGTGTTGACCAAGAGGCACATACCTGATCCCATGTCTTGTACTTCTTACTTCAAAAGCCCTTCTGGCCTGTGACACAAAACTTCTAAAAGAATCTTATGTTTTATCTGGGAGGCCAAGGAAGTCTGGTTGTTCCCAAGAATGGCAGCTGCCACTAGAATAACATAGTAAATTCTAGAGAAATGAAATACAATAAAAGAAAGACAGAAAACAAAAGTATTTATACAAATAAAACACAGCAATGTAGAAAAAGACTTCCCCTAGGAAGAGAAGTGGGCCAAGTATTTTCCAGTCCCTCACTTCAAATGGATGTTTTAAACACCTTCTTTGGCAGCTGTATTACTCGAGACTCCCTGAGTGGAGGAGTCATGGCGGTAATGACAAAGCTAGCCCTTGAGGCTTGTTCACTCCTCTGCTGTGAAGACTGTCAGCTTTCATGTCTGTCCTCCTCACAACTTCTTGAGCATCAGCGACCCACTGAGGAGGTAAGGCAAACACCGTCACACCGTGTATAGCTGTCCCTCCCAGCCAGCCTGTCCCTGAACTCCATGCTCTTACCGTTCTGAGCAGGTGACTATGCAGGGCGGCACCATGTCGTCTTGAAAGCCTACCAGGGATTTAAGAGTCTATATCCAGACTCTACTCTCAGAAAGATCTTTTAATAGACACAGTTGTCCTCTGTAGACTTTATTTTCAAGAGACTATTCTTTGGGAATTAATATTTTCACTGTGTTCATGGAATAAATCTCTAAATTGATAGCAAATCCCTCTTGGACACTGTAGCATTGTGGATGATGGTTCCGCCAAGTAATCATGTCTAGGTTTGCCTGTTCCATACAGCTGTCCCCACACTTCAGGTTTCTTTTTTCTCTCTCAGGCAGTGTCTTGGAAAGTACAGAAAGCCCAGGGACCTCCCTGTTTTCATTCTGTGGTCTGTGTAAAAACCGAAATGATGCCATCCTGACTTGGACTCTCAGATGAATCAGGCAGCACATTAGTCATTGGCAAACCTTTCAGGTCCCTTACCTCAAGAGTCTTCCCACTTCCTCATTCTTGCCGCCCTTCAACTGTGAAGTTAGTAGTAAGAAAAACAAGAGAGTGCTTTTTGAGCACACCTCCCACCTCTTTCCGCCAGTGCCAGTGACTAACCGCCCTGTCACGGTAGCATCAGAAGATTCAGATTCCAGAGTGGCTATCCTTCCTGGACGGGTTCTTTCTGCTTAAGTGGAAATCCTGCCTGATTTCACCCAAGTGAAATCACCAAGCTTGCTTCCTTGCGCCTCCCTCTGCTACACACTGCTCCTGTGCACACTGTCAGTTAAAAGTGAAGTGATGTGTTCTACTTGATGCTCCTGTGCTGATCATTAGGAGATAGGATTCAGATGTGATCATCAGAGCTGGTGTCAGTTCAGGGACCCTGTAGGAATAACAGTCAACCTTGGAACAAAACCAGAACTTTTTATTTCTTGTCCTATACTTAAATGAGAAGGCATTTGGCCTATTAGGAAAGACTACTTGCTGAATTCATTTCATCTTAATAACAGAGAGAGTTCTGAGTTCTGCACCTAAGAAAGTGGTTCATACTTTGGAATAGTCAAGGTTAAAGCTGGTGCAAAACCTTTCTTTGTATTAGTTGCTCTGTAACTATGGGAAGGTAGTCCTGTCCGTGGCTTTGCCCCTCTGGAAGCAATGTGTCCTGGTCCATTTTATGTTGTAATAGTTAACAAGTAATTTATACAGAATTAAAGTTTGTTTGGCCCCTTGTTTGAAGGCTGGAAGCTTCAGGTTGGGCAGCCACATCTGCTCGGAACTCTGCAACCCAGGACAAGACAGGAAATTACATAACAAGATAGGCTATCCTGGCCTAAGTATCCCTTCCTCTTTGTATAAGTCACAGCTCTGTGGATGAGGGATTGCCCCTTATGGTATATTTGGCTTTACCTCCTAAAGATCCACTTCCGTACACCAATACAGCATAACTGGATTAAGCTTATAGGCCCAAAAGAATTCATGAGTTTTTGGATGGGCTCAGAGATAATCCGTGATAACGCTGCATCAGGCAAGGAGGCCTTGAGGAGTCTAGGGCAGCTGCATAGCTGACCAGAGGGCTGTAGTATCTCCTCTCCATGCCCTTTGGGGAGCAACACCAGCAGTGATCAGCTTCTCAGCTCTGACAGTCAAAGGTTACATTGGGGAAAATCCATATTGAGAAAAAGACTCTTCGGAGCCTTGGCTGGGTGGAGTCTGGACCGAGTGGATGGTGATAATACTGTAAGTGAGCTGGCTGTGGGAGTGGTTTGTCTTCAGGGGAAGTTTCAGCAGATGCCAGCTCTTTACATCAGAAACATTTACATTGTATTCCAGAGATACAACGTTTCCAGCAATAGGCAGGGTTTACAGCAGGTTCTGACTTAATAGAATCAGAAGGGGAAAATGATGCCTTTTGAGCTTTTGTATTGGTGCGATTTTCATGTTGTGGCTTTCTGATAAAAGGATCGATGCTGTGGAAGTCAGATAGTCAATCAGACAAGACTTATTTCCTTTTTGCTGCTGCTCTTATGTTAAAGATGCACAACTAAAATAATTACTTTACATGGAAAACTTAACTTTATAAAAGAAGCACTAAACAACCAGATGTGAAACCTATGAATTTTCAGTCAGAAAGTTGGCTTTTTTATTTAAGAAACTTACAGAGACCTAAACATATATAGTGTGTCAGAACCCAGGGCTGGGAAAACTACTGAAGACTACTTGGGTGTCCTAATAGGTGACTGTGGGCCAAGCCATGGGCTTAAGTTGTTAAAGACAGCCTTAAGAGCCAAGTCCCTGAACAGGACTACCTTTCTGGCCTAATCACATGGCAAGGAGTTAGGATACGTCTTGTTTATCTCTCTTCACCAGTCATCTATTCCCTGTCATGCATGGTATACCTAGTTTTTGTCATCAAAAATTGTGACAAGGTTTCAGAGAAAAGGCAATGTTGGTTAGTAAGGAGGGCTCACTTAACCCATGTGTCAGTTAGTCCAATGTAAGGATGAATACTGTGTTGTCAATGGCTTCTTTCCTGAACACATAGTCTCACCACATAAAGCAACCCACAGTAACATTTTGATTTATTCCCCCCCATCATGTGTTCATCATATGTTTTTTAAGTTGAGCTATAGTCACATATGTATACATTTACAAAATTTTATATTTATGCTCACTGGTTCCATGTTACAATAAGGTCAAATATACTAACTGTTAAAAATGTGCTTCTCATATAGATTTGCAACTATGTGGGACCTGCAAAGGTTATTGTTCAGTTGGTCACAAATGGAAAAAATATCCACCTGCATGCCCACAGCCTGGTGGGCAAACACTGTGAGGACGGGATCTGCACTGTAACAGCAGGACCCAAGGACATGGTGGTTGGGTAAGTGGGGCACATGGTGCTGAGGGAGCTGGGAAGAGCAGAGCATGATACACATGGATGTGAGAGCAATAAGGCCTTTTCACTGTGGACCTGTGCAAGGCCCAAGAGGGTCTACACACACACATACACACAAAGCCAGGAGAAAGTGTGTGCTCTCATTTGATCCCCCAAGGAAAAAGAGGCAACCAGATATCTGCACTGCCTGAGACAATCCTCACATCTGTAGTTTTAGCCCCTCAAGGAGGGGTGGCTCACTTTGGATAATGTTACAGATATAGGCACTTGACCTAAGAGGCATTTTGCTGCTTTCAATAATATTTTTCTTCTAGAAATATAAAGAAAACTACCACTGTAGTTATACAGAAAAGATTACCTTATAGATGCTTCTTTGAAATAGGGTCTTCACTATAGTCTAAGCTTACCTTGAACTCAGGAATATCTGGCCTTCTCTACCTCCCAAGTGTTCAGGTACTGGGATTAGAGACATGTGCCTCCACACCCAGCTCTGATTTTTACCTATTTGTGATTCTTCCCTTAATTGATTCCTAGTGGGAACATTTGAAACATGATGCAGATAAATAAATGTTGTTTCAACTCTGTGCTAATTTTAAAAAATGTGTGCAGATTAAGTAACCAAGAAATGCATATTAGTTTGAGCTTTCATTAGATCTGGAAGGTAAATAGAAATTAGTGTATTCATTCAAGGTCAGTCAAATAAAACAATTTTTAATGAATGAAATTTTATACAAATAATTTTATTTAAAAAGAATCAAGAAATGTTTATAAGGCATAATTATAAGCTGAGGGTAGAAAAATTTGTTATGCAAGTATGATGGCCCAAGTTCAAATAACTTGACCTCACATAAAAAGCCCTTTACAAAGCATGAGCATTTATACTACCAGCTCCTGCAGGATAGTGGGAGGCAAAGACAGGAGTCTCTGAAATCCCAGGTGCCAGCCTACCTGCTGCAGTGGACAAACACCAAACAGACACCCAGAAGATGTCCTCCATTCTCTCCGTGCACAGCACAGCACCTACACATTTGCATTCACACAAATGTATACATAAAATAAGGACATTTATTATGCTGAGGCTTTACATTTCATTATCCTGAAACACTAAAATAGCAGGCAATGTAGTAACCTAACCCACAGTAAAGTTTTATGTAAGCATTCAGTTGTCTCAAAAGCAGATAACTCCTGCTCTGGGGAGTCTTAAAAACCAAAGATGAGGGCCAATCCAGTAGTTCAGTGGGTAAATACACTTTCCACCAAGTCTGATGACCTGAATTTAATTCCTGTAACATATGTGATGGGAGAGAAACTACTTTCACAAATTATCCCGACTTCCACATGCAGCAAAGGTATGTGCATATAACACACCCCCACACACAAATACAAATAAGTAAAATGTAATAAATTTTCTAAAATAAAAATAATAGTTAATTAAAATGTTTTTTTAAAGATGAGAGCTGGGGAAATAGGTCTATGGATAAAGTATTTGTAGTTCAAATTTTAGGACCTGAGTTCACATCTCCAGCATCCACATGAAAAATTCAGATATAAAAATAAATAAAATAAAAATAGGAAAAGGCCAGACATGGTGGTACACACCTTTAGTGCTAGCACTCAGGAGATAGGTAAGTAGATCTCTGAGTTTGAGGCCAGCCTGGTCTACAGAGTGAGTTCCAGAACAGCCAGGCTACACAGAGATTCTGTCTCACTGCCCCTACCCCTAGGCCAGGTGATGCACCTGGAACACCAATCCTGGGAGGGTGGGGACCAACAGACAAGCAGACCCTCAGGGCTCACATCCAGCTGGTCTAGTCAGTCAGCACCAGCTCCAGCGACTGACCCTGCCTCAAAAAGTGAGGTGGAGAAGCATTTGGGGAAATTTTCCTGCTATTACCCTGTGGCCTCTATGCTTGCATGCAGATACATTTTTGTTGTTAATTTTGTGTAATTATGTACATCATTCAGAGTCCTCTAATCTTAGAACAGGTAGTGTCTGCTGAGCTCCCAGCTAATGTGTGTTTTTTACAAAAAGACAGGGAATGATTAGCCACCTGTGATGAAGCTTGAATTCTGTTCTGGAGTCACATGTCCTTGGGGGTGCAGCTTTCATGTTCCTGGGCATTTCTTTGTCTGACTATGAAGACGTTCAAGCGTGAAAAACTTAGAGAGACAGAGCTATCCTCTAAGTCTGTAAACTCTGGTGCTTTTTAATGGTATGGAGGAAAGTAGCGCACTGGAAGGAAGCGTAAGCTGATTCTTGTGTGCTTTCACTTGTCCCACATTTTCTGGGAAGGCTGTCCTGCTTCTTGCCACTTGGTTCTTTTCCAGCTCCCACCTGGCTTGTGAGAGTTAAAATGCAGGGTAATTGTCAGTTTCAGACAACGGCTCAGTTAGTGTTTCTGCTGATTTTAGCACAGCATTGCCTGTCCCTTTGAAGCACTTATGCTCTTTTGGTCTTGTTTAATCCATCTTATTATTGTATGTTTTTGAGGAAATTATACATGAAATTCCCTATTAGTAACATTTATTATAAAACCTTCACTATGTAGTCTGCATGCTGTTGCTTCTGTTTGTTTTAATAGTCTTTCAGGGTTTTAGAGGAAACTAATGATGGTGTCCCTGCAGCTCAGTGGCAGAGGGCCTGCCAGGCATGCACAAGGAAATTACTCTGCATCTGTAAGCAGGGTGGGGAGGTTCTTCAGTGTCTTGTATAGTGGGGTATGCAGCTCTGCAGTTGAGAGTGCTCATTATCTGTTCATTTAGCAAACATTTTCAACCTCTAATTCCTGCACTTTGATTCAGCTGTAGCCAGGTGGGATATTCTAAGGTCAGAAAACTTCTTTGAGAGATGTCATCAAGGAGATGCTGCCTGAGTGATGGTAGATAGCATTTCACCATAGCTTTTCTCACTGAAGGTCCTGTAGAGGTGTCTGTCCTCACTTTTGCATTTGGTATTTAGCCGAGAGAATTCTGCTCACGGTACTTCCCAAAAGACACTATTTCCTTCATGATTCATCTGTGTCTCTATGTCTCCGAGTTTCTACCACCAGACCTGTCTTTTACTTTTCTTTCTTCTTTTCTTTTTGTGGGTAAAAAAGCAGTATGCTAGCTAGCAGAGCTCTTCCTCCATTTCTGTCACTATGCACAGCAGAAGTGAGGAGCAAGTTGCACAGCTTTTTGAAGACTTGAATTCCTTTTCCTACTGAATCAGAAAGACAGACTTTGTCTCCAGGCACATCGTGTCTTTAACTCTCTGGACCAAGCCAGGATTAGCTAATATTATAAAATAGCATGTGTAAACTTGTCACTGTCTTTCAATGGTATGACACTGACTATTTTATTTAGTTCTGACTTGTAGGCAAGAAGTTTAGGAAAGCAGCCAAAGTTATTTCTTAGGCTTGTCAATACTAGAAATAGAACCAAGATAATCTGTTTCCGATAATACAGATTAGACTGACTATAGATTCACAAACAAGACACCAATCCAAACATCAAGATATGTAGAAAAACAACACCAAAAAGACACATAAGTCTGAACACATCAAAACCTACAGAACCCCCTTTATTTACAGTGGCTTGCATACCTTCTTCTCAGTTTGAATTCTCAATAAGTTTAGATTCTATTTTTAAAATTTATTTTAATCAATATTAAAACTCTCATCTCTTAAGTTTAGATTATGGATTTGATTTTTTAATATAGGGTTATTCTTTTAAAACCTGTAGTTAGCTTTTATTGGTCCTCTTGTTTCTTATTCACTTAATTAGACTTCGCTGTCTTTCTTGATTAAAAAAAATCCTGTTTGGTATTTTATTTTGACCTAGGATGTTAATATTGTTTTAGCAATATTCTAGTTCTTTGAAATTATTCATTCAGTGGAAAATGTCTGTGCTTTTCTGCTTTGCTGCAGGCCACGTCCACGGTCACCACGCCCTGCTTCCTTCCTGGCAACCTAGGTTGAAAGAGATGTACAGTTCTTTTTTCCCTCTTTCAACTAATTTATATAGCATATATCAGTTGGTAAACAGTAAAGCAGTGGTTCTCTTCCTGTGGGTTGTAAACCCTTTGGGGGTTGAATGGCCTTTTCACAGGGGTTGCCTAAGACCATAAAACACACACATACAGAAAATTACATTATGATTCATAACAGTGGCAAAATCACAGTTATGAAATAGCTGCGAAAGTAATTTTATGGTTGGGGACACTGCAACATGAGGAGCTGTATTAAAGGGTCACAGCATTAGGAAGGTTGGAAGCCAGTGCATTAGAGGATATATAGATATAAAAACACAAAGGTGAATCTTTGGACTCCTCAGTAGAACTGCTACATTAAATTACTGTTTTACAGACTCAAACTAATTGAGATTGGTCATATCATATTATGTAGCTAAAATTAGCCCACAGAAGAGGTGCTGACTGGAAAAGATTGGCCAAATATGGACTTCAGGAGGGGTATATCATTCCAAGTTGAGGTGTGCACTGTGAATCAGTGCTGCTTTTGAATCCTGTGAAATCGAGGTCTAAGTCTTGAAACCAAGAAGACCAGAAGGGGCCCCTTGTGAGCCCCAAGCCAGTGTCAGGGACTCAGATACATTTAAACTTCAGCAGAAGCTTCCAGATGCTGGTGATGAAAACATCTGGCATGCCACAGCATGTTTGTTGGTGGATACAGGTTCAAGTCAGCGCTGGTCACTTTATGTAAGACTGATGTAAGCCTTCATCCCAGAGAGTTTGATTTTGCAAAACAGTGGAGAGCCAGTGCTCCCGCCTCCCTGCATTCCTCAGAACTAACGGAAGGGTTGGCTAAAACTAGAGTTCTGAGTCCATAGATTTGGATCAAGCCCCCAAATTTTTAGTAAGTTCTAAACTAATGCTGATGTTGCTGATCGAAAGACCCCCGTGTTATGAATATGAGAGTAAGAAGCAGGACTGTGGTCCAGCCCTTTTAGTAGTGGGTGTGGCCTTTCTGTTTTTAAAATGTCGCTGCTATAATATTCTTCTTCTCCAATTTTCATTTCTGTGAATTGTGACAATCACATAGCTGCTACCATTAAGTATGCAGTGGTCCCTAACCCCAAAATTTCCTTATGCCTTATGTAGTCAACTCTTGCCATCCACTCCACTAAAAGTCCTAGCAAATACTGATGAGTTTTCTTTAAATACAGTTTGGCCTTTTCAGAATTGCGTACCAGCGAGTCACACAACATACGGCCTCTTAAAGCCTGCCTCCTTCCACTCAGCAGCACACAGAAGCCCTCCATGTTGCTGCTGCATGTATCTGCTCTCGCTCCCCATCAGTTACTCTGCGGTGTTGCACTGCACTGATGTCTACAGCTTGTTCTCCATTCATCTGTTCAAGGGCGTTTGGTTTCTTTTCAGGTATTAAAGATGATAAGGTGCTTTGTATGTGAGCTTAAGTTTTTATTTCTCTTGGGCAAATATTGAGGAACAGAATAACAAGGACTCAAGCTACTAAAATGATATTTACAAGAAAGTGCCAAGTCATTTTCTAAAGTGGCTAAAGCATTGAATCCTGTGTACTCATAACTGTAATACCAATAATAATTACCCTCATTTCTTGATATTTTTATAATAAATTTTCAAACATTTTTGAAGTATAAGAATATCATAATGAGCTACTGTTTTGCCCATAACCCAGCATCAACAACCAAGTATTACATTTTCAAACTTGACTATATACATTCTTACTTGAATATTTTTCGACTATTAATATCTAATTCTTTGTGGTAGGAAGATATTTTATATAATTTTTTACCATTATAAATTTATTGATGCCTATCTTATGACTAAGAAAATAACCACTGTTACTTTAAAAGCGTGTTTACTCCTGTCTGGTAAAGTAGATGGTCTGTAAATGTCAGTTGAGCAGAGGACCTTGCATGGAGAGGACCTAGACCCCTGCTCAGATGTGGCTGATTGGTAGCTCAGTCTCCATGTGGATCTCTGAGTGAGAGGAGCAGGGGCTGCCTCTATCATGAACTCAGTTGACTGCTTTCTGATCACTCGATCCTGATGATGCAGCCCTGCCAGGCCACAGAGGAAGAGGATCCAGGATGTCATTTTTCTCTAAAACTCCACTTTGGCTGATAACAATACAGTTACCATGGTGTCACTGTAAGATGTTATATGTTGTGTGTATGTGAACTCAAGGGCGGCACACTTTCTCTTCCCTGTTCCAGGCCTGTGCTGTCATGTCATAGATCTTACATCTACATACATTATAAATTACACAATATGTTTGTTTGTTTTGTGGGGCTTCTATTTCCCTAGACATAAATAACTTTAAAATAAATTATATAAATTAGGAGCCATGAATCTTTCATTTACACACATTAGAAATTGTGTTGCTCTTTGTCCTGTTTTATAGGTCAAGATTTCTATCTGGTATTGTCATCTTCAGCCTGCATCACTTCCTTTAACTTTCCTTGTATTGCTGATTTGATGCTGATGAGTTCTTCTCATTTTTATGTCTAAAAAGCCTTCCCTTCATCTTTTCTGTTCAAAGGTATTTTTAGAAGAGCAGGGATTCTAAGCTGACAGTGAGTTTTTTCATGGCCTGGTTTTATGCTGATTCACTGTCTTAGGACTTGACTTGCTTCCAGCAACAGCTCTCTGTACATCTTGCCTCAGTTCTACTGTATACAATTTGTAATTTGTTTCTCTAGCAGTGTTTCTGACTTCTCTTCATCATTAATTATGAGACGTTATGATGGGACTGAGTATAGTTATCTTCTTAAGCTTAAGCTCCTTAGTAGTCTTAGATCTCTGGATTTACATTTTTATTAAACCTTCAAACTTTCAACTATTAAATTTTCTATCTACTACTTTTCTGTCTGTCACGCCTCCCTCTTTCTCTCCCCATCCTGTTCTCCCTTTCTCAGACTTGGGTTGAGTTGTCACCTGTAAATATTCAAAATGATGCTTCATGTATTTTGAGGCTTCTTAGTCCATCCCTGTATATTTGTGAGAACAGTAGCTTTTTTCATCAACCTTAATGGTTTTCTCACAAACATCAATGACCAGCTAGAGGGTCCTGTGGCCTTTTGAGAATCCCTGGTGCTCTGGCTATAAGTCCTTAACTCCAGCCTTTACCTATCTCTGCAACTGCACTGGCTCTGTTTGGGTTCCCCTGCATCCTGCAACCTGGACATTAAGCCAGGTAATTATAAGAGTATGTTTATTTCTCTTTTCTTAGGGATCACTGCTCTGTGTCACCTGTTCCCCAGAGCCTGACAGAGCCTGTTTTGGTTTATTTAATTCTGGAGGGTCAGTCTAGGTCTATATTACTTCACTCTGGCCTATGGCAGAACATTGATATGTGTAGTGTGTACTCCGTCAAACCCTTCAAAGCTTCAGGATTCACACAACAAATAAGTATGCTGCCTTTCTCCAGATGTGAACTTAGGTTACCTGTAGGAATGCACTGTGGTGCGAATGTGACATGAAGCTGAGGTGTTGGTCACTGATGTTCCCAGGAGATGACCCTCTTCTCCTAGTGGGGATGGTCTGCACAGGAGTGAGCAGAAAAGGGCAGACAGCAGCTCGTGAAGGCCTGGCCTCTGTGCACATTAGTAGATTGGGGTGCACTGCTGTCTGTGCACATTAATAGATTGGGGTGCACTGCTGTCTGTGCACATTAATAGATTGGGGTGCACTGCTGTCTGTGCACATTAGTAGATTAGGGTGCACTGCTGTCTGTGCTGCTCCCCTCACACTTTCCTGTACTCAGCAAGCATCGCTGAGAACCATGCCAGCCTGTGTTTTAGAGCTGGAAATCTCTGTCGTGGAGGAGCTGTGGAAATATGGCATACTTATTTCTTTTTGTATCCATGTAACTCATGCTGCATCTGGCCTTTGCTGTGTGTTTGTTTCTTTCTGCCTTCACCTCTTCTCTTTTCTTTCTCTAGCTTAAATGACCTTTGCAAAGTAGCTTGTTCCTATTTATTCAAGCAAGTTGTCTTATTATTCTTATTGTAATTTTGTATTACATTTAGTGTGTGTATGTTTATATGTGTGTGTGTGTTTCTGTCTATATCTTTCTGTTTGTTGTTGGGAGGGGTGCTGTCTGTCTTTCTGTGTATCTGTGTGTGTGTGTCAGTGTCAGAGGCCAGAGAACAACCTCTGGGAGTTGCTTCCTTCCATCTACTATGTGTGTCTGGAGATTGAATTCATGTCACCAAATTTGGCAGCAAGTGTCCTTACTAAATTAGCCATATCACTGGCCCACATCTTTTTCTTCCATCTACTAATACTTACTTTCATTTCAGAGTAAAAGTCCTCACAAACATCTATATGCCTTTGAGAGACTGGGGCCTGCACTCTTCCCTTTAAATCCATCTGTCACCTCTGACTCTACTCCTTTCCCTCAGCCCTTATGCTGCCTCTCTGCCACACCAGAGAGGTCCTGCGCTGGGGTCTTCACACTCAGCAGAGAGGTCCATGCTGGGGTCTTCACACTCATCCTTTCTGCAGCTGTGATATCATCCAGAATCCACTTCCTCCTCTTGCCTCCCTCAGGATTGGCTCAGCTGTGATCTTTTCAGAGCCCTGTCTGGGTTTTTCCTGTTCAGCCTCTCCTCCCATCTCACCTACCCCATTCCTGTCTTCTCCTTGGTTACATGCAGTTCTAAGATACACTGTGAAATGTTCTTGCTTGTTATCACGGTAGCAATCACATTCTGTGAGAGCAGAATGAGGCTGCATGCACCTTCCTTACTAAGGCATATATGCAAGTGGACCCCATACACTGTGACTTGTGCTCAGAGAGCGAAGGGGCTTCGAGTTTACCACCAGCTCATTTAGTAAGCCAGTTTAACCTGGCGTGGCGTACATGTGGTGAGTCTGGCTCTAAGGCCTTTCTGCAGCTGAGGACACTGTGTACCCCAACCTGCCAGCAGTGCTGTGAGGTGTACAGCATGTGCCGTTTATTACCCTCATAACACAAAATCCTGAATTCTGATATTTGTCCAACTGAAGTTTGTGTAAAATGCTGAGTGCTTGTGTATTTTCTCAAAGTGCTATTTACTGAACTGAAGCCCATTCTCTGGTCATGGCCGCCTAACTTTTGATTCTTTTTGCTCTTACTGCTTTTCTCCAGCTTTGCAAACCTGGGAATACTCCATGTGACTAAGAAAAAGGTATTTGAAACACTGGAAGCACGGATGACAGAGGCATGTATAAGGGGCTATAACCCTGGACTTCTGGTGCATTCCGACCTTGCCTATCTACAAGCAGAAGGTGGAGGAGACCGTCAACTCACAGGTGAGCAGCCTTCCCCAGCCTTGCTTAAGGCCGGCTCTGCTACAGAGTGTCTGTTTGCAGACAATACAGTTCTGTACACAAGACCCCCAAAACTTTGCTGGAAAGGCTTAGATCTGATAAAATATCAGGGTACAGAATCAACATCCAAAACTCCTTGGTTTGCCTGTATCAGCAGTGAACATGCTGAGAAAGAAATTAGCAAAGGTAACAACAAAGTAGAGTCACATCCATCCTCAATAGCTTCAAAATAAGTAAACAAAAATGTTGGTAATAAACTAATCAAGTGAAAAGACCTTTGCAATGAAAATTTTAAAACACTGAAGAAAGAGATGACAATAGATGGTGGAATTGTCTCCCATGCTCCCAAGTCCACAGAGTTAATATCACAAAAATATTACCAAGTGTGGTCTACAGACAGAATGAAAGCCACATCTAACCCCAGTGGCCTTCTCCATGGAAACAGAGAACAACTAGCCTAAGTACAAAAGGCCTCAGATAGCTAAAGCTTTAGGAAAATAAAAAGAATATCATTAGCGTTATCACAATTGCTGATTTCAGGTTACACTCCAGAGCCGTGGTAACAGAAACAGCATGGAACTGGCATCAAAATAGGCGTATAAATCAGTGGACTGGAATATTTAGAAATAAACACAGCTATAGCCACCTGATACTTGAGAAAGATGCCAAAATATGCATTAGGGAGAAGACAGGCTGTTCAACAAGTGGTGCCAGAGAAACTGGATAGCCACATACAAAGAAGGAAACCAGATCCCCACTCATCCTGTACAAAATCAATTCAGCATGGATCCGAGATCGTAATGTAGGAGGTAATGCTCTGCAACTGTTAACAGAACATATACAGAAAACACTCGATGATGTGGGCAAGGACTTTCTGAAAAGGGCTGCAGCAACTCAGGAAATAAAATCAAGAACTAGGAAATGAAATTAAAAGGCTTCTGTGCAGCACAGGAAACAACTGAGTGAAGAGACAGCCTTTGCCAGCTATGTAGCTGACAGGTTAATATCTAGGTTATATGAAAAAAAACAACAACAACTCAGAATTAAATTCCAGGAAACCAAACAAGCCAGTCAATAAATGGGCCAAGGAACAAGGGAGGGTTCTCAAATGATGAAGTACAAACAGCCAACAAATGTGAAAAAGTGTCTTACATCCTTACTCATCAAAATTGCTTTGAGATTCCATCCCACCCCGGTCAGAATGGCAGTCATTAAGCAAACAAGTAGTAGCAACTTGGCATAGAGTTTGGATAGTATAATGTTCAGCTACTGTGTGGGAAGGCCTGGGCTTGATTCCCTGCACTACCTGAAAACATAGGGTAGCACATACCTGTACTCCCAGCGCTTGGAGTTCAAGGTCATCCTCAGCTGTGTATAGCAGATGTTTCAGCAAGTAATTCACACAGAGCCTGCTGGCCTGAATTCGGTCCCCAGGACCCATATAGTGGAAGGAGAGAACCACCTCCATACTGTTGCTCTCTGACCTACAGACATGTGTCGTGGCAAACAAATTCAAGTAAATAAGAAAATCAAAGTGGGGATTCCACAAAAAGTAAAAAGTAAAGTGAAAGTTAAAATAAAGTAAAAGAACTACCATATGGCACAGCTATACACTCCTGCATAGATTTGCAGAACTCTTAAGTCAGCATACTACACACACGTTTACCTGCACATGTATGTTTACTGCAGCCATATTCAAGAGTCACCCTAGCTCTCCATCAGCAGATGATGGATAAAGAAAATATCATATAGATGCATAATGGAGTTTTATTTCACCATATGAAAGTAAGAGGAAGGTATTCTATTGGTAGGGAGGGTACTAGTGGGTATGGGGGAGGGGAGAAAGGAGGCTTTGGGACTGAGTACATTCTTGTCCTGCACACTCATATGCAAGTACTCTTACATATCTATATAAATCTAGGATCTAGAAATGAGACAGTGTGTCATGTCTGTCCTTTTTAGTCTGGCATAGTCCACTTGACACAGTCCTCTCCAGTTGCATATGCTGCCCTCTAAGTGATGCCTTTAGAAGGACCATGCATGGATATAACCTATAACCCCTGATCATACATAGCCCATGGTAGCTCAGTATCCAAGTAGGTTCTCTAGTAAGGGGGACAAAAATTATTTCTGACATGAACTCAATGACTGACTCATTGAGCTTCCCCACCCCCACCCCCGAGGGAGGAGCAGCCTTACTAGGCCACAGATTAGGACATTGCTGCCAGTCATGAAGATAACTGATAAGCTAGTGTCAAATGGAAGGGGAGGAGGACCTCCCCTATCAGTGGACTCGGAAGGGGGCAGGGAGGAGATGAGAGAGGGAGGTGGGGATTGGGAGGGAAAGAAGGAGGGGGTTACAGCTGGGATACAAGTGAATGACCTGTGATTAAAAGGAAAGAAAGAAATACTTCCTTAAAGCTTTTTATTGGCATATATTCAGTGTACCGAGTGACAGGTTTCTACTAGGATGAAAATGGCCTTTGAGGCCAAGTTCTTTGTTCAGTCTTCCTGAAACTATGCCGCGTTAAATGTTCACACTCTCACCTGCCCGGGCATGACCGAACTGTTCTGTGTGATCCTAGACAGAGAGAAGGAGATCATCCGCCAGGCGGCTCTGCAGCAGACAAAGGAGATGGACCTGAGCGTGGTGCGCCTCATGTTCACAGCCTTTCTGCCCGACAGCACTGGCAGCTTCACTCGGAGACTGGAGCCTGTGGTGTCAGATGCCATCTATGACAGCAGTGAGTGCTCAGTCCTGAGGCGGGCAGCTTCATCCAACACCAAGAGCAGACACTAGCCCTGCCTGGCCACGTGCTACCCAGCACCAAGGCCTGCACACAGTGACTTAATCACCTTTAGTTTCTGGTTTGTTGTCTACAAAGTGGAAATACTGTAGCCTAGGGTAAAGGATTGATGTCCAGTTTAGCATCGTAAGACTTATCAGCCAGGGTAACACTTCTCTCCTCAGAAAGTGCGTTTATTCTTTACACGTAACACCAGTTCCTTACTTATGAACACGTGACTGTGGAGGATAGATTGCTGGTGCTCTTTTAAATGACATTAATTTTTGCCCTTGGCAGCACTAAAGAGAAAGTAATAAAAGACAAGTATTAAATTCTTACCTGTCTTTATCCCCAATTGGTATATAATGTATATTCATTAAGACAGAAACTTCAAGGTAACTAAATGGATAAATGCTCCTTCAGTCTGTAGATACTTGAATGCAGAGGGTTTTCAGTAGCCTGTAGCATTTACTGTGTAAAGCTATTGTTCGGTGTGTAATGGGCTTAATGAACGGTTGATTCAGAAGCCCTGCAAGTGCAATAGACTCGTTTCTTGCTTATAGAATATGATGTGCCAGGAAACCCCATGTTCCACATCTATCCACTAGTTGATTTGATTTCAACAAGTGTGAAGGGAAGTGAAAAGTTTACTGAATGAGAAAGGTTCTTACTCCACGGACAACCTTGAAATGCAGCTGTTGGAGTTTTCAAAGGGGAAGCTTTGTCCTCCCCAGTAGTACAGGCACCTTTGCCCCAACCACACAGAATGCTAATTTAGTTTGGGGAGAGGAAATAGGACATCTTCATTTTTCTTTGTAGAATTTTTTTAAGTAGCTTAAAAAAACATACTTTTCTTAAATTTTTTAAAGAACTTTGTAAATGGCATAGAGTTGGCATGAAACAAGCCATTGATCTGGCAATTCTGGAAACATCAGAAAGTGTTCTCCTTCCATATCAACCTGTGTGTTAGGGGGAAGCCAGTGCCACCGCCCTCCTCACCTGCTACTCTCTGCCTCGCCTGTTTGGAGGATAATGAGTGGCCCAAATGCAAGAAGTGTTCCAAGGACCTTGGAAGCCTTTCTTGCATCTTTTGTGAAAACAGTAGGTGTGAGCTCATCGATTGACACTGTGTGAAGCTGACCCTAAACTAGGATGTGCATTGCTTTCTCCTTTTGAACAGAAGCGCCCAATGCATCGAACCTGAAAATTGTGAGAATGGACAGAACAGCAGGATGCGTGACTGGAGGGGAGGAAATTTATCTTCTCTGTGACAAGGTTCAGAAAGGTATGTGTGCATGCCGTCTCTAGATGTGGGATACAGCTGTCAGGGTCATCCGTGAGTCACTCGCAGTGGACCAGGAGTGTTCTTGTTTTGCCGTGGGACCTCTCAAAAACATTCCCTAGTGTAAAAATGTGTTATTTCTGTAAAGCCTGAGTATACAGTACAGTTTTCCACAGAAGTAAAGGGATAGTGATGGTACACAGCGCCATTCAGACTGCTGATACTTAATGCATTTGTTCCCTGCACTCAGTTAAAGTAACTGCTATGATCTGAGTTTTATATAACACAAAATTAAAGATTCTCCTTATATCTCTGTGCTGTGCCGTAATGTGGAGTGGGCTCCCCAGCCCCTTCCTCATGTCACTATGACACCCAGTAGAAAAGAAGGATGGCAAACACAGGGTCCTCGGCATGTTTCCCACACTTTGAGAAGCTCCTAACTTTTATTGTCACTGCATACCGCAAGATTGGGAAATTAGTAAAAGCTGAAGGAGTGGCTACTTTCCCAATCTTTATTCAAATAAAGCTGCACAAGTCACCCTCTGAACGCTATAGCATACGTGTGTACTCCCGTGCATGTGCACACACCAGCAGACCCCAGATTCTCTGCTGCAAAGTGAGGATGGCATCAGTACACCTGCATTGCAGGACTGGTCTGAGGTCTAGTCAAGCTAACATTTATTCATAAAGCACTTAGGAGAGCAAGTGCCATGTGGGAAAGCACCATTTGTGTCTCGGTCTATGGTACATCTCCATAATTGATCCACACCTATGGGTTGGGAACTTCTTCTGTCATCCTTCCCATTTCCCAGAAGTGAATGGTTGAAGGGTGGAGAAGCAGGTAGTTCATATGTTGACTAAGACAGAGCAGAATTGATACCTAATCTAATACCTGGCCACTCTGAATGAATAGTAGATCTCATTCCTAGTGTAAATAACATGTAAAGAGTCAGTGATCTGTGAAAACTTTAAATGGTGCAAATCTCCTGCTATTAATTCTTCTTTAACACTTTTACATTTCTGTGAGGTGGAGTTATGCACTAGCTGCATTTGCTGGCTTGCTCATCAGCATCATTACACTCACTGCAATCACATGCCTGAATGTGACTGTTTGCAGATGACATCCAGATCCGGTTTTATGAAGAGGAAGAAAATGGTGGAGTTTGGGAAGGATTTGGGGACTTTTCCCCCACAGATGTTCACAGACAGGTACTTGGGTTATTATTGCTTGTTTTATTTTAGTAGTGTTCTGGCGCGGTGAAAATCAGTGCACAGTTTCCACACATTATAAGAGAAACCATCATGAGTCCCTTTGACATCTGTACAGCAGTGCTATTTTCATGGCAGTACCAGAGACCATAACATGGAGCTGTGGGCGAGGTGCCACTAGACCCCTGGCTCTGAGAAACTGGCATGGTGCCTCGTTTGGTGTCTCTTGTTAGGCAGTGTCCTCAAGTCCTCCCATGAAAACGTTTCAGTATTGAACGTATGGCAAAGCCTGTTAAAAAGGAACCGTGCTGGGAAGTGTGAAGGGCTGAGGCCGATGCCGTCCTGCTGAGGCAGTCTCCCAGCTGCTCGTATGACAAGGGGATTGTATGATTATAGGAAGATGCTGAGCCACCACAGCAGCAGTCACTCTTTGACGGTGACTGAAAAATGGTGCTTTCGAAAGCTTCCAACAACCCAGATATCAACCAGTAATATGTCTAATTAATAATGGGTATATCTATGTGGTGGAATATCATGCAGTTACTAGAAAAGGGTGCTCTGTGAATGAACAGACGCAAGATAGAATGCCAAGGTTTATAAAGATCGATACAGAATATAGTGTATAAAAAAACAATTCTGTGTTCACATGCATCAGAAAAATAATATGCCTGAAAAAATAATAGCAGATCCTTCTAGGAATCCACACTGAAGAAGAACATGAATGGGAGATCAGAGGCAAAGGACAGTTATCAGGGTATGCTGTTGCAGGATATTTGATCCCAGTGTGATCAAAGATTATGTACTGGAAAAACCTGTTTCTAGTTGTGGTATGGCTCAGCCCTAGCATACACCTTTAATCTAAGAGTTCAAGGATTAAATAAAATCAACCATAGGTCAAGAGGCTGAGCAAGCAACCAGCTGACAGGACTGAACATGGAGAAAACCATAGAGAGTGGAGGAAGTCGTAAGGACAGATAGAGAGGATGCACAGGAAGCAGTAAGGAGGCAGTAAGGAAGCAGTAAGGAGTGAGGATTGAAGACATAATAGAGAAGGAGAGAGGGCATTTTTCCTTCTGGGACATCAGCTGAGTAGGAAGGTCAGGTGCTTTCTCTGCCTCTCTGAGCTAGCAGGCCTTCATTCATCGCAGCATCTGACTCCTGAGTCTTTATTGGTAAAATCAAACGTTTGGGATTTTCCTTAAAAAAAAAAAACAACAGTATGCCATTATGTGTTCCTCCTGTGTTTTATGAAATCTTGATCCTTATGAATATAAACATAGAAAAATGAATCTAACTATCCCAGTACCACCCAAAATTAGCATAAGATGCCTCCTGCACAGCATTACTTTCCTGTTGGCATTGCTGACTGCAGGCTGGCAGTGGGACCCCCGGTTCCATGCGCTTTCATACCCAGTCCTTCTTGTGCTGCTATGAATGATCCTGGAGGCTTTAAAGGCAAATCTGAAAGAGAAATAGGCAGTAAAGTAAGTATGGTATAACAGACTGACGGGAACTTCTCCAGATGCTGGGTTTAGCACACTTTATTTAAGCTTAGAGTATGAATATCTACATTTTTGAATGTGCCTGATACTCACCACCACTAGAAAACAAACTCATACTTGGGTCCTTTGTACCCTGCAGTTTGCCATTGTCTTCAAAACTCCAAAGTATAAGGATGTCAACATTACAAAACCAGCTTCTGTATTTGTTCAGCTTCGGAGGAAATCGGACTTGGAAACTAGTGAACCGAAACCCTTCCTCTATTATCCTGAAATCAAAGGTAAGTGGGCTGTTGAGACTCTTGAGCTTGCTCTGAAAGATCAGCCAGTCACCTCCTTTACATGGCCTCACAGAAACTGCTGCCTGGGTGTGCGATGCTTACTTTTAGAGACGAAGAAGGTAATATATTGAGGTCATGGAATTAGCCATAGTCATTTATGATATTGTTATTGCTGCCAAACCTGTGTGAGAGTTAGACATTTGACAGCTTATCTTTGGATATTAAAATCTAGTATTGAGGCAGCAAGATGGCTCAAGCACTTGCTGCCATGCCTGATGGCCTGAGTCTGATAAAAGGAGAGCCTAGCTGCCACAAGATGCCCTTGGACTTCCATAGGCTGTAGGGTGTACAGACAGTGAGAGAGATGGAGAGAGGGAGGAAGAAGGAAAAGAAAAAGACAAAACTAATGTGTTTTTTTTAAATACTCAACGACCCTCAAGTACTCAGCTACCATGTAGCACAGAACTATAAAATGAGGTAGTCACTATACTCTTTAAGGACACATCAGGAAGGGTAGACTACAGTTAAAATGCAAATTATGATGTTTTTAGACATGTTAGACATCATATATTCTCTGGGCCTTGAAGATGCTGGGTGTATATCCCACCACTGAGCAGTAATGCCAGCGCCCAAATTATAATAAGTATCCAAGGCGAAGCATCCACGGACTCTATGAAACTCTTGAGGAGATAGCCCTGGATCCTTTGGGCTAAAAAGGCTTCTGATAAGTCCTCCTTGGTAAGAAGCCATTTGGGATGTTATTGGAGATGAATAGAAGTTAAGGCTCTCTCTGTTTATAAAAATAGAGAAATGCTTGAGGCAGAGGTGTAACAAATGCCATTTGTCCTGGGTGAAATGATCACTGTGAGTGCTCTATGGACTGAGTAAGGCTGAGGCAGGTGAGGGAGACCAGGCCCAGGCAGCAGAGTGTTTGTGTGGTAGCTGAAGGATTTTTTAATTGACTAGAGTGATGCACCTGGAGTGATGTCCAGGCCTGTCTGCACACTGTCTGGGTTGACATGGTCAAAATGATGCAAGAATCCAGTGCAGCGTCAGTGGAGATAGAAAACGCTCCAGTGCCCAAGAGTGAGCATCCAGTAGACATTGCCATGATGAAGCTGTGGGGAGACCTGGGCCTTGGGTGAAGGGAAAGGAGGAGAGGCTCAGATTGTTCTAGGGTTTCCAGACTGGAACTTTATGGCATGATTAAGTGGATAAGAAGATCAAGGGGGAAAAGTCTGAGGGTGAAAGAGAAGCTCAGTGTAAACATGTTTCAGTTGGGGTCAAGTGCAGGGAGGAGGCCAATCAAAGGCATGACTCAAGTAGGTGGAAACTCAGCACTGAAAAGAGTCAGTGTCCAGATGCACAGTACTCCGGCCCACCTCTCTGTTTTCTAAGTTTCATCTTAAAAGCCATGGTGCTGAGAAGAGAGCCATAAACTTGAAGGCTACACAAAGGACTAGGCTCTGATAAAATCAGAAATGTCTGCGTCAGAAAGGGTGAGGCCAGAGAGCAGGTCCTCAGCATGACTGCCACCAGCCTCAGGGTCCTAGCTAAGGTTGAGAACCACAAAGTACAGGCGTACTGAGGCCCCAGAGTATTGGTCCCTTGCGGGCAAACGGTGATGATGACCATGGACCTGTTGTGGCAGAACCATTTAGAAAGCAGTTTTGAGAGTCCGTGTTTCTTTCCAAGATATGACCTCCCTGCTGCTGGGTAAGCTGATTTCTGTGGCTGGCCTACTTCCTTCCTCACCAGCCTGAGATCTTCTAGATCTTTCTGTCCACACAAGGCAATATGAAATTACTGCCTTACCT
The DNA here is from genome assembly GCA_028658305.1 of Pachyuromys duprasi. Lineage (NCBI taxonomy): Eukaryota > Metazoa > Chordata > Mammalia > Rodentia > Muridae > Pachyuromys > Pachyuromys duprasi. Next base: position 63,300,205 of record CM053744.1, read on the forward strand.
GGAGCCCCTGCCCTCTGAAAATAGGAGGAAAAAATTATTTTTTTTTCTGAGAAAAAAAATAGAGTTCATCTCCTGAAATATGCCTTCAAAACACTTCTGTCTTTGCTGATGCAGAATCATGAGAAAGAGAAAAGAAAATGCAGGTTGCCTATTGCAGAATGTGAGCCTAGAAAGACTTGGAGTTTGGTTCCCAGGTAGCCTCTCCTGCCTTAGCAAAGTACAACAGAAGAGGCCCAGCTTCCTTAGCACTCCACCCTAGCAGAGTAGGAGCTTTCTAATACCTGGATTAGAGGATGGCTTCACCGAAGTTCTCATTTCATCATAGACAAACCTCAAACCACACCTTCTAGGTCACCATGAATATAAATACAAATAAAGCTCCGTAGAATAAAAACAGTATAGGAATCATCTAGAGAAGTAGAAGTGGACAAAGAAAGCATGGCTGTCATGGATATACTGCAATCAAGTTATTACATTAGATCTCTTAATTTTGGATAATAAATCTTGTTTTATTTTTTAACTCTCTGGATTTTTTAAAAAGTCTTTTATTTTTTTCTAATTTGTGTGTACTAGTGTTTTGCCTGTGTATGTGTCTGTGTACCACATGTATGCCTTGGGCCTGAGGAGGCTAGAAAGGGGTGTCAAATCTCTGGAACTGAGGTTTCAGAGTTCTAAGTTACCAGGTGGATGCCAACATAACCAAAAAGGCTGAAGATACATTAGGTCCCATCAAGTAAGGGTTAGACATACACAAAGTGTTCCCCTCTCATTACCAGAATTCCCCCACCCTGAACTCCGGACCCTCTGGAGTCATTCCTTGACCACATCTTACAAATACTTCTTGGAGACAGGGAGGTCAGGAGCGACAGTTAAAATAACCAACTGAGGGATGGTTATGCACTAACAAAAAGAAAGACTATGGTGAGTCTTCAGTCAGAAAAGCTGGAGCTCAGGATGAAGAAGAACAGTTGTGTTTGAAGTTATAAAAGACATGACCAAGCTAAGTGTGGGCATTTTCCACAGAACCAAGATGTCAAGAATGAGGTACTTTCAAGGCACATGCATAGGAAAGGTTGGCAGAGGCTGAACTTTTCGGTATGCTGCAAAGTCCCTATTTTAATAACTATTATCTGTGGTCAGTATTAATGCAGTCTTAATATGCAACACTATTTTTGAAGTATTTCCCAAAAAGTAATAGCTGCTGTGATAAAATGTCACTAGACTCTGGATCTGACCTTTACTCGTCCCTGAGATGAGAAGGTCAATTAACCATCCTGGCTTCAGCTTCCTCTTCTATGGAAGGAGATTCTGTAGAAGTGACCATGGGCTTCCTTTTAGCGTGCGCATTCATAGTACACCCTGTAGGACAACTTCGGAAAGCAGATGATGAGGCTCAACCAAGTTGGGAAAATCTCTGCCCTCAGTTCTCTAGAACTGAGACTTGCAAGTTCCTCTACAAAGGTTATTCTGTGAAATTTTTTGAGTTAGTTTCTTGCCATTGAAATAATCCTGGCAATGGTATACCTAATATCTTGAAAATTATCTCTTAAAAGTTTGGATTTGGAGACTAGAGAAATAGTTTAGGAGTTACTTATTGCTTTTTCAGAAGACCTGAATTCTAGTCCCAAAACCTACATAACGCCAGTTGACAGCTGCTGTAACTCTAGCTCTGGGAGATAGCACCCTTTTCTGGCTTACACAGGCACTGCTAACATGTGGCATATATGCACACAAATAAATAAAAACAAACTTTATTCTTTAAAAAACTTTTACGGTAACTAGTAAGCACTTCTACTTTAAAAGGTAAAGGGAATGCACAGAAAATATGAGGCCTCTTTGCTAGAAACCACATCAGCAAATAACATTTGCACTGGGAAGATAGCACAGTATATAAAGCACTTGCCACGAACACATCAGGACCTGAGTTCAGATCCAAGAAGCCACATAGAAACCATACAGGTAACATGAGTAACTGTAACCCCAGTGTTCCTACAGGAAGGTGGGGAATGGAGGCAAAAGATTCTTCCGCAGCTCATGAACCAGCTAGCCTGGGACACAACAGCAAAGGGCTAGTCTCAAATGAGGCAGAAGTTGAGGGCCAACACCAAGCTTGTCCTCTGACCTCCACATGCATGCTGGGCAAATCACACCCCTTCAAACACATGGGATGGGGTATCTTTTCTAACGACACCTATTGTGTTTCATGTTTCTACAATGGAATAATATTCTGTGTGAGATCAACCATTCATAGGCTGACTAATGAATATAGCTATTAGTTTGGGTATAACTGGTAGAGAAACTTTGTAAATATTTCTACAAGTCTTTAGTTAGGAAGTAGCCAGAGTCTCTTCACCCCAAGTTCACTCCTGTCTGGCAGAAACTGATTTTCTTCCTGATCATCCTGGTGTGCCCAGGTTTTAAAGGGACTGGCACCATGCTCATCTACCCTTTAGATGCAGACAATGATCCAAGATAAACAGCAGCCTTGTGTCTTACCACAGAGCTAGAAAAGTGGGTGTCTTTCTGAACAGAAACAATGATGAAAACTGGCATTGAAAAGCCAGACACAGGGCACTTGTTAAGTACTGGCCTGTTCACTGCAGAGAGAATACCACATTGACTACTTAATGTAAACAAAAAGCCACCTTTACTTCTCAACCCAAAAGACAAAGAAAACAAAACAAAATATCTGCTAGGATACACACAGACCACAGAGGGAACCAGAACGAAGAAACAGGAACACCACAGCCATGAGGGAACTGAGGGCATCACAGCAGGTGATCACATGGCAGTAACTGAATTAAGGAGGGCATCTGGACTAGGGAGAAGCACAGATAGGAAGAAACAAAAGAAATACAGAACCCTAGGAAGAACAGATCAGGACAGGACAGTATCCCAGAGGCAGTCTCTGTTTTTGAGTCAGAGACTCTAGGAAGCAAGCCATCAGTAGCAGAACCTGTAGGCCTTTTCTATGTCTCCAGGATCTGCCCTGTTTCTCTTGTGACAATAACTGGTAAGGAATGGGTCTCCATTGCCTCATGTCTTCACTGTCTTCCTTAGAGTTGACACTAGATGTCCTCTAAACAATGACTGGTATCGCTCCCTAAAACAGCATTCTCTACACATCATTCTCCAAGACACTCAGGAACTTTCCTCTAAGCCAGTCCCTTAAGTTCATATTCCTGAGGCTCCCCATCTTCCTTACTTCTCAAGGATTTCTTATACTAATTTTTCACTCCAGCCAAAATGTTTGCCTTTATTATCAAAAGCACTTCACCCACATTATTCCTTTGAGAAATTCCTCTGTGTCATCCCAGAATACCCCCTCTTCTCAAACATGGGCTCTTTAGGCTCTACAGAAGCCTGTCACACCATGAATCTGCACCACTAAGTTTCCACATGAATACATGCCATCATAGTCCGTCCCACTAAGCCTCTCTCTGCCTTGAAACTGAGGGTCCTTTCTCGTGAAGATGCCATGCTTCTCTTCATCCCAGCACCTAGCTCAGTATATGTGCATAAATGTTAGCTGGTTCAATACAGTTGTCTTGGGAGCAAGGACAGATGTTCAGAATGTTAGCTGGGCATGCGAGGCAGTTGAATCTGTGTGTGTTCAAAGCCAGATTGGTCTACACAGTGAGTTCCAGCAAGTAGGCCTATATGGTGAGACCCTTTCTCAAAATAAATAAATAAAAATGCTTTTAAAAAATTGTGTGTGTATGGGTTGCCTAAATCTTGAGGAGCAATCAGATCTCACCAACTTGTTAACCCTGGGAACTTAGGAGATGTTACCCAGTGGATTTGGGTGTGTGGCCCACTGTGGTCTCTGCGGCACGCTCATGGTCTTCATGCCCATTGGGATAAATATCATGCTTCCTCCTTGGGTGGCTTCTGTTTCCCTTTAAGGCATTTAAAAATATCATGAGACTCAATAGTCTTTCTGTGGCTGGTGGTGGAACCCAATCAGTCTCTCCCCTCTGGTTTCCCTTCCTGTAAATACAGACAAAGAGGAAGTACAGAGGAAACGCCAGAAGCTCATGCCCAACTTCTCGGACAGTTTCGGCGGTGGCAGCGGAGCTGGAGCCGGTGGTGGAGGCATGTTCGGTAGCGGCGGTGGCGGAGGGAGCACCGGAAGTCCTGGCCCAGGTACAGAGAAGTCTCCTCTGTCTAAAGCCTGTCCGTGTTGCTGAGGGGGCAGTTTTCTTTCCCAGGTTTCCAGGCATGTCTGCCTCTTCAGAAGCAGTGACATTACTAATTTTGAGATTTCAAATCAGTGGAAAATTTCCTACAAATGTAAAATGTTTTCAAAGAAATTCATGTTCATCTTACAGTACGGTTGCTCCTCCCCATTTCAGCTTCACTTTTTGTGGTTTCAGTTACGCGCGGTCAGCTTCAGTCTAAAAATACTAGCATTGTCTTGATGAGAGAGACCACGTGCCCGGAGCTCTCTCTGCAGTCTCTTGCTACAACTGCACTGTTACAGTGACTTACTGCTGTTCATCTCCTGTCCTTTTACACTGTGAACCTTACCCTGGGTCCATATGAACTGCAGTTTTAGGTATACACTGGGTGTCTTGAATAGTGTCCATGTAGATAATCCCCAAAACTCTAAGAAGAAAAAGTCAACTGAAGCATTTATTCAGAAGATACTTTTCTTAAATAATTTTTGAGTATTGCCCCCTTACCTTTTCTTGGAGGAGCACTTGTTATGTTATTCTAGGAAGACATTAAAACAAGTATCAAACCTGTTACATGGCAGATATGTATTATATACCATGCCACAGACCATCGACACTGCACTATTAAAAAAAAAAATCTAAGTCATAGAAAATTCTTCCACTGAAGGCTTACCAGGGAAGCACTATGATGTGATGGCACATGGATGAACTACTTCTAATTTTGCCATGCATATATTACAGTAAGTGTTTATGAGCTGTGGTCCCCATGCATGGGTTTTCAACCATTTATATCTATTAGGTTTTTATTGTCACTGCACGGTGGTTGTGGATGTAGAGTGATGGCTGCCTCTTTTGCCTCATGTTCACTTAAGCATTTCCTCATCACAATACAGTTCTTACAGAAGTTCTTAAAATTGTCGTGTTTAATGACTCAAACCTAAAGCATGACTGACTTGAATGCTGTTTCCCATTTTCTGTGTAAAATGCTATCTTAAACATGGCCTTCCTTTATTCCAGACAACTTCTAAGTACTTTAAACTGAACATCAGAGGATGTGGTGTGATGTGCTGGCTGCCCCACTTTATCAGTTCATTCTTCTAACAAAAATAATTAAAATGAACATGGTGGCCATTTTTCCACTAAGGCATCAGTATATCGGTTTTCCTCACCAGGGGTCATCTTACTTAACTGTTTTAATGTAGGCCCCCGTCTTGGTGTGCCTACTTAACACCAGCTTTCTTAGCCCTGCCCCTGGGAAGAAAGGACCCCTCCAAGCTGCCAGGCCCGCCACTGCCTGTGTTGCCACAGTGGAATTTGCTGTGTGTTTTCCACAACATGTCCTGATAACCCCCAAGCGAAGCCCACGTGGGCCAATGCCACCCTCACTAAGACCTGCTCCCCCGAGTGTGTACCACTAAAAATCTCCCTGATGTTCCTTTTGTCTCGTCGCTGGTTCAGGGTATGGCTTCCCGCACTATGGATTTCCTGCCTACAGTGGGATCACGTTCCATCCTGGAGCCACTAAATCCAATGCTGGGATCACCCATGGTAAGTCAGGCCTCAACACCAAGGAAGAGAAATGCACAGGCAACAGGATCATCCTTAAAGTTTTAGAAAATAGATTTGCAGTCATGTTAATATTTTTGTGTTATTCTAGGACAGCATAAAGAATATTTTTGGCACTTGTATTTACTCATTACATTGCATGAGTGGAAGTTAGATAGAGGCACAAAACAAAAAGATAGAAACTTGGCTACCCAAACATAAAAATATCACCGTTTCTGTCTCTTCACTTCAGATACGATCCTTCTGAAGTCAGTCTTTCCTTTGTAGTGTTGGCGTTTTCCACTCACAGGCACCCTCTGAGCACCTGTGGTTAGAGGATGCTCATAGTTTATATGAAGGTGTATTTTTTTATACCCATGGAAATTATCCTGCAAAGTCTTTTCATACATGATGCCTGTTCATGGAGCTGCATACATCACTGTAATCTATAAAGATCTCAGTTGACATTATCATTTATCCTGTAATCAGGTAACTGTTCCTCCCATAAGACAGAACCATTGTTTCCGTTAGCTGCAACTTCACGACCTTGTGCAAGAATACTAGTTACAGCACTGTCCAGACAGAGACAAGGTTCAGAAACTTTATTTGCTTTTTGAAGACACAGTCCTGGTGCTGGCAGAATTGGGTTTTGAACCAGGTCTGCCTAGGAATCTTAGGGACCCTTGTCACACCTGTCACATACCACGGTTCTAACAGCGTGGTCACCATGGAGCACTAGAGACCTTCCTGGTCAGACTGTGAATGGAAATGAGCTCTGCCGCTTTCCTTGTTACTTAGCATTAGGAAAGAAAAGGTTTTACAGTTTTCAACTAACTTTCAGCATGCAGAACTTTATCTTACTTTTCTCCACAGATAAATAAAATGAGATTCATTTATTGGTTTTGTTTGAGAGAGACTCTCACTGTGTAATCTGATCTTGTGGTGCTCCTCCTGCTTCTGCCCCCCAAGCGCAACTGAGGACATTACAGGTGGAAGTCAGCACATCTGGCTATAAAATGAGATGTGCATTTCTGGAAGACAAGCTTTTAAATGTTTCTGGATATTTAAAATATTTCCAAAACACTGTTATGTTTGTGGTGCACACCTGTAGTTCCAGTACTCTGGGAGGCAGATCTCTATGAGCTCAAGGCCAACCCGAGCTACAAAGCAAGACCCTGCCTCCAAAACTAAATAAATAAATAAGTCCAGGATATATTATTTATGTTATAAACACTTATATTTTTCATTTTCAGCAAACCTTCCTTCTTTTTTCTGCCCTATGTTGAAATCGCGAATTATAGTTTGATAATAAACTTTACTAAGAAAAAGGTGATGTTTTTACATTTATCCTAGGAACCATAAACACAGAATCTAAAAATGACCCTAAATATTGTGACAAGAGTGATGGCAGGGAGACTCTAAATCCCTCTGAGAAGGAAATAGAACAAGATGAGGAGTCTGGAGTGGCCATGCCAAACACCAAGACTGATGCCGTTACACTGGCATCCACCGTGGAAGACAAGGAGCTGGGTGCTGAGTTTCAGGGTAGGTGAGCATACCACGAGGGTTTCCGCAGGCAGCTGGGGAGGGTGCAGTTCTAGGTACAGGAAGCTGTCCCCATAAGACAGTCTCCTTCCTGTTAGGCTGAAGGTGATGATGGGTCAGCAACTCATGTGAGTGCTCTACAAGGTAACACGTGCCTTCCAGGAGGCATCTTGTCAAATTGATCCGTTCATCTCTCCAACGTCATCTAGATGCAGAAACTTGCATGTATCATTGTCCGCTCATATGCGGTTCTGGGTATCAGAAGAGGCGAGTCACTTTGTCCCTGGCCCAGATAACAGAGAAAAGCTGCCACATCCTTCACTCATGCCAGCAGCCAGCTCAGCTGCCATACTGAAGAAGTTTGCCTGAAAATGGGACTTTTCTTTGTATTCTCGTGCCCTCCTTGAAGAAGCTGAATTAAAAGGAAATGTTTCCTTTAAAAAGGCCTCAGTAGCATATGAGTCATGACTCTAGGTCAGACATCATCTGGAAAGAGATAGGAACTATTTAGAAATGGTAGTTACCATCATATATTTTCCCTTTTTCTGTTTTTTTTAATACCTATTTTAAGATATACATTGTATGTCTGTGGAGCCTTATCAAAACAGGTTAGATGTGCCCTTTCATGTTGAGGTCACAGGTTGCCATCTTTTGACCTTAAGAAGAATAAATTTTCCAAAAACATTGGTGCTCTCTAAGATGATGTCTGAGGCCAAAAGGCATGTTTCTTCAATTTGACTCAGACTGATTCCTGAAGAGAATTCATTTATAAAATGATTGGTTATTTAAAATCACAGCAAAAACCAATTACCCTGAGATTAATTATCCCCCTTAAATAATAGGCACTGATTGTTCTCCTTAAGATCACAGATATCTCTAAATTGTTCCTCGAGGCCCACAGACACTTTGGAATCAATCTCTTGACTGCATTCTCTGTTAGTGAGACGATGCCCAATTGTGCTTTTTCTAGTCAACACAGTCCAGAAGGACCAAAAGGAGCATTTTCACCTAACATGGTATGCCATGCCACATGTGTAGGGCGAGCAAGTGAGACTCAGCTGTGCTTGTGGCCATTGCCTTGCAGATAACCTCTTTCTTGAGAAGGCCCTGCAGCTTGCCAAGCGGCATGCCAACGCCCTCTTCGACTACGCAGTAACAGGAGACGTGAAGATGTTGCTGGCCGTGCAGCGCCACCTCACCGCAGTGCAGGATGAGAACGGGGACAGGTGAGCTAACTCAGGACTGCTGAACGGCAAGCAATGTCTCAGGACGGGAAAGCAAGGGCTGTGGCTGGTGCGCACTGGCTAGACGGGGGACATTCCTGGGGGCTGTAGGGGAAGCAGGGTTCTGCTCTCATCTGGCAAGACCTCCAGCGTGGTGTCTCTGTAGGCAAGAACACTCAGATGTGCGTATGGCATGTAAAGTTTAAACCCTTGCTTCGTTTATTAAAATAATAACAAAGAGTTGTTGACAGCCCTGCAAAGCCCCTGAAGCATTGTGGCCATGAAGGCACCTGGTAAAGACGATATCATCAGTATAGCAAATAAGAGGAAATGCTATTCTTTCCTAGCCACTGGCTCCTTCTCTATGGCCTCTGTTAAGAGTCACTAGTATGTGAGTGGATCTGCCTCAGCTCTGGCCAGGCGGCGTGGGAGTTTGGCATTCCAGACACCATGCCTGCTGTCTATTCCTGAGGCTCTCTTTGCAAGGCCACCTGGCTCCTTTCTAAAACAGTTCTCTTCATCCTTTCATTGAGACTTCTGAAATGATCTAAAAGCCTATAAAAATAACCAGAGACAGCAGTCTTGAAACTCAAGTGCTTTATCTAAGTGATCCTAAAATAGCAACAACATCAAAAAGAAGTCCCTTTCTGTGGAAGCATTCTGGAGTGCTCTGTGTTAAGTCTCAGTTTAAAAACAAAATGCTTAGGAAAATGCCAGCGTCAGGGGTTTCGCACAGAGACCTTTGTCCCTGTTGCTTGCAGTTGTAACCAAGGATGTGGTATAACCACTGGCCTTGTTCTACCATAGAAGACGAACCCAGACAACCTGCCCTGAATAGCAGACGGTGTCTTCAGGGGGAAATCATCCAATCAGCATTCAACAGCAAATAACCACAAAACAGAGGAACTAATCAAGGCAGGACACTGGCACTTCAAGAGACATCTTTAGGAACCAGATGAATTGATGGGTTCAATGGGGCAAACATGTTAGAAAGTGGGATGTGGTGTCTGAAGAAAGGATTGCGAAAAGGGATGCCAGGCACATGCAGCTCAGCGAGTGTGTGGAGAGGAACCCAAGGTTCTGTGTGAGGACCCTGGGTATTCAAGAGGCAGCTGAGGCAGTGGCCTACCTTGCCCAAACAGGAAACAAATACATGGAGTTTCCTTCAAGTCTTCAACAAGGAGTCTTCCTGGGATCAGGGTGGTGAGATCCGGGAGACACAGAGGAGCCGCTCAGGAGTATAGACAGGTGCATTCTGGCCTCTCGTCTTCATTCAGCTTGTCACAGTTGACTTATAGTCTGTACCCCATACCATCAGTCATCATAGAAAATACAATAAAGAAGATATGTAGAGCCCTCTAGTATTAGGGAAATTCCCATAAGGGTGTGAGGAGCTGACAGGGAGAGGATGTGCTTCTCTTGAGAAATGCTGAGCTGCACATGGAAATTCTTAGGCAGCCTTTGAAGCACGTCCTTTTACTTGACGTGAACATCGTGTCTCCATCACTTCTTAAAAGCCTTCTGCCAGCATTCCATCAAGAACAACAGTGAAGCCCTGAGGTATGGGCTAGAGTGTATCTCATCAAAGTGTTAATGTTTTACTTAGGGTTAATATTGCAATAGGACAGTCTAACAAGCAAATTGTGATCTTCCCTGAGTATTTCTAAATGAATAATTTCAGGGCTAAATAACAAGACCTTGTTTAAAAATAAAAGTCACTTCTCATTGTTTTGGAGGAAGAGAACTCAGGAACTGAGTTTGCCTGAGCTGCTCCTAAGCCTGGGCATTGATTTTGTTCACTCTCTGTACATCAGGGAGAGATAGGGGAGAGCTGCCTGCATCAGAGGCACGGAGGCAGAGCTGGCTAGGAGCTTAGGGCCGTTTTTGTCTCCAACTGGGGTGGGTGCCTTTGCACTTCATGTGTCTGGTCAGACATAAACACCCCTGCAGGCAGGTGGGCACTCTCAGTGACTGTGGTAGCCTGAGATAAGCAATGGGAGAGGAAGTCTTCCAGAGAAAGCATGTTACCTCAGACCATACATTTGAAGAATCAAAAGATGGTAGGGCCAAAGAAAGCTACGCATAACCGCTGGATTCAAGTCTTCAGCTCTAATCATTTCTTGAAGTGTTTTGTTACTGTCATTTATTAACCGCCTAGTTAATTATTGTGTTTCATTCCAGCGTCTTACACTTAGCCATCATCCACCTTCACTCTCAGCTCGTGAGGGATCTGCTAGAAGTCACGTCTGGTTTGATCTCTGATGACATCATCAACATGAGAAATGATCTGTATCAGGTAAGCAAAAATCTCAAGGCAATCACTGAAGGAAAAGCATTAGTCTATAATACATGGGGATGCTGTTTTAGTAACAGGAAAAAAAGAAAACAAACCTTTTTGTAAGAAGTATCTTAAAAGTGTCTTTAAATGGGAATGTTATTTTATAAAAACACGATTTGGATCATGAGATGGCATGCAATCACCCCACACTAACACTCAGTGCCCCTCTACAGAAGGCAGACTTTAAGGTCTAAGGGTCATAGTTGATACAGTTTTGAGGGAGAAACTAGGGGGGAAAAGTCACAGCTGTCAAGAAAATCAAGTTGAAAAAAATCAAGTGTGAAAGACCAGTACTTTATATGAATTTTGAGGTGTAGGGAGAGGTATTTGGACAGCAACCCAATCAAGTGTGTGTCAAGTAAAGGTTCTGAGATCAGAGTATAGAGAAGCGAAAGGTTCCAAGAATAGGAAGACAGCCCTCTGTAAGAAAATCTTCTGTCTAGCTCAGTTTTGAGGAGAAGTTAGGGCTGAAAACTCCAGTAGATTTTAGGGTAAAGCAAAGAATAGAAATTCCATTGGCAGAACCAAAGTCCGAGTATGGGGGTATCAACCTGAGCCAAGACCTACTTTCTTTTTTTTTTTTTAAATTTATTTATTTTTATCTCAATCACAGGTTAGGTACTTTGAATCCCAGGCATAGCCCCCTCCCTCAGTCCCTCCTACCCTCCCACTCCCTCCCTCATCTCCCTCCTCCCTGCCCCCTCCAAGTCCACCAACAGGGGAGGACCTCCTTCCCTTCCATCCAACCCCAGCTTATCCTGACTCCTCAGGG
>CM053744.1:63311905-63327641 GCA_028658305.1 Pachyuromys duprasi
TGTGCTATCATGGGCCCCATCAGTGCGGGGGTTCCAGGGTGGCCTACTTTCTAGGGGCTCCTCCCTCTCTCCTCTTGTTTCACTATGTCTATCCACACCCCTCTACACCTCTCCAGTCCTCTCTCTGGGTCTGCTCTTGCCCTCTTGTTAGCTTTTATGTTTGTCCACACTCACTTGACCACAGCCAGGATGATGCTGGGACCTCTGCTTCAAGCTCATGTTCCCGTCATTGCTAAACTATGGCCAGCAGCCATGTGTAATTTGTACTTAAAAGAGATAAGAACTCTTTGATTTCTCATTTGATTTTGTTTGTGCTGTTGGGGTTTTTTGTTGGTTGGTTGGTTGGTTGGTGGGGACTGTATCCAGAGCTGAGTATATGCCCTTCTGCCAAACTACAACTCCATCATTCCATTTTTAAAGCAAATTGCTCAAATTCTTTTCACTCCTTCATATCTCTGTCTGTTCTCTCCCCATGCCCGCCGCCACCGTCTCCCCACCCCGACCCCTCGGTGTTGCTCAGGGTAGTGTTGTAGCACAGCCTCCTGCATGCTAGGATTGACAGGCTTATGTCACAGTTCCTGGCATGTGGTCTCATTTTGAATTGAAAGCAAAAATCATTACTTTAAAAGTAATTAAAAAGAAGTGGGGAGAAGGGGCTCAGCGGATGCAGTATTTATTGTGCAGATGTGAGGACCAGAGCATCACTGAGTCTGGCGGGAGGGAAATGAGACCTTGCCTCAGAACAAGGTGAAAGGCAAGGACGATTCTCAGGGTTGTCCTCCGACCTCTATGTGCACACTGTGGCACTCATGCCTGTTCACACTTGAAAGAAAGAAGGGAGGGAGAGTGGCGGGAAGGAAGGGAGAAAGGAAGGAAAGGGGGAAATAACGTGCACAACACAAAGAGATCTAAAAATTCCTTTTATTTTAAAGGAAATCATCAAATTACTTCTTATTTTTAATTCAACATTCAAAAATGACTTTGAGAACTGTAAATGGGAGGCTGAGAGTGGATCCCATGGAGAACGCTTTGGGTTCAGTTCCCCACACCAAAGAAAATGCCTGTCACTCTGAGGAGGCTTTCATCTGAGCAGTCTCTCCTCCAGAGCATTGTGTTCCAGGCTGGCCTTAGAACTTGCTGTGTAGCCCAGGTTGGCATGGAGCTGACAATCCTCCTGTGTCTTCTTGGGTGCTGGGATTACAAATGTGTGCCAAACCCAGCTGGATAACTAAGTGTTTTTGTTTTTTTTAAATAAGTACATTTTTGTTGTTTAAGATTTATTTTTATGCAGTATTCTGCCAGAAGAGGGCACCAGATCTCACTATAGATGGTTGTGAGCCACCATGTGGTTGCTGGGAATTGAACTCAGGACCCTTGGAAGAACAGCCAGTGCTCTTAACCTCTCTTGAGCCATCTCTCCAGCCCAACTAAGTACTTTCTTATTTTTGGTTTTTTGTTTGTTTGTTTGTTTGTTATTGTTGATGCTTGTTTGTTTAGACGAGATCCTGTAAAATAGCCCAAACAAGATTGGAACTCACTCTATAGACCAGGATGGCTCAAAACCCATGGCAATCCTTTCCTGCCTCACACTCCATGGAACTGTAATTACAGATGTGCACACATCACACATAACTTAATAACTATTCTTGATGGAAAGCTAAATAGTTGTGTAAGTAATTCGGATTATTTGTAAATTATCGTAGACATTCTCCCTAATTATCTGTTACTAGTCATAGTACATTTCTGTGACCATCTGTCATGATCAAATCCCTGTCTGAACCCACCCATTCTCTAGAGACCCGTTCAGAATAGCCCAAGTGTGGCATAGAAAGAACTGAGATCACTGATAGGGAACCCCACCTTCCTTTAATGCAAGCCAGTCTGTTCTGTAGGAACTTTACAGAGAAGTCCAGCCTGTGTAGTGAGGACTTGCCCTACCTCCCACACTACAGTGATAGCTCTGAAGCCAGGTGCTACAGATGCTCACAGCCAACCAGTGACTCTCCGGCCCCTTCTCTACCTAGACACCTTTGCACTTGGCCGTCATCACCAAGCAGGAAGACGTGGTGGAGAACTTGCTGAGGGTTGGGGCTGACCTGAGCCTTCTGGACCGCTGGGGTAACTCTGCTCTGCACCTAGCCGCCAAAGAAGGACATGATAAGATCCTCAGTGTCCTACTCAAGAGCAAAAAAGCAGCACTCCTTATTGACCATCCCAACGGGGAAGGTAAGGGGAGGTCTAACCTTCCCCACTCAGCTTCTATGTAACTGCTTGGCCATTGATAAATGTGTAGGACTTGATTTTCTCCCACAAGTACTCTCCTTGGCCAGCTGGAGCTCATCATACCTTGTGGTTATTTCTGCTGTTTGCCACAGCAGACTCCTTTAAAGATGATTGGGAGAATTATAAGTGGAAAAGCAGGCCCGAGCAAACACTGTTCTTATATAAAGCATTGTTTATGTGAAGAATGTGTATTTAGTAACTCAGTTTCTCCTGTGAGCATAATGAGAGCTTGTGGCTTCTAAAAGCAGAACCTTTGTTCTGAGCCTTTGAAGCATGCTCAGAACAGAAACCAGAAGTGCTGCAACCTGGTGGCGTCCCACCTTCCCACAGTCCAGTTTTGCCAATCCCGCCCACATGTGTGCCTCTACTTGGCCTTAGGTCTAAATGCCATCCACATAGCTGTGATGAGCAATAGCCTTCCCTGTCTGCTGCTACTTGTGGCCGCTGGGGCAGAAGTCAATGCTCAGGAGCAGACGTCTGGACGTACGGCACTGCACCTGGCCGTGGAGTACGACAACATCTCATTGGCTGGCTGCCTGCTTCTGGAGGTAAAGGACATGCTTGTGGTCTCGAACTAAATCCCCAAGGAATCTTAGGGAAGTCTTTTCAAAGAATGATGCCAGGGCCGGCTGAGCTGTGCAGTCAGTATTCCACACTGCTTAGCATCTGTGCAGGAGTTCAGAGAGGGCGCTTCCTGCATCCCAGCCCCAGCCAGCTCTCTGACTAGGGACTTCTTCAACGACAGAGCCAGGACAGTATGGCAGTTAGGGCAAATGGTATAACCTGAGGAGCCATGGAGACAGGGAGGTAGACAAGGGGAGAAGAGAGCCTTCTGCTAACTTTCGTTGTGGTGGATTTAGGGTGACGCTGACGTGGACAGTACCACCTACGATGGGACTACACCTCTACATATAGCAGCTGGAAGAGGCTCCACCAGACTGGCAGCGCTTCTCAAAGCAGCAGGTAAGATGGCCTGCTGGTCACTGGTGGACGCTGACATCAGCAGTGCACACTCTGGCTGAGAGTGCAAGGCTGCCCACTGAGCTGCAGGTCTGCTCCTGGGAAGTGGGTACATGAAAGCTATCTAGCTAGTCACGCTTCAGCTGCAAAAGGCTCTCTATGGCCTGCTAATCCTGGGCTTACCATGAAGGTCATGTTAGTTTCCACTCTGTGATTCATGTGTCTGTGTGACATTTGGGTTGTTCAGGTTGACTCAGTGACTGTAAAATCTTGAGCTATATCAGTGTCTGGTCATATTACAAGTACCCCAGAAGAAAAATATTCAAAGACTTCCTTCTACAAGTAAAGTCTCCTAGAAGCTGACATCATAGGAAAAACAAATGAACCATGTATTCATATTATTGTGCACGGGGCATTAAAACTTGCTGGCATTTGCTGTCTTTACTGTGTTCCAGGCACCGTGCTGGCATCCCACATACACTGTCTCCTTTACCACATTTAGTCCTCAGTAACTCTTTGAGATAAGTACTGTTGCTATTAATCCTGTCTTAGCACCAAGAAGACAGGCTAGAAAGACCATCTAGTGTCCTGGACAGTTGAGTCACACCTCCGAAGCCTAAACCCGCACACTTCTCCCCTCCGCACAGTGTGACCACTTTGCTTGGGCTTCTCTGATGCTTCTGATTTCCTCTCTGGTCCTGTAAAGCATAGGAGTCTATTCTAGCTCAGCTCATGTCTCCAGCACCTTGTGCATTTAGTGCTTACTCGTGGCTGATGACAACTGCGTTCCCAGCCTGTCATGACACACCTGATTTGCTTCAGAGGTCGTTAAGGAAAGATTTGTGGAAGGTGCATTCCTCACAGATTCAAGCAAACTGGATTGTAGATGTAGCTGTATCATAAAGGTAGAGGGATATAGTAGAGGAAGCCTTTCTGTCCTCCTTAGTCAAACTGAACTTCATCTTGCCCAAGAAGCCCCAGTAGTAATGGTAGTAATGTGTGTGAGTCATTTTGGAAGCCTCTGATTATATTGGAAAAAAAGTGTCTCTTAGTCAGACATAGTAATATGTACCTGAAATGTCAACACTCAGGAGGCTGCAACGGGAGAATTGCCACAAGCTTAGGCCACCTTGGTCTGTGTAGTTCTAAGTCAACCAAATATACATAGTGAAATACTGTCTCAACAGTAGATACATAAATAAAAATGTGAAAATTTTCACTTGAATTTACCGTGAAAATATTGCAAATAATAGCTTAGGTAAAAAAGAAAACCAAACAAGAAGCCTCGCTCTAGCTTTGACCCCCTCAGTCATGAAGGTACGTATGTAGCCCTCAGGCCTTCACACTCATGTCTCCATAATGCTCCTAGCCATCTTACTGATTACATTATAAAAGCAGCCACTCTGCAGAGGGTGGCAAGATAGCATGGTATGAGCCCAAGTCAAGTGTTCTTCCAGCAGAACTGAGACAAATTCTAAATCCCAAAGGCCGTGCTGAGCTTGCCACTGTTCAGTACATGCCCAGCTGAACTGATAGAATAGCCAGGAAGGCCTTAGGAGGTAACTCTCACTAACGTTTGGATTACTTTGTGAGTTTTCTTGCTGGAAGCTGAAAAACATCTGGATTCCCAAGATTTGTTAGCACATTTTTTCCCCATAACAATACATCCAATTTAGCACAGGGTTCTTTTGGTGTTTATTTTTCTGTTGCTTGAGAATTAGGGCCGTAAAAGTAGGGCCTTGCACTCAGGGCAGATCTGCTGTTTTGAGCAGGCAAGAGGAGTAGGTGAGAAGTGTGCATTGGCAGCTGTAAATGTGAAGATTCAGAACTTTACCCCTGTGGGTGCATCTTGGTCCCCGTAAATTGCCGCCTACTAGTCCTTCCATTAAAAACATCCTGCAAGTTGGAGTATTTGCAGTCCTTTTTGTGTAATGGTGCCCTTGGCTGTAGAGGGTACCCTATGACACCTTACCAGTAAAAGTAAATTAAAATTTAAAAGTTGTTTTAAATCTTACTGAAAATGAAATGTTTTCCTGTAATTGCCTCTATGAGCTAGAGGTAACTTCTTCTTAGAATTGTGACCCCTGTGTGCATTTGGATGTTGACAAGCTTTGCATTTGACATAACACTGTGTTGCCTGACTCTGTAGGAGCAGACCCCCTGGTGGAGAACTTTGAGCCTCTCTATGACCTGGACGACTCTTGGGAGAAGGCTGGAGAAGATGAGGGTGTGGTGCCAGGCACCACACCCCTGGACATGGCTGCCAACTGGCAGGTGAGCCCGGCCTAGCCCATCTCATGGCTGATCCGGGGAAGCCAGTGGCTCAGGAATGTAAAAACCTATGATCTTGTTGGCACTGTCTTCCCTGAAGAGCATGCCTTTGTTTTTATGAAGTGTGCTGATCAAGAGGCACATTTATCTTGAAGTGCCTATCCATGAAAGATCTAGGTCAGCTGAGCCCGAGTGTGACGCTGTTTGCTTAATCAGATCAGAGTTGAGAAGTGAGAGGTTAGAAAAGCTCAAGATCCACAGAAGTTACCCCTTTTGAGCATGTGACCAGAGGCTTGCCATCTCAGTCAGAAGCCAGTTTGTTCAGAACTTGGGTGAGGGACTTTTAAACATAAAAATAAACTAGGAATTCTCTTTTGGATTTCCATAAACATATTTAAAACCTTCCTTAAAACTCAGCTGAGCTTAGACTTGAAGAAGAAAGCAGTCACTAGGTATTTGGGCCAAGAGAAAAAGAGCCAGAGGGCAAAGTAGGCAGTGTGCAGGTCTGAGGCAGTTGGATTTGTAGGGATGAGTGTAGCTCCTCGGCTGTCTGTGCACCTCCTGGGAACCTGTTTGCTGGGAACACAGATGATGGACCCACTGCAGTGACCCCTGATGCTTCTACCCTGTGTACCATCAGCAAAGGCACTTCAGAGAACGCCGGGAAAGCCTCCGTAGTTACAAATTTGTAAAAATCACTTCTGTGAGTATTTTCTTATGTTTTTCTTTCCAACAGGTATTTGACATACTAAATGGGAAACCATATGAGCGGGTATTCACATCTGATGATATACTACCACAAGGTGAGTGTGGCAGAACAGAGTCTCTCAGCCCGTGCTGCCCTCTGCTCTGGTCTGTGAGAGGAGCAGGAAGACCAGCTGGTCCAGGGTGTGCCCAAGGCCCAGGCCTGGAGGTGGGAAGAAGGAAGGCTAAATCCTCACTGAGATTTAGCTGTTGCTGGCTGTTGCTCAGCTGGGGCTCTGGATTTTCCAGAAGCTCAGTTGCCTCCGTCAGAGGTTGGCAGTGCCATATGTTCTCCGGTTGATAACCCCTGGAAGGCTAAAACAGTCGTGTTTCTTCCTTAGGGGACATGAAGCAGCTGACAGAAGACACAAGGCTGCAGCTTTGTAAGCTGCTGGAAATTCCAGATCCAGACAAAAACTGGGCTACTCTGGCTCAGAAGTTAGGGCTGGGGATACTGAATAATGCCTTCCGGCTGAGTCCTGCTCCCTCTAAAACTCTTATGGACAACTATGAGGTAACGCTCCACCTCACCGTTTGTAGTTGGGAGTGTCACTATTGGAAGCTGACTGTGTTAAGGCCACAGCCCACCACAGTCCCCTCCCCTGTGTAGTAGTTTTGTGGAAGTGAACCAGTCATTGCCTGGGACATGGAGAGGCAGAGGAACCCAGGCCAGGATGAAGCCTGTTTCCCTGAGGAGACTAACTACCTGCCTCTACACAGTCCCTGTTTTCAAATTCCCAGTGCCTCCTGGAAAAATGCAGCCACCACACAGCTGGGATCCCTCTAAGCTGTGAGCAGTGTGCACATCCCCTGTTTCCAAAAGGGTGACCCAGGGCCGTGGGCTCATTGTTCTAGGCGGAGACTCCTATCAGAGCAATTCTAAACCAAAATGTGGAAGACCACGGACGAGATTGTTCTGAATGAGCCTGGCACTGTTAGCTGCTGTCTTCCCTGGATTTCTGAGTGTAGATGTCACTGTATGCAGTCTCCCTGCCTCAAGTGAACTCACAAGCTTTTTCTCCTCCCTTCCCCTTTTTCTTTTTCTCCTGTTCCTTTTTTCCCTCTCCCTTACCTTCTCCGTCTCCCCCATCTTCTCCATGTCTGTTATCCTCCCCTTCTCTGTCTCTCCTGTGACTTCCTGAGTGAATTTCTGTCTAAGATGGGAACTGGAAGCCAAATGCTGTTTTCTCAGGTGTTCCTCTCTCTGCCCTCCCCAGGCCCCCTGACTCTCTGGAGCAGACCCGGGGAGGAGGGGATGGATGCTGATGGGCTGGCACACACGAGCATCCTCTCCACTTTCCTTCCAGGTCTCTGGGGGCACCATCAAAGAACTGATGGAGGCCTTGAGACAGATGGGCTACACAGAGGCCATTGAAGTGATCCAGGCAGCCTTCTGCACCCGGGAAACCACAGGCTCCAGCCCCGTGACCACTGCTCAGGCCCACTCGCTGCCTCTCTCTTCTTCCTCCACGAGGCAGCACATAGGTAAAAAGGCGGAGAGATTCCCTTTTCCTCCTGAGCAGGGTCGTCGTGCTCTGTGATGCAGCTCTACACTTCCCTCTCCTGACCTTTTCTTGAATGTATCTTCCTACCTGGCATGCCACCCACTCCCCACCATGCTCCCAAACACAGGAAGGGGAAGTTCCCACAAACACTCACATTGGCACATGGGTCACGAAGCTCCCCAGTAAACATTGGATAGGGAGGTTAAAGAAACACTATTTCTCATGCTTGTTACATCTAAAGAGATTCTGAGAAAGATGCACAGCCCTGGGCTCACAGGACAAGGAGCAGAGCCCAGGCGATAGGATCTCGCTGCCGACCTCAGGGCCCCCACCCCCCCACCAGCCTGCCCTTCCTCCAGCTCCGGTCCATGCCCTCCCACGCGAACAATTCCACCTGTCATCTGCCAGAACATACATGCGTAGGAATGGATCTCGGTACAAACCAAGAATTCCATTACTCTACTTTGTTCGAACCGTCTCATGCTTTCTCTACACATCAGCACCCCTTTCTCCTTGCTCATCTTGTACCCCAGGCACAAAACTCCATTGAAAACAGAAACAACCAGCAGCCTCTCTGTCCTCTGCCAACACCTGTGTGGGAGGTCTTCCACATGGGCTCAGTAGGTTGCGTCTGCCCTCCACCCAGGACAGTCTTCCCCTGGGCACCTTCCTCTCACCTTCAGCAGGTCCTGGCCGCCTGGTTCTTGCCTCTTTGTCCCGTATGATCCGTTCTTTCCCCACCCGCTGTGTGTAACCTAGTTGTCAGGCCTTAAAATCAGAAATGTAAAACGTCCCTTCCATGTTACTTCCTTCAGCTGAGTTCAGGCTTCTGAGAAGAATATTAGCATTGCTCACCTGTGCACTTCTATCTACCTCCTGACCCCCTACATCTGGCTCTGCCCCCACTACTCCTAGGCCTGCTCTCCTCACAGGGACCTCACTTGTTGCCAGAATTGGCATCATCCTGTTCATCCTGTTGATGCGTTTGTCACTGCCCATAGCCCCTTGCTCATCAGTTCCCATTGGGACTTTGTCACACCCACCTGCTGCCTCCTCTTTTCTATAGGCAGGCCCAGGCCTAAGCTTCCTTCTCTGGAGAAGTTTGTGTGTTTATGTATGCGTGACTTGCATGTATGTGCACTGGTTTCCTTGAGGCATTCTTAAATACTTAGCTCTGGTTTATTCTCCTTACCAGTCCCTCCTCTTCCCATCTCCTAGCCCTGCCCCTACTCCCTGCTCTTACCTGCACTCTTCCCCCATCTTCCCCTTCCCCTTCCACGTGTGTTCTATTACCCTCCCTACCCTTTTACTTCCTTTTTAAGCCTTGTTCCCCACACACACCTCCAAGGCCCCTTTCTTAGTTGCCTGCACTCTACCCACACTCACTCCCACATAAATACATATGTGTGTGACTGTCGGAAGCCGGGATCCCCACATGAGAGAGCACATGCAGTGTTTATCTCTCTGGGTTACCTTCATTTTCCAGCTCCATCCAGTTCCATGCAAATTTCATCTTTCTTTATGGCTGAGTAAGTTTTACTGTCTACACACAACTCCTCACTCTTACATGAGCTCATATTGGCCACATCTGACAGAAGTACAGCCAGCCTCCAAGCTAAGAGTTGCCGTGGAAGTTTCCTGACACTCGATGCCTTGTGTCCGACCCAGCAGGCCCCCTTCTCCTCATGGCAGCTGCCCAGGCCAGCCCTCCTCACCTCTGGCCTGAGCTCCCACAGTGGCTCTTTGTTTCCTTGCTGAGCCCTCCATCTGTCCTTCGCCCCACTGGGCTATGACATGATGGCACTCCTATCAGAACTGAATAGTGAATACTTAGCAGCTAGGAAGATAGTAAGTATGAGAACCTAAATTTGTCCTCTCCTGTATCTTTGGAAAAGCCAGATAGGGTGACCAATACCTGTAATCTCAGTGGCCCAACCATGGAGGAGGAAGGGATACCCGGAGGGGTGGATTCATGGGATTCATTGGCCAGTCTCAAAATTTAAGATGGAAAACAATCAAAGAAGTCTCCCAGTGTCGACCTCCCCACACATGCACATGTGCATACCCCACAAACACAAAGTAAATACTTAAATATTGTATTAGATTTCCATTGTTGTGACCAGCTTAAAAGAAGGAAAGATTTGGTTTTGGCTTAGAGTTTACAGGTTCCGTGGTCCATTGCCTTCAGGGTATGGCAAAACCCTTCATCATGGAGGGAGCACATGCTAGAGGAATCCTCCTCACTTCAATGTGTTTGGAGAGTACACAGCAGTGGGGAGGGGCCAGGGTCCCAGTATCTCCTAAGGCCACACCCTCAACGACCTAACTGCCTTCTTTGAGGACCTTCCTTCAAAAGAGCTACACTGCCTGCGTAATGTCCCAGGCTGGAAAACAGACCTTTCCTTAACACACAGCCTTAGTAGGACATCTTATGCTCCAAACCAAAATAAACATTAAGCCTTTGAAGTACTCCACAGTCCCCATTACATAATAGCTAGCAAATAAAGACTGTTGGTTGGCTGAGTTAGCACCAGGACAACACTGAGTCTCAGTGTTCTGAAAATAAGATTCAATGATGAGAATCAAGCATTTTGCTAAGTGTTAGACTTCTGTTTCCTTAGTCACTCTCTACAGAAAATAATCTGCTCTGGTCAGATTCCCAAGGATACTTTTCAGCAAATAGAATTTAACTTCAACTTTAAGTATAGACATATTTTTACAAAACATACTCACATTCTTCTATCAAAAAAACATATTTAGGCAATGTGTATTATTTAATAGTTCATATAGCCCAGAGAGAGATCTCATTTTAGTTTCTGCTTCTGTCATGAATGTCTCTTGTCTTGTGTTCAGTAGTTCTCACAGCTGTAAGAAGAGTTAGAAACATGCCTCATTCCTAAGGGGAAAACATGCATATTCTGAATCAAGAGCATTCAGATGGGATTCTGGCAAACAGAAGGCAAGGTTTCAAAAGCAAGATGCACTCTTGGCCAGCTGCTACAGCAGTTTTTAATGTCGTTTGGTGTCTCTTGCCCTTCACACCACTGTGAGCAACACTGACAAACGCGGGTGGTGAGGCGGGACGTCATGGCGGATGGAAGCTAGCCAGCACATCCCTCCGTACAGTTGCCCCCCGCAGAACCTGGAAAGGGAGCCCACTGCTGTGGCAGGTGTCCTGGTTTTATGATGATGCTCTAACAAAACACTGACGAGAAGCAGCCTGAAGGAAGAAAGGGTTTATGTCAGCTCGCAGGTTACCATCCGTCACTGAGGGAAGACAGGAACTCAAGGAAGAATTTGAATCAGAAACTGCTGAGGACTACCGCTTGCTGCCTTACAGGCTCACGCTTATTTAACTTTCTTACACAGCCTAGGACTCTCTCACGAGTGATGCTGTCTATAGGAAGTGAAGTTGTCTTTAGTGAGCTGGGTTGTCAGTTACCTATCAAGACAATCCTCCTCAGACACGCCCACAGACCACTCATCTGGCTAGTCCCTCTCAGGTGACTCTAGACCATGAGGAGTTGGCAGTTGGAGATAACTAGAGCAGCCGGGTAGGACTTTGCCTCATCTTGGTTTAGCCAAAGCCCCTGATGACTTTGTGCTCTCTCCACAGATGAGCTCCGTGACAGCGACAGTGTCTGTGACAGTGGTGTGGAGACTTCCTTCCACAAACTCAGCTTTACCGAGTCTTTGACTGGAGACAGCTCACTGCTATCTCTGAACAAAATGCCCCACAATTATGGGCAGGAAGGACCTATAGAAGGCAAAATTTAGCCTGCTGGCAGTTCCCCACACTGTGTAAACCAAAGCCCTGAAATTCCATTGCATCGTTCCAAAGGAGGAAGGCGACGTGCGTGCATCCAAAAGTGCTGGAGGATTGGCCTGCTGGATCATTCTTGATTGTGTTCAAGGCCTTCTGAATTTGGCTTCCTTTCCTGGTTCTGAAATGAATTGTCGTTGTCACAGACAGATGGTGTCTAGCAGTCACAGCACTCAGCTGCGCTGCAGTGCTGCTCAGGGTGTGGTGGCTTGAGCTTATCCAGCTGCTGCTGGGTTACATGCGCTTCGTGTTGTTGCTGCTGCCCTTCTGGGGGTCCCTGCTGTCAGTTAAAGGTGTCCCCACCTGCTGTGCTTTCTAGCCGTCTACAGTACAGTTGTGCGTTCAAATTAATATTAAGAAAACATATTTTTAAATGAGTAACGTGATGCGCAATAAAAAAGACATTGCTTTTTCTAATGTGGTTTATCTGTGATTTAAAAAAAAAACACATGAACTTAACAATATTTAAGACATACTACAATCAGCGCTGAATATAGTATTTTACCCCTTTTCTGCATTTTACTATTGTAAATATGTTTTCTAAATCAAATACTTTAAAAGAAAAAATGTTGGATTTATAAATGCTATTTTTTATTTTACTTTTATAATAAAAGGACAAGCACATTGTTGAACTCATCTTGTCTGATCTCTGCAAATACTTTTTCAGGGGTCCCTGTAGCTAGGATCCCTGTGTCACATCCATACTCTCCTTTAGACACATTTCCTTAAAGCTAGAAATGTTCAAATATATATACATATGTAAAGAAAAGTGTTCTAACTCAACACTGAAGTTGAGCTTGGCAAATTGTAGCCCAGATAATTCATCTGGACACATGGCAGGTGTGTCAGCACTTCCCATTCTATACATTATTCCTCTCCAGGGTAGCCTTCCTGTCTCTGTGATGTGTCCGTATTGGAACTTCAGCCTATCATCTTCTGGGTATGGAATGGTCGTTGCTTTCATGAACACAGGGTAACTATGGCCGACTACACAAAATCTACTACATGTGGCCCTTCAGCATATATGGGGAAAGACTCACGTGCAGCGCACACACGCACGTAACAGCTGGCCATTAATTCTTGCTAGGGAAGTGAGTCATTTCTTCAATAGGGTAGCCACTGGTATGCTGCCCATGCTCCATAAATATTCCCTTCCCCATACTCCTAATAAGCAACCATTAATTAAACTCAGTCATACACACAGACACAAAGGCAGGGAAACAAATGGGCTTCGGCAGGAGTAGGAAAATAAGAGAAAGCAATAGGGTATGCGGATATGATCACAACACATTGTCTACATTTTTGAGATTGTGAGCAGATGTACATTTTTTAAAAACTAAATTTCAACATACATAAAAGGCCTTCCAGCATAAAGTTTAGTCGAGTCTTCATGCAGAGTTGAAATTAGAGGAAAGAGCGATGGCTTTAAACAGTCCCTCTGAAGGACTCTGATGTGCAACTAAGGTCATTTGGTTTTGCAGTATAGAGATCAAATCCAAAGCCTTTGGGCTGAAGAAGTGGCTTGGCAGTTAAGAGCACTGGTTGATCTTGCAGAGAACCAGGCAGTGGGTTTGTCTCAGAACCCACTTCGTAGCTGACAGCCATCTGTAGGGACTCTGATGCTCTCTCTGGCTTCTGTGGGTACCTGGCATGCACATGCTATTAAGAAATATAATGGAGCGAGGGAGGTGCCATGGCAGGTTCATGCCAGAGTGAGCTCCTGAGAAAATATGCCATGTAACAGATCTGGTATAAAGGGGGTCATTTGGAAGAAGGGAGCAAGCGGAATGAGAGCCTGAAAAAGAGGTAGAGGCAGAAAAGTGGCAATGTAGACAGGCAGTCAGAGGAGCAGAGCCATGCAGGCTGAGAAGTGTTGGGGGTGGGTGCAGAGAGAAGGACAGGAAATGGGGAGAGAGCTAGAATGGCAGGCAGTGCTTTTATCCACATACACCTGGCACACCTGACAATGCTAGATGATGATAAGCAACTGCTAGGTCCCTGAGTGGTGCACAAATGTACATGCAGGCAAAACACCCATACACATAGATAAATTAGAGAAAAACAAAAACCTAAGGTCTTGCCCATGCAAATGATCTACCACTGACGCCATCCAAGATACTGGAAGCCCACCACCTACCATCTTTGGGAATTGCCTTCACTACAAAGAGCTACCACCCCCGTATCCATGGTGGACATACGATGGCCAGTCCCATCTCTGTGACCTACAGATCTCTGGAAAACAGGCTAAAGTGGTTCTAGGCTCCTCTCTCTCTTTCTCTCTCATTTGTCAGTCTTGAGGTACCCCAAAGTGGTATCCTGTATGTCAGCGTCCACATCAGGGTTGGCATCCCAGAGATCCTCAGCAGCACAGGTGTAGGGGACCTACTGGGAGGCTTTTGGAGATTCCACTTGAGGTTTACTAAAACATCTATATAGTTTAAGGCTGTTGGTCTTTTGCTGGCCCATTCTCTCACTAACCTCTGACTTAACCCTTCTCAGCCATTGTGTCTCCCCACGAGGTTCTCCCAGCCCTGTCCTGTCTCTCTTCTGCCTTCCTCCTGCATCTCATGCCTGCTCCTTCACCAGTTTTTCTGCCCTATCTCAGCCTCCAGCTCTTTATTATGCAAAAGCCACACTCCTTACTCATGCTCTATGTGACCTTTAAGCAGATGAGGAAGTGACAAGCATTTACACATCCTGGCACCGCACAGCTAACAATGGATGCTACCATTTCCCAGGTTTCTGGTGAGTCCCTTAAAAGAGGTTCGGCATAAAAAGATACTGTCACCAACCAGACTGCCCATGCCAATAAAGAAAATAGCATTTCTATTCTTTAATTAGCAATCCTAGCTCTCTTTTGTTCCGGACACTTCCCCGGGTCTCTATGCTAGTCCACATGAAAGCAGCCAGCACTGCCTGCCTCTCAATGGAAGGAAAGTCCAGCTTCACCTTCGCACCAGCAGATGGGGATAAACACGAGAGCCAGTGCGGACAGTCAGGTGGGAAGCTACAATGGGCCTGAAATAAGCTTGCTCTCACAGCAGGCCGCCACTCAAAAATAGCTTTCTCAGAACTTCAGTCATCTTTTGAGGTTTCTGTGCTCCACAGGCATAACCCAGACCTTTTCAGGATCCGCAGCCTTTCTTCTTCAGCAGAAGGAAGCCCTGCTGTTGTTCATTTTCCCGCCTGGGTCCCCTGCAGTAGCTCCGAGACACAGACATTGTGGTCACCAGCACAGAGTATAGGCCCAAAGCCAAGGCAAAGAGGCCAGCCAGAGTGAGAGACTTTATACACCAGCCCTTTCAGTCAAGGATTGCTAATTCTCCAGTCAGTGCTGGATATTCAACCCAATTTCCGATACAGAATTACAGCTCAAATTTGGCCCATCCCACACTCGAACCCAGATGCACCCAACTCCAAAGACTATCTCTGAGGATGCTTGAAAAGTCTTCGATGAAAAACTGGCTTGTTCTGAGGAGACAGGATAAGCTGGGGTTGGATAGAAGGGGAGGAGGTCCTCCCCTGTTGGTGGACTTGGAGGGGGTGGGGAGGAGGGAGATGAGGGAGGGAGTGGGAGGGTAGGAGGGAATGAGGGAGGGGGCTATGCCTGGGATTCAAAGTACCTAACCTGTGATTGAGATAAAAATAAATAAATTAAAAAAAATTTATGGTGCGGAGAATGCCGACCTTGCCATACAGTACCAATAGGATGCAGAAAGAAACAAAGCTACCCAAGATGATACATAGGTGAAACCAAGATAGGTACTTCCACAACAAAACTAGCAAACCCAAGTTCAACTCATGGTTTCCAAATCATGGTCCTCTTGTCATGATTATTGGTCATTGCAGCAACATAATGCTTTTGGAAACCAGATTTAAGAGAGGAGGATCTTCTATTGCCTTTCTTGCCCAAGTAAAGCATAATAAAATATGGAAGGTAAAGGTACGATAAAAAATGATGATTGTCACTCCCTCTGAAGAAAGAACTTATATTTCTGATATTGGTAACCAATTACTAAGGTCAATAGAGCTAGAAATATTAAATATTCAAATGAAACTCATTCAGTTTGGATTTTGTTCTTCCTTGTTGATCTATCTTTCCAATGTTGATATTTCACACATTTTAACTTGTATTTAACAAAGGTTCTAC
>CM053744.1:63328141-63380417 GCA_028658305.1 Pachyuromys duprasi
TAGGCAATAGAAGAAACTATAGAGCTCAAATGTAGTAAATTAGCATTAAGCCTTAAAATGTAAAGAATTAAGTGCTGAATTTAAAGTTGTGGTTTAAAGAACAAGGAGTTTGTGTTCAAACGAGGACTAAAATCAAAGATTCAGGAACAAGAATCAAGAACTATAAAGGCTTTGTTTCATTTGACCATCAGCAATGTCTGAAATCTTGTATAAATCTATACTGCTTTGGTTCATTTGAAAACCCTTTACCAATCAAAGCATCTGTTTATATTAACTAAAGCCTACAACCACTTTAGTAACTGAATATCAAGCATTTTTCAATGAAACCATGTATATGTCCTTTTTTTGCTGTTTGCTTTTATGAAATATAAATGCAATATTTTTCAATCCCTTGTGCATGTCAAATAAATACTTGTGAATTGTTGTCTTAGAAGTTAAAAAAAAGAAAAACTGGCTTGTTTTAATAAAACTGTGAACAGCTCTGTGCAAAGATGGAGCCATAATGTATGGACCCATATGCAAAGTAAACCCAGAATATCACTACAAGGACATATTGCTTGGTTAAATCGATTGCTAACAGGCTAGAATAGGAATGCATGAATTATTCATGGGCTTGAGGCCACTGCCCCTTTCTTTTTCCTACTTGTGCTTTTCAGGAAAAATATTCTGACTTGTACTTCCTCTGGCAATGGATGTGGAGAGACACAGGAGTCCAAACAGGGTGAAACAAAAATGATGTTTATTTTCTTCCATAGCACAGAACCTAAGGCGGGGAAAAATCTCAAAGATTACCTGCTGCTGAGGGTGTGGCAGAGTTTAGAGTTGCTCCTCCAATGCTGTGTGAGGTCTCAGGCTGGCAGGCCTTGTAGATTAACTTCTTCAAGAGGCTGTGGCCTACTGGGATCCCACCCAAAGGAAAGGGCCAAGTTGGTTAGTCACGTGAGTATCTGGAGAGAGCTGGCACGGCCTCATCAGCCATCTTTTCCCAGACCAGGGGGAAGAACCAGTTCCTGCCTCTCAGAGATTCTATCTATTCTCCCCAGGCCAGAAGCAGAGCGTACAAAGCAAGGGTCTAGAGAGCTCTCCCCCAGTATTCCACTCAGCACCAGGGAGCAGTGCTGGTACTGAAAACCCAAAGCCTGCAAGGGTAAGAAGGAAACACCTGTAACTGGGGAAGGTTGAACCTCGATGCTGGATTCAAAGGGACCAGATTCTTAGGCCTGTTCTGTTGGGAACGAGACATGTCATGCACTTCAAAACTGTTTTTTTGGGGTTTTTTTGTTTGTTTGTTTGTTTTTTTAAGCCAGGCTTGTGGCATGTCTGTAATCCCAGGGCTCAGGAAGCTGAGGCAGGGGGATCACCATCTGTTTGATGCCAACCTAGACTACACAGTGAGACCCTGTCTCAAAAGCAAATAATGATGGATGATGATGATGCTTTTGACGTTCCCTTCCCTTTCCTAAGGCAACAGTGTACAATTTAAGTTACAGTAGGACGCAAAGATCTGAATGAGACTCTTCACAGCATGAGTGATTTTGTTCTGCAGCACACCTGTTCATCTCCAGACCAAATGCATTTGAAATACATTTCTTTCTTCGATTTGGAATCTTACAAATTAGACAAACAAAATTTTTTTAGGATTTATTTATTTTATGTATATGAGTGTTCTATCTGCATTTACATCTGCCAGAGGAAGGAATCAGTTCACATTATAGATGGTTGTGAGCCACCATGTGGTCCTCAGGAATTGGCTCTTAACTGCTGAGCCATCTCTCCAGCCCCTAAACAAATATCTTTAAACATGAGTGCTTACCCTTAAAAATATTTCTGAATATTTATTTCTGTAACCGTCTGAGGTAGATGAAGAGGTTACACTCCTTGCCACATTCCACAGGACACATGTGCTGGGGCCTGGTCCTCTGTGAAGACCTCAGCCTTCACAATTCATGTCTCTGCTTCACTCAGTAGTCAGTCACAGGGTGCAAATGGCTGCCATGAAGGAACACATTTAGCGGTTATGCCAGCAGGAGGAGCTTGCCAGTCAGGGCAACTCAGCTAGAACACTAAAACTAGACAGAACTCCCCAGGACAGGACAGAAGGTGACTTAAGAGTCCCTGGAGGTCCTCATTCTCTCACTTGCTCTCACACTCCTTCCAGACCCTTCCCTGCAGCTTCGGAGCCTATAGGTGTTTCTCAGCACCACCTGGTCTTATTTCCTGAGGTGCATCCCCTAGCCCTCAAAAACCCACCTATGCACCCAGCAGCGGGGGCACATACCTTTAATCCCATCACCCAAGAGGCAGAGGCAGGGGGATGTCTGAGTTCCTGGCCAGCCTGGTCTACAGAGTGAGTTCTAGCCAGAGTTGCACCGAGAAACCCAGTCTCGAAAACACCAAAAGCCCACAAATTGACAACGAAAACAAAACCCCACCCATGATCTACTCAACATTAATGCAGACTCCTGCCTCCCAACAAAACACGGGCCATCCCAGAGAGGCCAAAAGAACCAGTCAGGGCACCTCCATGAAGTCCTACCGCAGCCTCCCAGGGAGGCCTTGCCACCAGAGCTAGTAACCACCCTTCCCATTCTCCTCCTGGGCCTCTGCAGCCCCTTCACCTCTCTCCCCAGGAGTGAGGACAGTGTTGGGCTCCCAAAGTATGTGTGGGAACAACTCCGATCTGTGCAACGACAGCCCTGCAGTTCTTCCCTTCCTAGCTTTGATCCCTTGAAGGTCACATCATAGCCATTTGGCTCTGCCTTCCTCACCATCCAGCCAAACACCTACAGTGAGGGACCAGGGAACAGCATATGCACACGGCATGTGGCCCAGCTCCATTGTGGCTCCAAAAGGCACTGGGACTCCTTAAAGCTTCAAAGAGCAGCAAATTGGAGGCAGAATGTCATTCCTTCCCACAGGTCACACGGCAGGCTGTCCCTCAGCAGCTGATGGCAGCTGATGGCCACATCTTTTGTTAGTGAGGCTTTTTTTTTTTTGTAGCTCATCTAACTTCTCCCCCATCTCTTCCAGAGGCTTTCACAGAGCCGCAGTAATTAAATTTCAATTAGAAATCACTCAGGCCTGGCAGCCTGAGTTGGATCTCAGGACCCACAAAAGGGTGGAAGGTAAGAACTGTCTCCACAAAGTTGTCCTCTAACCTCCAAACACTCACACACAGACACACAAAACTTTAAAAACCACCCAGCTGCTGCCTTTTGCCGGGGCAGCAAAATGGTTAGAAATGGAGAAAACTAAAAGGCAGGGTAGGAAGTGGAACCTTGTGACCCCACAGTGCTGTTGCTCTTCTCTGTCTGCCTGGAGCCTGGACAGAGGCCAGAGCTCAGCCAAGAGAGCTGCAGGCTCTTTGCTTCTTTCTCCCATCCCTCCAACTTCTCCGCCTTGCCTTCTTTCCCTTTCTGTCTCTTTCCTACCACTCTCTCTACCTTTTCCTTTTCTTTCCCTTCCTCCATCACATCCTTTCTTCCTTTCTCTCCTTTTTTCTTCCTGTCTCTTTCTCTTCCTCTCTCCCTTTCCTTTTCTCTCTCCCTCTCTTCTCTCTTTCTCCCTCACACTCCTTCTCTTTCCCTTCTTATTCCTTTTCCTCCTTCTCCTCATCTTTCGCTCATCACCCTCACTACTTCCTTCCCTTCTTGAGAACAGTGTCCCCATGCATGTGCTCCAGGTGCCGGCATCCAGCTCCCGAATGCTCTCCCTCATGCTCGACTCCCACCTTAGAGCAATGGGGTACAGAACCCCCAGGAAGCCTGCGGAAAACCAGACTTGGCTGAGGAATTGGCAGCCACCTTCTATCAGCCTCATTTCCTGTGCTTAGGAGATAAGCAGCCTCCGGGAGAAGATGCAGGACCCACTTTAGTCAGCCAGAAGGGGCTCTGTCTCTTGAAGCTTTTTTGTTTTTCTTTTGATAAAACTGGACAGAGCCATACCAAAATAAAAGGATAGCCATAGATTAGAAATATATTCATTTTTCTGCTTCTTCAACTCAGGTCATAGCGCCCGGGATCATCCTTACTCCCAACCCCTGGTGGAAGAGCTTTAAATGCCTCTTTTACTTTGAGCAAGAGACTCCCCAGGCCTGATGGCTTCCAACATCTTTTGTGAAGCAGTAACCATAAGGCAGCATTTACCGTGAGCTCATCCATGCTGGCACGGAGAGGCTGATCCTGTTCAGTACTCACAGTGGTGCTGTGAAATTCCCGTTATTGTTGACCATGTCTATATGATAAGGAAGTCAAAGTGTGGGTGTTACATGACACACTGGAGTTAAAGGAAGTGCATTCAGGCATGGGAGAGGATGCCCCAGCATCCTATGGTTGGACAGAAGCCCTAGTGTCCACCTTACCCTCCCCAAAGCCTAGCTGTGTGTGAGACCTCAAAGCCCAGACTTCTAATATGAAAGTGATTTTGACTAATTATGAGATTACCAGACTATGAGTAAATTCAGCAAATACTGGTTTTATATTTTTTTCTATAGCATGAAGATCAAAATAGGTAAATCCATTGTTTGACAGGAAATCTCACTTATTAAATGTTATTGGGTCATTCAAATCTGCTAACCAAAAGACCTTTGTGACCTTTATCCAAATGCTCTATAAATGTGTCTTCAGGACAGCCAGGCAGGGCAAGATGACAGGGTGCTCACTGTTTCCCTCAACTCTTCCTGGATCTGTGGGTGACACTGCTCACAGCCACCATCCAATGCCTGCCCAGACTTGGATATACCCACCCCCTTAAATCCCTTATTACCTTCATATGGAGGCAGTAATCATAACAATACTATTAATTATACTAATAATTAATCATACTAGCTGACATTTGCTGTGTTCATGCAAATTTCCTTTAGTTCTCACAATTAATATATGCAATGAGTTAAGTTTTATATATATGTGTGTGTGTGTGTGTGTGTGTGTATGTGTATGTATACATAAAGCAAGTCAGAGAAGGGCTGAAATGATGGCCCAGTTGGTAAAGTGCCTGTTCCTCAAGCATGAGGATCTGCGTTTGACCCTCCATCACCCTCATAAAAGCCAAGCATGGTGGTACATACCTCTAACCTCACAGCAGGGAGAGCAGAGGCAGGCAGATCCCCAGAGCTCACTGGCCTTGCTAGAGCTGGCTAGCCTTGCTGAATCAGTGAGCTCCAGGCTCAAAGAGAGATGCTGTCTTAAAAAAAAAAAAACAATAAGGTAGAGAGAGATCAAGGAAGACATCCAACATTAACTTTTGGTCTCCACACACATGTATGCTCACACACATACACATATAACCACACATGCATAGAAATGATGGCACAGAAAGACTCAAAACCTGCTAGTGTTGGCCCAGTGTTCAAACACAAATACCAAATATGTCTGACGTTAAAGCTTATTCCCTTAATTGTATCAATTAGGATAATTATGGTTGTCAAATCAGAAGACCTGGCTGCAAGTGGATTAAACAAATGAGGCCTTACTGGCTGTGCTCTAGGAAGACCTGAGTTAGAGGATAGATGGTTAATGGTGCAGCTCTACACCATTGCTGGCCCTGTCAACAGTTTCATCAACAGCTCTTAACTGCCAAGCCCTCAGATGAATGTTTCTCAGCTACACGCAGAAGCAGGATTCACTTCCAGTATGTCTCTTAAAAAAAAAAAAAAAGTTATGTGTTTGAATGTTTTACCTGCCTGTATTACTGTGCACCACCTGCCTGCCCAGTGTCCAAGGTCAGAAGAGAGTGTGTTGATCCTTGGCAGTTAGAATTACAGATAACTAAGTACCTAACCTGTGATTGAGATAAAAATAAATAAATTAAAAAAAAAAAAGAACTGAATGAGACAAGAAAGGGAAAGTAGCATGGTTCCTGGCGTGTAATAAAATAAAACTACATATCAACGTCAAAAAAAAAAAAAAAAAGAATTACAGATCACTGTGGGCCACCATGTGGGTGCTGGGAATCCAGACCTCAGTCCTCTGGAAGAGCAGCAAGTGCTCTCAACCAACTGAGCCATCTGTCCAGTCCCTCCAGCATCTCTCTTACTAGGAGGGAAAACTCCTATCAATCATACCAACTTATGCCATGTGCTTCAGTGTACGCCATCCGCCTGACAGAGGGAAATACATTTGATATAACAAAGTATGATTTGCTCCCTGGAGCTGGACACAGCGCCCTCTAAGAGCACACACTGGCTGGGGGCTGGCCAGCCAGTAATAGCTGCTCCAACCAGTAGGAATGTATGCACTGTCTCTCCCGACCCAATAAATTCTACCAAGGCCATAATAAATAATGACAGCAGCTTAATAAGAGGATGCTGTCAGCCAGGCGAGGTGGCGAGTGCCTTCAATCCCAGAAACAGGCGGATCTCTGAGTTCAAGGCCAGCCTGGTCTACAAAGTAAGTCCAGGACAGCCAAGGCTACACAGAGAAACCCTGTCTCAAAACAACAGCAACAAAGAGGATGATCAAATGTTCGAGGCAAGAACAAATGCTCATTTTCGAACAAACGGCCCCCTTCCTGACAGCTCTGGGTAACATGTGTGTGGCATCACCTGGAATCTTGCTCATTGCCCGGCATGTGATGGCATGAGGAAGCATGCCAAATCTTGTCAAAGGGCTAAGGAACCAAACTGCATCATTATTGCAAACTTGCCTCTTATGGTGACCCTTGTCTAAAAACATGAGGAAGCGTATTTATCAAACATGAGACAATGATACAATGCAGAGCCCATTATTGTTTGGCTCCTGCTCAAGGGCTCAAAGGTATCTTGGCAGTTGAACTGACCCTCTGCTTGTACCTCAGAGCCTGGCCTTGCTGACCAGCTGATCTTGTATTCTTCCTTATGTATTACTTACAAAGAAAGCCTTGAGAGATCCGTTTAAAATGTTTTTACTTTATCATAAGTGCTCCAAAAACATCTTTTCTAAAATGCTAGATAAGATGGCCTTACTGAAAGATTTCAGGTATGGGATTCAAGGGGGACACTGAGGAAGACTGCCCTTTTGGGTCAGAAGGCTAGTAGAATAATGATTAACGCCATGCATGGCGAGGGCTCAGAGGAGGCTCAGGCACACAGGACAGTGTGTGTGTGTGGGGGGGGGGGGAGGTGTCTTTTTTACAGTTCTCAGAGAAAGGAAATTGGAAGCACCATCCTTCACTCTTCATCCTTCTGTTACGTTGTACAGGCAATTCAACTGGCCTGCCCCAAGGACCTTTGGGATCCTGACAACATTCTATGTCAGTACCTGCGTCCTATGACATCATCTGAGCCAGGTACTTAGTGGCCAGTCTATCACTCTGTCTCTGTCTGTCTGTCTGTCTGTCTCTCTTGTTCTCTCTCTCTCTCTTGCTCCTCTCTGCTCTCTCCCCTTTCTCTGTTGGCGCATCTCCCAACCCCCACTGTGTCTGTCTGTCTGTCTCTCCTTCCCTCTCTCTCCATCTTAATCCAATAAATATCTCTCATACTAAATCTGTCAAATGTGTGGTGTGTTTTTAAATATATACTAACACCTTCTCCTGGCTGCCTCTGATTCCTGTGTAGCAGAGGCAATGGGAGGAAATTCCACAGGACGTTGTAAGTTGGAGGATGTGGTGGAAGCAAGGGCTGGAATGTACCCATTATATGAGCAATAGGATGTGTCAGCACCTGCCACCTGTAGACTTCTATAAGTTTCCTTGGGGAAAGGCGCCTAGTTCTCAGGGCTCAGACCCACCTGGGGCAGCTATCTGCAGATTCAGGAGTGTGCCTATCTCTCCCTATAGCAGCAGGAATCTTAAAATTACCCGGGAGGATAACGGCAGCGAGGGCTGACTGAAAATGGGCGTGAGTGCTGCCTGGTGATCTGGGGTTCTTGTGTTTTTGTTTTTAAAAGATGTCTCCTTTTTATTTCTGTATTTGCTTGTGAGTCTTCCTGTACCATATGCATGGCAAGTTCCTGTGGAAGCCAGGCGGCATCTGATGGCTCTGGGCACACATGTGGTGCACAGAGATTCATGTAGGCAGAGCATCCATACACATAAAATAAAAGTAAATAAATCTTAAGAATGTGCTCTCTTTCTGCCTAATAGCTTTTGCTTCCCCCTGCTAGCTGATAAGATTTAATCAAAGAACACCCTGGGAATGATGTCAAATGCTCTGAATTTCCCATATAAACAATGCTAATTTGTTTTTCTCCTGAAATCTCCCTAAACTGAGAACATGCCTCCCACTCTGAGGTAGCCCAGGGGAATAACTGTCCTGTTTCAAGTCTCTGTCACTTTGAGAATTTGACAAAGATGACTATTTTTCTCCAGCTCACCTTCATTCCTATAGAGAAATTCTGCTTATTTTTCAAGTTGACTTCCCAGGTGTGACAATGTCTCACAGTAAAAAGTCAAGTAGGGAGGGGCACATGAGGGGCAAAGGTACGTGGATCTCTGTGAGTTCAAGGCCAGCCTCGTCTACAAAGCGAGTCCAGGACAGCCAGGGCTACACAGAGAAACCCTGTCCCCCCAAAAAAACATTAAAAAAAAACCAAAAAGTCAAGTAAGAAGGAAGAGAAAAAAAGAACTAGAGTGAATGCAAAGGAGAAAGTTCCTTGTATTGTTCTCCGAGAATAAGAAGCTCCTCTCCTGTGAAGTGGGACCTGGGTCACTGGATCTCTCAGATTCTATTAGCGAGACCCGATCCTGTTCTTTCTACCTTGTCTACTGTTTCCACAAAGAGTAAGGAAGGACAGCAACAGATCTCAGAAAGCCAAATCCAAGTGTAAGCACGCCAGACTCTACTACAGTAAAAGTGGAAAAACATCTGTCAAAATGACACACAGGCTCTCTGAAGAACGCTGGCTATGGCCATTCCCTGTCAGTAATACTGTGTTCAGCCAAAGAAAACTAAAGCTACTGCGCAAGGTTCAGCAGTTAAAGAGTCTCAGAGAGTGGGCTTGAATTGTGAAAAGTGTGGCTAGAGGCCCTGATGTCTTTGCAGCCACATCTTTGACTTAATTATGTCATTTGTTCTGCAAAAATAAATCAAGAGGGATTACTGATCCCATCTTACCACAAGATTAGAGACTGCAGAAGTTAAGCCTGCAGAATTAATTAATCATTCAGGCTGAAGAATTAATTTGGGCGTAAACCCAATGTAAACATTACAAAGTGTGGCCAACATTGTGACATTGTGACCTGCTGAAGCCATTGGCTCCTGGCTGGCTCGCCAATGTTAGAAATAAGATGAGGCTTACAACAGGTTTTCTATGAAAGAGGTTTATTAAGGGAGAGTGGGCCATGATGGGGGGAAAAGAGAGATACAGGAGGAAAGGGGGGCACCCTGATAGAGAGAGAGTAAGAGTAAGAGAGAGGAAGAGCAAGAAGAGAGAACATGTGTCTGGTTGTCCTTTTTAAGGTCAGGTAACCACTAACCACGCCCCCAGGTATGGCTACCTGGCTGGGCGATACAAGATGACATCATAAGTTGCTAGGTAACCCAGAAGCAGGTTGTTTCAGAATACTAACAGTTATCATCTGCAAAATTTATACTAGAGAACTTCACAATGAGTTCCTCCCCAAAAAGTCTCATAATTTTTAAAAATATTTGCATGTTTGTGTATGCACGCATGCATGTGTGGACTTGCTGTGTGTGTGTGTGTGCTCAGGTACCCACAGAGGCCAGAAGAGGGTATCACCTTCCTTGGATCTGGAGTTACAAGCAGTTGAGAGATGTCTAGCACGGATGCTGGGAGCCTAATTGTGGTCCTCTGGAAGAGCAGCAAGTGCTCTTAACTTTCAAGCCATCACTCTAGTCCTGGTCCTGGTGGACTAGAGAGCTCCTCTTTCCCCTGGCAATGATAGCCACACACTTTATCGTCAGAAGGTAGCATTTCTTCAGAACCTCCTAAAATGAAGTAATTTTACAGTTCTGTGTTGGGGGCATTCCTCTTACAGGACATGGATAGTATATGGCTGTTAGCCTATCAATTTCAAGGCCCACTTTACAGGTTTCTCACATGGAACCCACCCAGTTAATGAAGAGTAAGCTCCTCCTTTGCCCTCAGCACCTTGCAAGGTACAGACCTTGAGAAGCCTTATATGTGTGTGTCTGTATCATGGGTGTGTGTGTGTGTGTGTGTGTGTGCGCGTGTGTGTGTGTGTGCGCGTGTAAAATGATGAGACTCTTGGATATTGAAGAAAAGGCCTGAATAGCCTGAATAGCCTGTAGTGTTTGTCTTCTCAGAGTTCTTCAGCCTCGTGCTTTCTGGTTAAAAGTAAATTCATCACTTAATGAGCCTCAGTTTTAAATAAAAAACACCGGTCTGTTCCACTAAGTAATTACTAATGCTCTCCGGTAATCTTGGTTTATAGTCTTCAAATTCTCTCATTTATCAAGAAGAAATGAATGTTCAATGCAGTATTGCACACATGGAATGTTTATTAAATGGTGAAACAGCACAGATGAACTATCAAGTTGTCAATCCAATTTGCATAACCTATAACTGTTGTATAACTTAAAACATATAGAAAAAGTATAAAAGTAATACCAAAAAGGCCCGCAAACCTGTACCCAAAATAGCTACTTATTCACATATTTTTTCGGCCACACAAAAGCCAATAAATTTAAGCGTAGCTCAGACCTGTGGATTAGAAAGCTCATCAGAATTGCTGTAGAGCATCCAAGAAGCTCAGAGAGAGGAGGAAAGTTTTCCAGCATAGTCAAGACCAACTTGGAACTTGTGATCCTCCTGCCTCTGCCTCCAAAGTGCTCGGACTATAGGAAGGTACCAGCGCCACCAGCTAAGACTGCCTTTTAAGGAAAGAAACTCTCATGGTCTTTTCAGAAAAAGACACTGCCAAACTATATGAAAAAAAAAAAAAAAGGAATTCTACCTGAGGATAGAAATCAAATGACAACAGCCGGGCCCCTCTGCTGCCTACCAACAGCAATCAACATGGCTGCCATCAAGCAATCTCTATTTTAGCATCTGAGGTCCCATTTCCTCTGGCAATGGTAGCCACGTGCTTCATCATCACTGGGTAGAATTTCACAGTGCTAGGAAAGGCCCACATTGCTTCAGAACATCCACATGTGGTTCCAGACATACTGTCGGGTCACAACCTTCTGGCTCCCCAAAAAGGCCATGAGGCTGCATAACTCTTCTGGTTGTGCTTCACCTGTGGAACTGAGCTCTAAAAACACAATCCTGGAAGATTCCAGAACACCTGGGCA
The DNA here is from genome assembly GCA_028658305.1 of Pachyuromys duprasi. Taxonomy (NCBI): domain Eukaryota; kingdom Metazoa; phylum Chordata; class Mammalia; order Rodentia; family Muridae; genus Pachyuromys; species Pachyuromys duprasi. The sequence goes on from CM053744.1 coordinate 63,339,333, forward strand.
TGACCTTGTCTTGGAGGAGTAGGCAGTCAGCGGCACACCAGCCAGCAGGTATGACGAGGCCGCTTCAGCTCTTCCTCAGGCTGCCTTCCTCTCCAGCCAGGCTTTCGAAAGGCTTCATTGCCGGCGTCCACTTAAATGAAACCTAGCCCCTTCATAGAGGTCTGTCAGGGAGGTCACACTGAAGGCCTGCTGCAGCTCGCTCTTGCTGGTGGCCCTCCAAGGATAAAATAGTACAGAACGCATCGCCTCGACCATGAGGAAGCCGTTGTCACTAAATCTCCCTGGGATGCTTCCTACGTCCAACCAAACAAAGGGTGCGATGGCCGAGGTTTTCAGAGCAAAAACAAATATATTACCCTTCTGAGAGATGCTGACCTGAAAATAATAATAATAATAATAAGGTAAGTTAAATGAAGGACAAAGGAGCTACAGCCTATATCTATGCCAGCCAGACATTTATTTATGTCGGCCTCATAGAAACTGCATTTCCCAACACTTTGGTCCAAATTGGCAAAGTCATATATTCTGTACAGTTATGACACTTGCCATAACTGGACAATGATTTAAGTCTGTGGAAGATTACCAATTATCCTCTCATAGCAATGCATACATGCCAATTATTAAGGAAAAAAGCTCGGAGAAGTTAGAAGCTTTATATCCTTACGTATCTTCATTAGAACATCTCCAAGAAAGGGTCACTTGGCCTTTGGGGGCTTAAGTGACTGTTTTGAAGAACTGGGAAGGATTGGGACTGGACTCAGCTGCAGAATACAACCACAGAGCTCCTAGATTCAGGTGTGAAGTCACACGTCGTGTTCCCAGATCATGGCACCTTCTTTTCCGGTGAAGTCCCCAATTCAGACACAGGGAGGCAAATCACATGGCTCACCCCACCTAGGGCACGACACACCATGGGTAGCCTTGGCTACTAGCCACAAGGCCAAGACTAAAGAGACACCTGATTCCTACTTTGGAGAAGAAAACCTCACATCTCTGTACACCTTACAGCGAGCTGGGATTTGAGCTTGAACTCTGGGTTCACAGAGATAGACACAATAAGTGCCCCTAAACAATAACTGCTAATTAACATTATTAGAAGAATAAGTCTCACTGATGTGCTAATGAAATAGAACAAATAAAGAAGCCCTTCTGCCATCTTACACACAATGATCATGAAGTAACCAGAGCCTAGCTAAGCAAAAAATAAATAAATAAAAATTAATTAAGTCTTTTAGGTGTGTGTTCGCACACATGTCTGAACAAGTAACACACAAAGGCCACCAGTCAAGGTCAAGAAGCCTCTTAAATTGCTTATTCACTTTGTTTTTTGAGACACAGTTGCTCACTAGGCCTAGAGCACTCCAACTCAGCGAGGCTGTCTGGCAAGCAAGCCCTAGGAGTCTTCCCTGCCTCTGCCTCTCCAGTGCTGGGATTACAGGCACAAGCTGCCACAACTGGCTTTTTAACTTGGTTTCTGGGGACCAAACTCAGGTCCTCACATTTGCTAACACTTCAGCACCTGAGCCCTCTCACCACCACCACCGCACCACTTTGATGCTGAAGTCCTAAGTGGACAGACTGAACGTGTCCATTACTTAGCTTTCTTTGCTATGGCTGTACATCACTCTTGTGTTGCCGTGATTCAACACCATGGTGATGTGCAGACGAGGGGAGTTGATGTCAGACTTGCAGAGTGCCAAGATTCCATGATGGCAGAACAGAGGCCTGGCAGCGAGCAGCAGGCCCAGAAGCTGGGGGCTCATATCTTGAACAGGTTTTCAAGCAACTAGACAGATGCCAAACTTACCCGCTGCATCATTTTGAAGAAAACACATACTGATTATCCCTTTCTTTTTTCCTTGCCAATTATAAAGAGATTTGGTGATTAAGCAGCTTTGAAGCAATGAATCAAAGTGGAGTGATTAACAAACTGTACCTAAAGAGTCAAAACTAGTGACTCAATCTAAACCTAGTTAATCCTGGGCCATAGGACACTGAGCTTGCTGCCTCCCCTTCTGTGCACTGTTTTCTCACTTGCAAAGCCAGATCACAGCATGTCTAGGATATTGCAGAAGCCAGAGCTTATGCAGCGCCCTGCCTACAGCTGAGGCTGGAGCCCAGTGGAGATACAATCTGTGTAGACGGCTTATGCCACCTCTCTCCCCATCACAGCAGCCCCACCAGGGAAAGATGACAGCACAGCATGGTGTGGCAGAAACTGATTGCAATCCCAAAGAAGAGAGAAAAATCACTTAGCCTTAGCATCCAGTAGGAGGACAGGGACCTTCCCCAGGCCTCATGTTAACAGTGCTAACATGGAACAGTACCAGGTCAGAGCTCACTTGCCCAAGAAATGGAACAGCCCACAGGCCTCTGCGACCCAGACAAGAGACACTTACAGTGATTTTGGCCTTGGCCAGCCCTTTAGCATCCTTCAGGGAGGACAGGAAATGGTAGTTGGTTGGGCTGAAGAGTTCATTGTTGGTTAAAAGGGAAAAGGAAACCACACAGGTTTCCCTCGTACATGTCTTGCATCTGTTGAGCATTGCAGACACTGGCTCCTTGTAGAGGACCACAGCCTGACCTGCTTTAATCACAGCACTTGGAGTCACAAGAGTGCACAAAGGTGTCAGGGACCCCCAGGCATAGAGCTTCACCTAGGGAGAAAAGAGTGACAATGAACATTCTTGCCTGTCTATTTAGAGAATGATATTGGCTGGACAGCAGAACAGCAGAACTGACTGACCGTAAAACTTAGTCTTCACTGCAGTCCCACCAAGTTCTAGCCATGTAACTACTTACTCAACTTCCCAGGACACATTTCTTCATGTATAAAATGAGGAGAACTATACTGAGAATGTTACCGCCTGTCACGAGAATTAAAAATGGCAACAAGCCACCATCAGCCCCATACCTGGCACACTGCAGGTCTTCGACAGTCAGGATCTGTCTCTAGAGTTAGGGGCACCATCCGAACTGTAGACACCCAATGGTTTCCAAGTCTTTCTTTTTACTTAAACTTTAAGACACAAGTTTATTTTTCTGTATACCTGTTCTGGACAGTTTTACTGATTTCAGCCTGATGACACCCCCTTAATTATGCCTGCAAAACTTGTGCCACTACCAACTTCTCACAGTTATAATCTTACATTTACTTTGCAGTTTACACAGTTCTTACTTTGCAGTTTACACAGTTCTTCATTTTTCATAGATAATACTAAAGGAGACAGCCTAGAATTATTTGACAGTCGAAGGAATTGAATCCCCAAGATGACGACAGCTCTGCTCAGGTTATATAATACACGGCAGACATCAGCCTGACCAGTGTATGTCTGCACAGCCCAGCTCATGCTACAAACAGTAAAAGCATGTTGATATGGATCAATTTCTCCTTTGTTTGTCCCCAAAAGAACATAACCAAACAATTAAGGAAGTCATCTGAAAGCCCCTCTCAACCATAGTGACAAAAATAAATACAAATCCAAGTAACTCACGGTGACCCTCGTGGTGTAGTCTCTGTGAAGATCTGACACACCGTAGACATAAAACACACCTCCATCTTCAAAACCTACTGGCAACAGCGGAGCAAAGAAACGCTGGGCGAAGTAATGCAGCATTTTCCACTTTCCTCCATACTCTGAAAACAGCCAAGAGTCAGGAACAAGCAGTTGGGGTCAGCGTCCACACTGAGAGCAAGTATGGCTTGTTAGAACTTTTCGAAGCACATACATGAGGGAGTCTGTAGTAGGGACCCCTCAGTGTGCTAACGGCTCTGGAGTGTCAGTTCTGAGCCTCACAGCGTCAGAGAGATAAAGGCAGCTAGTAACTACCTATTTTCCAGATTAAATATTCTAGCGCTTAATTGCATTCTGGGAACATGCAATCTGAGCCCAGATTGTATTCCAAAATAACCCTCTCAGAGGCAGCCTTGTCTCTGGAAGTGCAGTACATCAATGCTCTTTTGAGTTTCTTTTGTTTTGTTTTGTTTTGTTTTGTTTTGTTTTGTTTTGTTTTGTTTTGTTTGAGACAAGATTCAGGCTGGCCCTACCCTCTTGGGTCTCCCCGTTTCAGCCTCCTGCACACTGGAATTACAAGAGGACACCAGAAGGCTGGTTACCAAAACAGACGTAACGGAGGAAATTATTAGCAGCAGGAATGGATGCTTGTTGCAAGTTTTCATTCATAAGAATTATCTAGACTTCATTCTCCTTTTCCCTCAGGTACAAAAATCTTCTAAGCATAGCAAAACAGCCACTACACAAAAATTTCTTTCAGAGTCAGGTTAAACATCCAAATCCAAGGCAATTAATAAAACCTCCTCAAACACAATTCAAAACTGCTAAAACTCTGTAGAATTCCATGCCTTGTTTCAGATGCCTAGTAGTCTAAACCTCCTTTGGTTATATTTGAATTGCTATTATAAGATACCATGATCAAAAGCAACTTACAAAAGAAAGGATTTGTTTTGGCATGAGGATCCAGAGAGAGTCTATAGTGCAGAGAAAAGGCATGGCATGGTGGTGGGAGCTGGCTGGTCACATTTTAGCCACACACAGGAAGCAGAAAGAACAAGCGCAGGTGGGCGCGAGGCTGTGGGCCCACAAAGCCCCACCTCCTGGAACATAGTTCCTCTACCAAGGCTGCAACTCCTCCTAAAAATTCCATAACCTGCCCAAATAGTGCTACCAATTGGGCACTAAATGTTTAAATACATGAGCCTACCGGGGACATTCCTCACTCAAACCCCCGTAGCTTCTCATCCAACCTCTTAGTATCCTCCTTTCTCAACATCTGTCTGAGAACGAAGACTCTCCCCAATGGAGAACCACTTCAAGAGGCCACAAGAGCAAGACAAAGGAAAAAAGAAAAAAAGAAAAACAAAAAGGTGGAAAAAAGCCTTCTTGAAGAAGTGGACGTATAAAATAAATTTTCCTTTGGCTAAAACAGGTAATGATCTTTCTAGAAAATATGGTTAGCTGCTATCCGGAGGAGGGGGAAATGAAGTGAAGATCTAATTAACTAAACAGAAAACAATTTTTTCCAGCTACACAACTTTTAGAAAAACATCCTGATCATCTTTTTTTTTTTTTCATCAACTATAAAGCATGGTGACTAAGCCATTTTGAAGCAATAAATCAAAGAGTGACTAATAGGGCTGTACTAAAAGAGACGGAACTATAGTGATTCAATCAGCCTCCAATGCTTGCTGAACCACAGGACACGGAGTTTGCTGCCTGACCTCTGGGGGCTGCTCTCTTATTTGCCAAAGCAGATCACGGCGCTTCAGAGATGTTGTGCAGTTGGGAACCTAGGACAAAGCCTGGAATACAGTGGCGCATAGTGACCTCCATCGAGAGGGACACCGATGGGGAGTTGAGCACAATGTACAGTGCAAGCTGTAGAGGCGGAAGAAAGATGAAAAACGATCTCTTTCAAGCTCTGCAAAATTTCAAGTCTTTAAATTTCATTCCCAATAGTTCCTAGGTTTTGTTTGTTCGCTTGCCTGTTTTGTGTGTTTGCAGTTTTATTTTTCTTTCTGTTTTTTCAAGACAGGGTTTCTCTGTGTTGGTGTGGCAGTAGACCAAATTGGCCTCTAACTCATAGAGATCTGCCTGCCTCTGTCTCCCCAAATGCTGGGATTACAGGTGTGCACCACCCCCTGGCTGGTTCCTGGTTTTTGTTTGTTTGTTTTTTGTTTTGTTTTGTTTTGAAAGCAGCAATTGGTGGAAGAAGTGTGATATAGAGAAACCAGTCCCACTGGCTCCTTTTTCCTTTTTTTAAAATTCATTTATTTTTATGTGTATGAGTTTTCTGTCTTCACACACACTAGAAAAGGGAACTGGATCCCATTATATATTGTTGTGAACCACCATGCGGTTGCTGGGAATTGAACTCAGGACCTCTGTTAGAGCAGCCAGTCAGTACTCTTAACTGCTGAACCATCTTTCCAGTCCCCCATTGAATTTCTACTGGAGAAGTTTTCTGCTAGGGGGAGATGGCTCCTGGGTTAATATACAGTCTCACAAATGGTAACCATTAAAGGCCACAGACTGAAAGTTGGACACATCACTCTTCCCCCTTGTAGATTTCCTTTACTGGAGGTCAAAGACCCATTATAACTGCTTATTTATTTGTTTGTTTGTTTATTTATTTAGGTTTTTTTGAGGCAGGGTTTCTCTGGGTAGCCTTGGCTGTCCTGGATGCACTTTTTAGACCAGGCAGGCCTCAAACCCACAGAGATCTGCCTGACTTTGCCTCTCTGAGTGCTGGGATTACAGACATGTGCCACCATGCCCAGATGACACCTTAAATTTTTTCTTTTTTTCTCTTTTTTTAAAAATTTATTTTTTTAATAAATTACAGTCTATTCACTTTGTATCCCTGCTATAGCCCCCTCCCTCGTGCCCTCCCAATCCCATTCTCCCTCCCTCATCTCCTTCTATGCCCCTCTCCAAGTCCACTGAGAGGGGAGGTCCTCCTCCCCTTTCCTCTGACCCTAGCCTATCAGGTCCCATCAGGACTGGCTGCATTGTCTTCCTCTGTGGCCTGGTAAGGCTGCTCCCCCCTCAGGGGGAGGTGATCAAAGAGCCAGCCACTGAGTTCATGTCAAAGACAGTCCTGTTCCCATTACTAGGGAACTCACTTGGAGACTGAGCTGCCATGGGCTACATCTGTGCAGGGATTCTAGGTCATCTCCGTGCATGGTCCTTGGTTGAAGTATTAGTCTCAGAAAAGACCCCTGGGCCCAGATTTGTTGGCTCTGTTGCTCTCCTTGTGGAGCTCCTGTCCTCTCCAGGTCTTTCTATCTCTCCCTTCTTTCATAAGATTCCCTGCACTCTCTTCCAACCCTATATCTGACAGAGGGCTAATATCTGGAATATATAAAGAATGTTCAACATTCCCTAGTCATCAGGGAAATGCAAAATCAAAATGACCCTGAGATTTCACTTTACACCCATCAGAATGGCTAAGATCAAAAACTCAAGCAACAATACATGCTGGAGAGGATGTGGAGAAAGGGGAACCCTCCTCCATTGCTGGTGGGAATGTCAACTTGTACAACCACTCTGAAAAATCAATCTGGCACTTTCTCAGACAATTAGGAATAGTGCTTCCTCAAGATCCAGCTATACCGCTCCTAGGCATATATCCAAAACATGCTCAAGTACACAACAAGGACATTTGCTCAACCATGGTCTTAGCAGATTTATTTGTAATAGCCAGAATCTGTAAACAACTCAGATGTCCTTCAGCTGAGGAATGGATACAGAAATTGTGGTATATTTACACAATGGAATACTACTCAGCAATTAAAAACAAGGAAATCTGCAAGCAAATGGTGGGAACTAGAAAAGATCATCCTGAGTGAGGAATCCCAGAAGCAGAAAGACACACATGGTATATACTCACTTATAAGTGGATATTAGACATACAATACAGGATAAACATACTAAAATCTGTACACCTAAAGAAGCTAAGCAAGAAGGAGGACCCTGGGTAAGACGATCAGTCCTCACTCAGAAAGGCAAATGTAAGGGACTTTGGAAGAGGAAGAAAACAGGCAATAAGACAGGAGCCTACCACAGAAGGCCACTGAAAGACCCTACCCAGCAAGGTATTGAAGGAGGTGCTGAGACTCATAGCCAAACTTTGCGCAGCATGCAGGGACTCCTTAATTTTTCAAAGGTACAAAATAGATGAAATTGTTCAAACTGCAAACTCCACGCCAGTCATATCACCTACTGCTAGTTGAACTGGTTCACCTGGCAACCCTTCCTATTTGCATTTCTGACTCCGCTACCTTTTCCAAGATGCAAATGGAGCATACAATGAGGATTCTATAGACTTAAGTCAAATTCAGAGAATGAGACACTTTGCCATATATGTGAACCAACCTTCTACTTGGCAGAATTCTCCCACACAGAACAAGGGAAATACTCTTTAGACCCTGAGCAACAACAACAACTCTCAAATAAACTCAAAATCCTAGGTAATGGGGACTGGGGAGATGGTTCAGTTGGTAAATTGCATGCCATGAAAGTTCAGGTGCTCAGCATCCATGTACAAAGCTGGGCACATTAGCACACCCGGCACTGGGAAAGCAGAGACTGGGGTTCCTTGCGGCTTGCTGACTGGGCAGCCTCACTGACTCCATGAGCTCAAGAGCTCCAGGTTCCACCTCATATTGATCTTCGGTGCATAGGTATACACACACACACACACACACACACACACACACACATACCCCAGTCCATCCCATATCACACCTTCCATCTCTGAAGCTGAATGCACTCTTCACCAGCCTGCTGTGACTTTGCTTGTCATCGCAAGCTCATGGACAAACCATTAGGGTGAGCAGAGTTCACAGAGCAAGTTCAGGGATGGAATGGCCTCTTTGGCCCAGTTCTCCTTGGGGTAATCTGATTCTTCAGGCTCTGAGTTTTCCCAGTCCCTCTCCACTCAGGCATTGATTTCTCTCACACAAAGAAACACTTACCAAGAGAGGCCCAGGAAGGAGCCTGCCAGATATCATTCAACTGCCAATAAAGTGCCCCCATGGTGTGGCCATCTTCATCCACTATCTCGCTCCGGCTGCGCATGTAGAATTCAGTTTCTGTTTTGACACACTGGGCCTGCATCACCTGATTGGGGAGGCATCACACATGAGTGTTATTGTCTGATGTAGGCTGTCTAAATTTCAGGAATCACAGGCGTGGGGTCGTTTGTTTGCTCGATTGCTTGCTTTTTAGAGTAAATTGGATAGAATAAAGAATTGGACTTGCATTAATTAAGGATACATCATTTTTCTTAAATCTGGAGCTAGTTCCTTGGCATGAGAGAAAGTGTTGTCTACAACAGAGGTGGGGGGGGGGCTCGGTGCTTTATCTGTTATGACAGCGGGTGACAAAGGAAATAGGATGGTGGGAAAGCCAATGGCAATGTAGGAAATGAATGAAGAAAAACAAAAGCTATTATTCCAGAACAAATGCCATTATGTAGTCAAACACCAGGTTGTTTGGCAACAGCAAATTTTGCAAATACATTCATAGCTTAAAAAAAACAACAACAAACACTTTTATTAGAAAAAAAAAACAACTGTAAGGAAGCAACACTGCTAGGAGTAAGTTATCCAACCTCTATTTTCTAGCCAAACTAGCTCTTCACAGCATGGCTTTTGATAACTAACCTACAATTCCTTACAGCTGTCGCTTCTCCACTTGTATTATTCAGTTGTGTTATACCAACCAGTGAAGCGCATCTAGTTCTTATTTTAGAGGCTCGGGGAAAACTCCGGGGAAGTCCTTCATTACCATCGTCATCGCTGGGAGACCGGTCCTCCTGACCTGCTGCTGCTTTTACTGACACTGGACCTTGTGTCTTAGCTTGGATTTCTGCTGGGGGAGGGATTTGGGGGCATCATGGATGACCAGAGACCCTGGAGACATGGTCAGGGCAACAAGATTTCACTCAGAGAACAGAGTGGCCTTCGAACAGGGTGTGGAGCGCCTCAGAGAGAAGGAAGCATTCCTGACCACTAGGAAACTAAGCACAGGTGACTTCTTTCTATAAACAACAAAGCTCAGAGGAGGGAAGCGATTTTAAACTGTGGTGGGCTGGATGAGGAAGGAGGTTACCGCTCACATGAGTCAGAGACACACATTTTCTGGAAGAGTGAAGTCATGGTCATCCGCTAAATAGCAAGTATCCACAATACATGTTACATGTTCGTGATGTGAGGCCTCTTATCCAACCAAAACTGAGGATACACTTTGCCTCCTGCTGCTTACTGCCTTGTATAGAAGACAGGCCAATGCTATGAGCTTGTGTGGTAAAGGGCAAAGAGCTCAGTACAAAAGTAAGGATTGTCCTAGTAGAGCAGAACCTTCCAGCCAGAGGACAGTGTGTGTGTGTGTGGTGTGTGCACGCTCACACATGCAGCCTGACTAAGAACAGAGAGCTGACTATCTATAAGCCTGGAGTAATGAAAAAATCTGGGTAGGAATTCACATCCTGACCAGGAAGCCCTGGAAAGCACGGCAGAGTGCTGCTGCACCCCCAAAGCAGCTGAGGTCCTGGGCTGCTGTAAGGGGGAAGAGGGATGTGGCTAAGTTGCATTTCCAAAATGTCGTTAGGGTTTCTGAGCAGAGCAGGGGCTAGGGCAGGCTAGAGCGATCTGGGGAGATGTCTGTGAAAGAGTGCTGTCTGGTAAGCTGATCAAGACACTGCCTTCTCATTCTGAGCCAGCTTGCTAGGGACAACAGCAACGACAGCCCGACAGTGTGCCATAGGACAGCAAATCTCTGCAGCACTGGTGACAGCTCAGAGTGACCACAGTGTACACTTGGAATGTGTCAGTCTAAAAATAACCTCAGAGGAGAGGAAATTAAAAACAAAATAGACCAAAGAATTTCTCTGTCAGTCAAGCTAACCTGCAGTTCAACTCAGGCTCTCTAGCCAAGTTCCTTATGAAAATACCATTCTTGTCTGAACTAAACAGAGCAGGATCTGTCTCCTTTGAGACTTTGATAGCTATGCACAGAGAATCTGGATCCCTGGAATAAGTGCATTTGTATTGAGTTTCTGTACCTAATCAACTCAGTCATTTCTAGAATGTTCTATGAAGAGAAACAGCCAAGAACTGAAATCTCAGTGGAGATAGAGGGGGAGGGGACATAGGTCTGCATTAAATATCATTTTATGTAGTGAGCATTTTTGTTTCTGTTAAAGCCCAGTGGTGTTGTGGGTGTGGGATGTGGGGCTGCTTCACAGCAGGTGATTATGATTTGCCTCATGCACTAGCAGGGATGTGATCTTCACCAGCTGCATATTATTTAATTCTGGGGAGTCTGGAGAGGATATAAATGCCAGAGCCCTTCGAAGGCCTGTGGCAGCTGCTGCTCCCACTGCTACCCCCCAGTGCTGCATCTGCTATTGCTAGACTCCAGGTTTGCTGGAGTGCTGGATATTCTGAGGACAAAGAGTGGACTTGCCTCACGGACCTCTATGCCCCTAACCAGCAATAAGTCCACAGAGGTCTATACCCCATTTCCCCTCTAACCTTCTTCCTCTCCTACCTAGTGCTGGAAGGTTGGAAGGGGTTAGGGTGGAAAAAGGCACAAAGAAGTAGGGTGGTCATTGCTATTGCAGAGATTTTATGGGGAATTTTTGAAGTTGTTTGCAGAAAGAGCCTGGGAGAGTTTGGAGGAATAGGTTAGGGACCTAATAAAGACCTAATAAGCAGTAAGCAGAGTTTAATGAGAAATTCTGGCAGCGACTCAGAAATCACAATGCTGGTTGGAACATGGAAAGTAAAAGCCAGGCTGATGAAGTTTCAGCTAGAAGTAAGAGCTCTGTTGGGAATTAGCAGTGTTTTGGCAAAGACTCCAGATGTGCATTGCCTGTGCCTGAGCCTCTGTGGACCCAGGTAGCTTGTGTAGCAGAGAGAACTCTAAGCAGCACAGCATCTGCTCCTCACAAAGGCATCGCTCACCACTTAGTCCACATGTACAGATCTAGAACAAGGAGGAGCAGAGAAGCAAGATTTTAAAATGACTGAAACTAGACCAGAAAAGGAACATGCATGGTCTTTCGGTCAAAGATGTACAAAGAGTGGAGAAGAAGCCAAGCGCACTCTACTGGAACAATATGAAAGAGATCCCACCCATCCCAGGCTCAGCAATATAGAAGTACAAATTTTGTTCAAAGACTTTCAAGGGAGGAGTCTTCTGAGAAGGGGCTCTCAGGGTGCTCTGCTTACTCTGCCTGTAGCAGTAGGACATTCAGAAACCACTGCACATGTGACTCCAGCGGCCCAAGAATAATTCACACCAGCAGCAGACCTTGACATCTCCCATGGGTCGCTGGTTTGGCAAGCAGGTAAAGTGTACAGGTTACAGAGTCACAGGGGCTTCTAGTGAGGTTTCAAAGGAAACCTGGGGAGACCAGGCAGTGTGTTGGAAGGTCGGGTCCCCGAAAGTAGCCCCTGATAGGGTCACATGCAGAACTGTATGGCTGAAGCTGAAGCTACAGTGGAGACGCTGGGAATCAGAACAAGCCAGGCTATAGGGAAGGTAGCACTCAGGTTCTTGGTAGCACACGTCCAAGCAGAGTGCCTGGAAGCTGGGTGCTTTAGCACCTCATGTTTTCCCTGCTCTATGTATATTTTCTTCCCTAGTTTTGCATCTTATGTTTTAGCCTTTGATCCACTTTGGTTAACCTTATGTGTGGTGTGAAATAGGAGTCCACATTTACTCTTTGGTATTTGAGTATCTACCTGTTCCAGAACCATCAGTTGAAAATTCTATCCTTGCCCCCATTTTATCGTCTTGGATTTGCATTTCCTAAATATACATAATTTTATTTGTCAAACAAAAAATTTAATTTAAAAAATTTAATTAGCTATTGAGAGCATGTTTATCACTAGGCTTCTGGTCTACTGATATATGCCACACTCTTTTTTTTTAATATAGTTTTCTTTTTTAAATTATTTTACCTTATTTACATTTGTGTTTTGCTTCTATGTATGTGTGTGTGAGGGTTTCAGACCCCCTGGAGCTCGAGTTTCAACAGTTGTGAATGGCCATGTGGGTGCTGTGATTTGAACCCAGGTCCTTTGGAAGAGCAGCTAGCACTCTTAACCACTGAGCCACCTCTCCAGCCCCTGTACCACACTCTGGATTCAGTAGCTTTACAGTGAGTTGTAATATTAGAAGTATGAGTTCTCTAACTCTCTTCTTCTTTTTTAAAACTCTGTTGACTATTCTGGACATCTTCTTGTATTTCCAGACTGAATTGTGGACCTGCATGCCCACTTCTCAAAGAGTAGTAGAAATGTTGACTGGCATTGAGTCAGTAGATCTACTCAGAAAGTGCTATCATCTTAACAAGCAAGCCCTCTGATTTATGAACACTGGGAGTTGTTATAATTATTTAATTCCCTTCGATAGGATTTTTTTGAGGGGAGGGGGGAAACTGGATGAGTTTTCAATGTGCCTGTTTGTTGAACTGGGTTTCTAAGTACAGATAGTCCCCAAATTACAGTGGTTTGATTTATGATCCTTCAATTTTGTAACGATGAAAGTAATGTGCACTCAGTAGAAACTGAACCTCCAAGTTTGAATTTTTCCTTTTTCTGATGCTAACGCCATGTGCTGCAATAATCTCCTCCATGAAGCTACAACCACATGGGGTGAGGATGGTAAAGACATGACTGATGTGTTGCAGCCTATTGTAGTGTTGGCTGAGCCATGATGGCAGGCTATGTGCTATCCTAGTTAGCCTCAGTTGTTGACTTGGCACAGCATAGGCTCATGTGAGAGGAAAGCCTTGACTAAATAAATGTCTCGATCAGATTAGCCTGCAGGAACATGTCTGTGGGGACTGTCTCCATTATTTATTGATGAAGAAGGGCCCACACCCTGGTGGTGGCACCCATCACTAGGCAGGAGAGTCTGTGCTATTTAAGAAAGTGTGCTTGCTTAGTCTGAGCCTGTGAGTGGGCCAGAGTGAGCTAGCAAGCACCATTACTTCATGGTTTCTGCTTCAAGTTCTTGCTTGATTCCTACCCTGGCTTTGCTTTGCCGGACCCACGCACCAGCACAAAAGAAGTTCTTTCACCTACGTAAGAAGACTCTCTTCTTCTACATCAAATACCCTCAGGATCCCAGAGGGGAAACAGACATCTTTAGAAACCTCTACCACTGCTACACACCCAATTTACCAATAATTACAATTCATATCCAGAGAAAATACATTGCAATTACCCAATCCCTGGGGACGGGAGAAGTAGAGAAGGTAATTAAGCAAACACTCCTCTAAGGCCATTGCCTCTCTAACTTCCCACCTCCTACATAATACAAACCTGTCAGTTTGTCTCCTCCTCAGACTTTGATCTCAGCCTACAAGCTCCTTAATGCCACCCAACCTGGCCATTTTGGAGATTGTTGGCTATGTGTCCCACCTGGGACTAACTCAGAACTACCACTGACATCTTTTCCAGTGACTCTGTCGAATAGCCTTACCTTGCCATTCACCAGCTGCCCTGACTCTGGTGTTGCCACAACCGCCTACCTTTTTCATATCTTTGGTGTGGCAAGCTGTTTCAAGGCATCTGGGACACATTCTGTAGGAACATTATGTTCCTTAGACTGCAATGAAACTATAATCCTCAATACCTCATCTCAACCCCAATGCCCTATTGCTTATAATACCTCAATTCTTTGTGGTATTCAGGTCTACCACTGTCTACCTGTTGGTAGGTCAGGAGTTTGCATGCTGGTGCTCCTCTTCCCCAAGTTGTGTGTGATACATGGAAAAGAGCCCTTATCAATTCCAGTTGTGGACTCAACATCTGCCCAGCATGATAAGAGGGCAATTCAAACCTTGCCTCTACTGGCTTGTTGCAGAAATCACAGCAGGTATTGGAACCAGGACAGCGGGACTGGCCACTTCAGTAACCTTGTATTATCAGCTTTCTTCCCAGTTCATCCAGGATTTCCAGCAAGTGGCTCAGACAATATTAACTCTTCAGGGAGCGATCAACTCACTAGCAGCAGTGGATTAGATCTCCTCATGGCTGAAAAAGATGGCCTTTGCCTCTTCCTCCAAGAAGAATGTTGCTTTTATGTCAACCAGTTAGGTATAGGAAAAGACAAAATCCAACAACTCCAGACAGATCTACAGAAGCAAAGGGAACAGCTGGAGACCTTTAACTCTTGGGCCTTTGAGAACCCCATTGGAAGTGGAGTCTGCCATTCCTCACAGCTCTTCTGCTCATCTTCATGCCTTCGCTTTTTGCACCCTGCTTTATAAACTTCTTCTCTACATTCCTCCAACAACAAATCCAGAAATTCTCTAACCAAACCATTAATCAGTTACTCTTACAGGGTTATCAGCCTCTGACCACAGAATGGAATGACAACCTTTCAATCTACTGTGATGGTGGGGACCAGCTTTACCCTGAGAGTGACAATGCCCCTAATCAGCAGGAAGCAGCTTAAAGAGCACAAGGCACTCCTATCCCCTCCCCGCCATCACCCCCCTCCTAGTTCCTCATTTTTTTAAATAAACAAAAAAGGGAGGAATAATGAAGTTGGCAAATAGACATCTCTACAGCCAGCCCCCAGGGGTCTTGACAAATGGAACATAAAGCATCCCTGTAGCCACCTCCAGAAACTCAGCAGGACAGGACCCTTCATCACCATCACGACACAAGCATGCGTTTGTCCTGCGTATGATGCACTGGGTCAACTTATAAGAGGACCTGTCTCTCTCCTCTCTCCCTCTCTCTCCCTCCTCCCTCTCTCCCTTTCTCTTGCTCTCTCTGTGACAGTCTCTGCAACCCCTCCCTCTCCCCTAATAAAACTTCCCATGTGGAACCTGACTCATGGCATGATTTATGAACCCGCTGTACAACTCTGCTGCATAAATCCTAACAATTTCTGTAAGGCAAGTGGTACTATTTCCTTGTCCATTCCTAATTTGGACTCTCCACTCGACTAGTCCACCTAAAAATCATTCATTTTGTTGATCGTTCCAAAGAGCTAGGTATTGGCTTCATCTTCTCTAGTGTTCCAAAAGGCTCTGGAAGTTAATCAGTCAACCAAATGCCTCAATATTGCACAACTTCCCTTTTCTCAAGGTGGTGGAATATCACAAATAGCTTAAAAACAGAAATTTTGTTCTAGTCATTGATGAGTTCTTGAGCAAAATATTTCTGTTCTGAACTTCTGTTTCCTTGGCTGTAGCTGTAGCTCTCAGTAATAGAGGGCTTGCCTAGTGAACACAAGGCCTTGGGTTTAATTCTTTCCATAGTGTCAAAAAAAACAAACCAAAAACACACTTTACATTATAAACAGCTACTATGATGACTGGAGATGTCCGACTTCTACAAGAAAGGGTTCAAAACATTTTGTGGCCAAGTATCAGACACTTAGAGGAAGGTTAATTGCCTGATTATTATATCACATTATACCTAGAAAGGATTCTAATATATACCATGTGCTATGTTAGTAATTACTCAGTCCCTTCAATGCAATAAACACACACACATACACACACACATACACACACACATACACATCTTTTCTGTGATGCTTGGGATAGAACCCAGAGCATATTAGGAAAGTGTTGTACCACTGAGAAATACTTCTAGCTATAATTCATATACCTAATATGAGATATCCATAATTAAGAACTTCTAGAAGACAAATAAGCAGAAACCTTGAATAAACAGTTTATTATAAAAACTACCCAAGCAGTTAATAAATATATGTAAATGTGCTTCAGACAGGTGATGGTGGCACATGCCTTTAGTTCTAGCACTCAGGAGGCAGAGACAGAAGGATCTCTGAGTTCAAGGCCAGCCTGGTCTACAGATTGAATTCTAGGACAGCCAGGGGAACCCAGTCTCAGAAAAAAATAAAGAAACAAACAAAATTTAAAAAAAAGAACAGAAAAGAAAAAAAGAGAAAGAAACTGTGCTTAACCAACATATTTTTATAATGTATTTGGTATGTATGGGTCCTTTGCCTGCATGTATGTCTGTGTGTGCCTGGTGCCCACAGAGGCCAGAAGAAGGCATTAGATTCCCTGGAATTGGAGTTATGAGCAGCCATATGGGTGCTGGGAAATCAAACCTGGTTCCTCTAGGACAGGGGCCAGTGCTCTTAACCACTGAACCACCTCGCCAGCTCTTTAATCTCATTTTCAACCAAGCAAATGAAAATTAAAACCATTTAAGATGCACACCCACCAGAATTCTTATAATTAAAGGCTGGCACCACCAGCTGCTGAGGAGAAGGTAAGCCAGCTGGAACTGCAAAGCACTGTTAGACAAAGTGTTGTTTCGTTTGACCACTTTGGGAAAGTTTCTGACAATTTCTGTCACAGCTAAATACTTGGCTTCCTTGCAAATCACCCAAGTGAGTACACTTGTCTATAATAGTCATCTCAAATATTGCTCATAGCAGCGTTTCTCACAACAGCCTCCAGCTAGAAACAACATAAGTGTCCTTCAGGAGGAAAACTATACGCAATGTGATTTGTTCCACAGTGAAGTCGTCCAGAACAAAACAAAAGAACACACACCCATTGTATTGCTAACATAAGCAAGCTTCACACACGGTGTGTTGAGTAAGCAAACAGAGACCATTCACGCTGAATGTAGATGTAGGGAGTACTAATCGAGGCAGGAGGAGACAGACTGTCACTGGTGGAATTTTCTGCTCATGGGATTTAGTAGTGATGACGCTTAGCATTTAGGAACCAACTAAGCCTTGGTTCGGAATTGGACTTGCTCTCACAAAGTTCTGCACTCTGCCTTGATGCCTTCTAAGCCTAAACTAGATGATCGCAATGCAATTAATCTGCTGTTCTTCTCTCTGCCGTCCTGTGTCCGCCTTTCTCCCCTACACTCCCACCACTCCTTCTCTCCCTCTCCATGGGAGCACTTGTCCAAGCAAGGTGGTCCTCACCAGGCTAAAACCAAATGAAAACTTCAAAGTAATTAATTGACTGATTAACAAAAGGAACAGGGACAATACAAGAAAGAACCAGCAAGAAAGACACAGGAATTGAGTAATCTTACATACAATTTTCATTAAATTTTAAATGATAAGGCTAGAAGGGAGATAGATTAATTCTTTCTTTGGCTCACCCTCTCTAACTCACCCCTACCCTTTGTTCTTTTCTTGTTGGTCATTCACAAGGTCCTGAAGAACAGGATATATGCTCATGTCACTTGCTAAGACACTATTAGTTGACCAAATTTTGCAACTGTCAAAAAAGTTTGAACTGAGGAGGCCTTGCAGAAAGCTTCTTCATCAGCATTCAGAGCCTTCCTTCCCTGGCTTCATCTTATAGTCACTAGCAGGTTCTTTTGCCTCTTCAACTGTCCCAGTATTCCAAAGTCTCCTTTCTTAGCAGGTTATCTGTTCCAGGTAGCCGCACACCAGCGCACACCAGTGTCTTCACACTACCACTCCTGAAGACTGACTAAGCTACCTGACATGCACCATGAGGGCCTCTCACTACCCACCTACACTAGGAGGCCACTCCCGTCTTCACCAACCCCTGAGCTTAGAGCCCCCTCTACTGCTTTCATTAGTTCTTGGCATATTTGCTGGGCATCTGATGACAGCCAGGTAGTGAAATACGATTTCTAAACATTTTCTTTTGTGGAGAGTGTTCTCAAACTTTTTGCTTTGCCTATCTCAAAGTCATGAAGTCTTGTGTTCTCTCCAAGAAGTTTATCAAGGGAGAATGTGTGGGTGTGTGGGTGGGGAGGTCTTGGTTTTTTTTGTCTCAGGGATGGAATCCAAGGCCTGGAGCATGAAAGCATGGCTCTGCTACAAACCCTCACATTTGAGTCTCGGGTCTGTGGTGAAATTAACTTGCATACGTGGAGGACTTTTATTTTCCTATAAAGCTATCCACTCAATAGCACACACATTATTGACAACTCTGCTCTTTTCCACCTGAATTGCCAGGCTGCAGAGTCAGAGGCCAGGGAACCATCTCGAGTGTAAGCCCATTTCTGTCCTGCTAGGGAAATCCTGCTACTGCTTTTACTGCTGAACCTTTATGTGAATCCTGAACTAACAAACGTTTTAGTACACAGTTGGTTTCAGACTTTCATTAGCTGTTCTTGTAAGGAGGAACAAAGACGAAAATTAGATAGAGGTCTTCCAGAATGTCACATCTGTATTGTAAAGAAAACAAAAGTCATAACCAGAGAACGCAAGCCTGACCACTGTTCACCACACGAAGGCTACAAATTCTTCATGATCGCATATGTTCAGTGAGGAAACCTGTCAACTCCACACTGAAAACAGCTTACCTGAGTAAGGTAGATAGTATCTTTAAATCTGCGCAACGGGTCTCTACTTTGGGGGAGTTTGAAATGCAGCTGGGCCTGTTGAAGCATTTCTTCGTTACCATCCCCACGATGCTGTCGATGAAGGAAAAAGTGGCTGCCGTGAGACCAGTCCTCTTTAGATGAGACCTTCAGAGCGAAGAATAAGAGTTACAGACCTTAGCAGCGAAGGCTACTTATACGTTTCTGACAAACCTGGAAATTGCTCCACGCTTCAGGAAAGAACTTAAGATTTGCTCTGTGGTGTGAATTTCACACATTAAAAAAAAAAAATTGTCATCACTGGTAAAGGACCAGCCTTGAGGAAGGTGGGATCCAATTTGAAAGCAATGGTCTGCTTTCATACTTAGAAAGTTACACTTCACGAGACAGTTTCTCCAACCAAGGACCATGTATGGATATGGCCTAGAACCCCCACTCAGATGTGGCCTATGGTAGCTCAGTATTCAACTGAAGACCCTAGTAAGGGGAACAGGGACTGTTTCTGTCATGAACTCGATGGCTGGCTCTTTGACCCTCCCCCATACACCCCAGGGAGTAATAGCCTGGCTAGATCCCAGGGGAGGACATTGCAGCCAGCCCTGAGGAGACAAGATAAACTGGGGTCAGATGGAAGGGGAGGAGATCCTCCCCTGTCGGTGGACTTGGAGGGGGCAGGGAGGAGATGAGGGAGGGATGGGGAGAGTGGGAGGGAATGAGGGAGGGGGCTACGCCTGGGATGCAAAGTACCGAACCTGTGATTGATATAAAAATAAATAAATTACATTTAAAAAAAAAAGAAAGTTATACTTCAGTATTTCTCTTAGAAGCCTGGTCTAGCAAACATAATTCTGTCTGTTAAAACACTCACCGTTCCCTCTTCCTCCTATTGTTGTCCTTTGGTTTTCTGAGACAGGAACGTAGCGCCCATGAACTCGCCCATGTATGGATACTAAGCTTATTCTCCTGCCTCCCAAGTGGCAGGCTGACAAGCCAGTGCCAGCAAACTGGCTTCACTGTATCTTGCCATCCCTTTTCATTTATTTAGGTGAATTCTATTACTAGGATTTTAAAACCAAATAGAGGACTACAATTGATAGTCTGTCTAAAATAGAGTAATTTTAAATAAGGATCAAATACTACTCTTACAATAGTAAAGTTTTAGAATTTGTTCACATTCCTTATCCTAGAACTGCCTAGACCATCAGTCCTCAGCCTGTGGGTTATGACATTTTTGCAAGTCAAACAACCTTTTCACAGTTGTTGCCCAAGACCATCTGGAAACACAGACATTTACATGACAATTCACAGCAGCAGCAAGGCCACAGGTATGAAGAAATAGCAACAAAAATAATTTTACTGATGGGGGTCACCACAACATGAGGAACTGTATTAAAGGATCACAGTATTAGGAAGGTTGAAAACCACTATAGAATGAATTTCAGGCCAGCCTACTTCTGGGCAACCAGCGAAACCCTGCCTAAAACAATAAATACAATTGAACAAAGAATCTGAATATACATTTCTCAAAGGAAGATATACAACTTGCAATAAGCTCATAATGTTCAGAACAATCAGCCATCTGAGGGAGGGAGGATGGGATTGGGAGGGGAGGAGGGAGGGAGCTACAGCTGGGATACAAAGTGAATATACTGTAATTAATGTAAAAAATAAAATAAAATAAATGCAAAATTTCCATAAAAGTATATTACCACAAAAAATGTTTTTTTTAAAAAAGTGTAGGGAAGGATGTAGAAAAGGCTAGTAGAAAGACTAATGGGTGCAGTCACCCAGAACACAATTCTGAGCCTTAAGAGTCATCTCATGATTCAGCAGCTACACTCGTAGGTTCACACCTAGGAGGTCTGAAAAATGTACACTCAAAAACAGGCACACTAACGTTCACAACAGCTTTCCTCATGATGGATAAGAGATGGAAATAACATAAATGTCCATCAACAGGCAAAATGATGAACAAATGTAGAAGATACGTGCAATAGAACATCATCATCAAAAATGCAACATGTCAAACCAATTTCGTAATACCACATGGTGGGTTATTCATAAACCTGAAGGTGCAGAGTAGTGGTGCCTAGGGCTGGAGGGCAGGGTCGGAAGGGAGTGGAGAGTGACCACTGAGGGGATCAGAGTTTCTACTGAGTGATGAAAGTGTCCTTAAGTCAGAGTGCGGGGATGACTGTGTGAATCTGCAGCACACTGGACTCACTGAGTTACGCACATTAAATAAGCAAATTCTTTACTCAAGAGAGTTGCATCTCGTTAAAAGGGTTTTTAAGGGAGCATACACGACTCTAAAATTAAATCTTTGGGTAGAGTGCATATCCATACAGAAAACCGGATACACGAACATGAAGAAAAAACAGCAGGAGAAATGAAAGGCAGGCATGAGGAAGGAGAAAATAGAACTGGCAACACAGACCAGGACTTGCTTTTCCTGTTCATCCTTCTAACGTGGCTGAGTATCCAGTTCTGAATAGCTGTAAATGATCATAAGGCTGTATAGAAAGTATAGGTTCACGGCCAGCAGGACAGCCCAGCTCGAAAGGCACTGGTTGCTCAGCCGGACACTTGGACCCCCAAACTCCGGTGGCAGGAGAGAACCAGCTTCTGTGAGTTGTCCTCTGACCACCACACACATGTGGCAAGAATAAACACTCACACACAAATGAATAACAAATCAACGTTCTTAGCAACTGGAGTTGTTTTTGTGTATAATTAAAAGTCAAGCTTAAGCTTCTGCTTACCTTTTAGGTGTTCCTGAAGGCACACACTCACAAGCACACTGGAAAGTTATCCACTCAAACTGGCAATTATAAGATCTTTTGCTCCCCAGACATTAAAGCAGAATTCTTTTTTTTTTATCCTCCTGAACTATCAACTGAATAAGAAGTGGCTCTCGCCTGACCCTCTGAACCCACTGCCTACTGTTGTAGATCAGGGGGAAATGGGGAACCTGGTGGCTTACCTTTTCTAGCGTGCTAAAGGAAGGCCACGACTGGTAGCCATATTCAGAGACTAATCGAGCTTTGGGGAAGATACTCCAATTCCAGCAGTCATTTAAATAGTCATAAAAATGTACATCGCCGTAATGGATGCTTTCGGGGTCTGCAGCGATCCAGCCTTCCTCCATGGTTTTGACCCCATTGGTAGGGCTAGATGCAATAAAAGGACGGCTCTTGTCTTCCTGAACAGAGAAATGAAACGATTTTAAAGATAACATGTTGATTTGGTAAACTACAGACAGTGAACTTCTTTTTTAAAAAAATCAATTTCTAGAAATGCCAAATAGCAGAGAGAGTTAACAGGATAGTCTCCTCCCTTCCCTGTCAACACTGCCCTGTTCATCGGTGCCATCCTTCCTCTCTACGTGAGCACCTGAGCCCGTGCCTCCTGGCACCTCTCCCCAGTGTCCTCAGCCACGCCTTGCCTTCTTTCTTCCCCCACAGCCCAGTGCATCATCTCATCTATTGACTTCAGGGTTAATAGTGGGGATGCAGGGACATGAGTCTCTTATCCTGAGAGGCAAGTGGCAACATCTCTACCTTGTAACACCTATTAGGTAGCATGTGTCCCTTCATCTAAAGCATCTTCATCTGTGACAAATTTCCTCTAGGGACAAAATCGCTGCATTTCAGGAACCTGGGTTAATGAAAATACGGAGTCAAATACACTTGGGTTCAAAACTCAACTCAAAATCTTACTGGTTTTGGGTGGATCTCAGGAGTCTTATCTGTAAAATGTAAGAAATTCTAGATTTTGGCCTTAGGTGCTTTTTTAGAGCAAGATGAACCACTAGGAACTAATTGTAACAATTATGCCCTGATGGAAATAACAATAGTAATTGTTACATGGCATTTTCCCATTTTCAGGGAACTCTAAACATCATCATGACCTAGAATGAAGACATCTGTAAAGTCTGAGACAAAGAGCCATAAAAGCCTGAGAGTTAGTCCCTTTCTCTAACTCACTTTTCTAAGTAGAAAAGTGGACATTAAGCAAATTGCCAAAGATTGCATAGACAGGATTGTGCATCATGGGCTCTTCATTGCTATACTATTAAATAAAAATCCCTAGGCTTTAAAATCAAATTGTTACATTGGATCAGATATGAAAAACAAGTATTCTTAACTCATGAGCTATTTCTCCAACACCCGCACGGTGGCTCATAACCAACTGTAACTCTAGTTCCAGAGGACTCAATGTCTTCTACAGTCAGCAGCCATGCATATGACACACACATATATGTACATTCAGGCAAAAACTCATAAGGTAAAAATAAACAAATCTTTTAAGTAAATACCCACATAAAATAATTAACTAGGCATATGTAGATGTCACCTGTCATATACTGTTTTTTAAAATGTATTCCTTTTCAAATTTCTTTAGAACATACCAAATATATGAGTACAGACACAAAGTTGTAAAGACAGCCAGACAATTAAATCGCTCAGTAGAATATTAGTTTTTTTAAACAGTCTTTTGAAAGTGTTACTGAAAAAAATACCACCTTCCTCGCACCACAAACGAGGCCTGTGCGTGTCAGCACAGACTGTGCAATATACACCGGGTTCACGACAGTGATGCAAAGAACACCGCCACAGCAGAGCCCAAGGTACACGTGGGAACGAGAACAGCCTTTCCTGTGACCCTCACACCACCGACCAAAATGGTCAGGTATGATATGCACCAGCATATACATCAGAACATACAAGTACATCTGCATTTGCATACACAGTCACAGAAATGTAGAGGTGGAACACCACCAAATCATCCAGTCTAGACTCAGTAACCATTTGGGGATCTACACGTGAACTCCAGGGTGTGAAAACCCGAGACAGGACGCACTGGATCCACGTGGAGGATCCCAAAGACAGTTTATCTTCCCAGAAAGCCACACACAACCCACGTGGATCAGTTCATATGCTATAGCCTTATACTGAAATACTCTGAATTCAAATGATGCTTAAAAGACTGCCTTTAAAGAGGCATTTAAAAAAAAAAAAAAGGACCAGGTGGTTAACACACGTCTTCAATCCCTGTACAGAGGCAGGGGGACCTCAGTGAGTTTGAGGCCAGCTTAGTCTACAGAGCAAATTAAAATCGTCACTTACCGATGAGACAACCTCTCTGATGGTTTTCACGTAGAGGGTCACATAATCGTCAAAGTAAGTTTTCAAGTTCTCGGGATCTATATGAAACCAGTTCACCCTCAGAGCCACTTCATTCTCATTATTACCACTCCATATGATGATGGAGGGGTGGGATTTCAGTCTCCTGATCTGAAATGTAAGAAAACAACATGATTTCCCCACACTTAACATAGAAGAACTCAGAGCTATCACAATTAATAAGATTACAATCACCGCATTTCCACATATAAATTCTTGCCTACTTAATAAATTCATAAAATGGCTATTCAAACACTATGGCAATGCAATTTTAATAGCTCTCCAAAAAACTGGGGGGGGGGGAGAGGGAGACAACTCAGTCATTTAAGTGCTTTGTACTCCAGCAGGAAAACCTGAGTTCCATCCCCAGCACCCATGTCAAAAACTGGGCAGGGCTGAGCACATCTGCAGTTGTAGTGCTGGAGAGGCAGAGACCAGAGAATTCAGGGCTCACTGACCAGCCAGCCTAGACTAATATATGATCAAAGGTTCCAGTGAGCAAAATAAACAAAAAAATAAGCAATCAGTAAATCTTTTAAATAAATAAACATAAAATCATTGACTAGGCATGTGTCAACTGCAAAGCGATCCATGGATTCAAGAGTCACATGAAATCTTTGTCCTGAGCTGGACTGGTATTCATTTGCTGAGGAGCAGCCGGATTGGGGAAGTGATGGACATGTGATTTGGGCATGTTACATGTTTGGAGATACCCACTAAACCTCCGACCACACCACCAAGCAGGCAGCTGGATACAAGAATGAGGGCTCCAGCAGAGATTGAAAGATCAGGCATAAACCTGGGAATTCTCAGCAGGCAGATGCTACTTCCACCATGACACTGGGTGATTCACTCAGGGAATCAATTATCAATTTTTCATAGGATTTAGTAGGAAACACCAAATAGAAATAGATGATTTAACAAAAGGAAAAAAAATAAGATGTGTTCGTTTTCTCTTTTCAAAGGTGTAATAGTAGCAAACCTGGTATGCAGCTTCTGTTCTCACCGACTCTATGAAGTCCTGATCAGTCGGATAAAGGGCAGAGGCAAACATAAAGTCCTGCCATACCTGCCGAACAGAAGAAAAGGCAATGTCATCGCACAGAAAGCAAGACTTCATTCTCACTAAGGGGATTATCTTTCAAATAAAGGAAAAGCAAATTCTCCTTCAAATGCACCCACCTGAGCACCTGTACACAGAGGAAAGGTGACGCCCACACACTTTTCAGGGTTTTTTAAACAAAAATGTTTAGAAGCCTGAGAGAACGTTAAAAAAGCAGGAAGGATGAGAAAGGAAAGAGGATCCAAAAAAGGAAATGATGAAAGAGAGGGGAGAAATGAAGCACCGAGTAACAAGAGACACACCAGACTTTTAACATGACAGAATGGTTGGGAAGGATTTAACTTTTTTACAAACAGAAAGATTACTAGATGCACACTTTAATAATGAGACAAGAAGCCCTCTCCTAGGAGGCCTGTAGGGAGAAGCTGATCAAGCAAAATCCCCAAGCAGCCTGCCTTTCTGCCAGTCTTGATTCCACCACATACAGACGGTGAACAACTGGACAAGGAATAGAGCCTCCCTCTGCATGGGTCTGCTTAACTCTCTGTAAATGGGGACAGAGAACAAGAGTAACCATGTAGTGAAAGCATGAAAAAAAAAGAATAAAACAAAATAAACATGTATAACACCAAGAAAAATGCCTGGCAGTCAATGAACAGTGTAGAATGTGGTTGTCACTATCAGGAAGCGATCATTGTTGCTGTGACTCGGATTCTCTTCCAGCACTCTGTATTTCAAGAACTAAAAAAAAATATATATATATATATATATACATATTTTTTTGACCCTCCATATCCATGAGGTTTGCATCTAAAGATTCAACTATGGGCTGGGTGCAGTGGCGCACGCCTGTAATCCCAGCACTCAGGGAGGCAGAGGTAGGTGGTTCTCTGTGAGTTCGAGGCCAGCCTGTCTACAAAGCAAGTCTAGGACAGCCAAGGCTACACAGAGAAACCCTGTCTCAAAAAAAACAAAAAACAAAACCCAAAAGCCAAATCAAAATAAAAAAAGATTCAACTATGGGTCAAAAATATCCACACACACAAAAAAATCACACACACATATGCATGCGTGCATATGCACACACTCACGCGCGCACACACACACACACACACACACACGAATCCTTGTACACACAAGTACATGTGATATATATTTGAACACATACAGATTCTTTTTCATAGGGCTGGAAAGAAGGCTCAGGGGTTAAGCTCCCTTGTTACTCTCACAGTTCCCAGCACTCACGTGGCAGTTTACACCCACACTTAACTCCAGATCCAGGAGACCTGATACCCTCATCTAGCCCGAGGGCACAGGCATGCATATGGCACACATACACATGTAGGTATTTATCACATATAGTGTGTGTGTGTTGTATGTGTTTAGTGAACCATGAAGTATATAACATGATACCCATGATAGCTATGAAGTGGTCCAATAATAACAAAGCAAATGAAAGGATGTGGGTATGCTTATGCAAACATTCCATCTCTTTAAGTGAAGGGGCTGAGTATCTAGGAACCGCATGCCCACAGGGCTCCTAAAGTCAGCTCTTCAGAGATAATGAGAGATGGGGGCATCTCCTTGCTTACTCTTCCTCATATCAAAACTTGCAGACGAAGTACATCTTTTCTTTGGTTGATTTTATTATTTTTGCTTTTCTCCAGAGTTCATCCAGAGCTTAAGTTACTTAATATTTTATCTTGTTATGTACACCTATATATCACAAGAAAAATTATGAAGATATAACTCACATATAATGGCTATAAGTTTAAAATGGTAGAGAATTCCAGTTTCTGTTAGCAGCTATAGTTCATTTATTCCTTGGCCAAAATAAATAAATAAACAAAGTATAGACCATGACTCCCTGCTCTGAGAGAAGTGTTCTCAACCCACATCGGAGTAGGGACAAGCCTCCTATGGATACATCAAGACTGTTTCATGCACTCACCATTATTCCAAGTTTATCACAGAGGTCATAGAACTCATCCTGCTCATAGATGCCTCCTCCCCACACCCGCAGGGTGTTCATGTTAGCGTCCACCGCAGACTGCAAAAGGAGCTGCAACCTGTGGTTGGGATTGCAAAAGCAATTCAAAACATTACAAACATTTTCAAATCTGTTAAGGGAAAAAGGCACTTTCAAATCAAAATGACTTTGTTCTAATCGATGCCAAAGAAACTGAGGTAAAATAACACAGAGACTAGTTGTAACCACATTAAGCAAACAAACTGAAAAAAGAAAAAAAAAAACTATGCGCTATTATTCATTATGTAAGTTGTCATTAGCCTTAGTCTGTCTCTCAAGTTACTCTTTGCTTTATATTTTGATCTGTAGGAAAATACAGCAGAGGGACAGGGAAATGGCTTAGAAAGCAAAGTACTTGACCCAGGAGCGTGAAGACCTGGTTTGATTCCAAACAATCGTAAAATGTGGCCTGTGGGGGCACGTGCCTGTAACTGTAGCCCATCAGTAAGCCCCAGGTTCAGTGAGATTCCTTTCTCAACAGCTAGGGTAAGACACCAACATCAATCTCTGGCCTCCACATGCGTGAACATGCCACTGAACACGTACACACATACACATAACAAAGGAAGAATCGAAGTACAGGATAAACACACCATATACATAAATGCATATTAATTTTTAAATTCTGTTTTCAGGACCTTCAAAGAACATGAGTAGTTATCTTCCAGATTAAGACCGCTCATGGTTTTGCTTTGCTTTGTCAGTTGTATTGTGTGTGTACTTAAGGTATACAGCACGGCGCTGTAGGACAGCTGTTGATGGCTAAAAGGTTACTACTGAAATGCATTAGCTGAGCCGTCATTGCTTAATTATCTATCTCCCTTTGGTTTCATGCATAGAAAAAATTTATTACCCAGAATCCTCATGTCCTCACGCTATCCCTCAGGTCTCCAGACTTGTTCTCTAGACTATTTTGTGTGCTCTTATATTTCTACATGTTCCCCTCCCACCAAGATTTTTTTTAGTTCCTTAGTGAAGTAAAAAACAAAACAAAACAAACAAAAAAAAAAAACGGCTGGTGAGAGGGTAAATGTTTCCTGAACAAGCCTGAGGACCTGAGTTCAAATCCCCAGATCCCACACAAACGATACTCTAGCACACCTGTAATTACAGGGCTCTTACAGCAGCGTGGGAGGTGGAGACAGGGTCCCTAGCTGCTCCTGGGCCAGATAGCTTGTTACACAGAGTGGTGAACAGCAAAGAGAGCCTGTCTCAGGTAAGACGGAAGGTAAGGATTGACACCCAAGGCTGTCCTCTGTGCTGCATAGTTTCATGTCAACTTGACCCAAGCCAAAGTAACCAGAGAGGAGGGAGCCTCCATTAAGACAATGTCACCATGAGATAGGGAGCCTGTAAGGTGTTTTCTTAATTAGTGATTAATATGGGAGGGCCCAGGCCAGTGTAGGTGGTGCCATTCCCGGGCTGGTGGCTCTGGGTGCTATAAAAAAGCAGGCTGAGCAAGCCATGGAGAGCAAACCAGCAAGCAGCAGTCCTGGTGGTCTTTGCATCAGCTCCTGCCTCTGGCTTCCCACCCAATGTGAGTTCCTGTCCTCACTTCCATCAGTGATGAACAGTGACGTGGAAGTATCAATAAATTTTTTCATCCCCATTTTACTTTTGGTCACAGTGTTTTATCATAGCAGTAGTTACCCTAACTAAAACCTTCTCTGGCCTCCACACGCATGTGGCATGCACGTGAACCTATACTCATGCTCATGAACACCGACATGTGCACAGACACACACACACATACACACCACACACAGAAAAGAAGGTTTTGTTAAATAAAATAATATTTTAGCATAAAAAAATGTAGCCCCTTATCCCTTAAAACCATGCTGAGAATTATACAATGTATTCCTTGAAGAACAACAACAAGTTGGATTTAATTTTTTATCTGAGGCTAATTAGCCTAAATATCAATGTGTCACTTTCTTTCTGCAAAGAAAACATTTAGTAGTTTTCTAAAAAGTGGATGAGATGTCATTAACAGTCTCAAACTCGCTAGCTGTAAGACTATTATCGAGAGAGAGAGAGAGAGAGAGAGAGAGAGAACGAATGACTGAAAACAATCTGAAATTTCTGGCACCCTATCATTCTGTACTAGCCTCAGGTCCTTCCGCTGGGATTAAAGGAATGGATGTACAGAACTTCAAACTTTGACTTTAGAGGTGTAGCAGAAAGAGCAGGGTGGGGGTGATAGGTAAAAAAGCCAACACTCACACTTCGGAAGTGACTTTATCTTGGAATGAGTCAGCTGGGATCCAGTTTGAGCCTTTCAGAAATATAGGTAGCCCATTAATTTTGAAGTAGAAACTTAGGCCAGGAGACCCTTTAATGGGCTCTTCTATAAGTTGCACGGTCCTGAAATAAACCTGCCACGAGAAGACATAAATATTGAATGTAAACTTAAAAGCATAAGCAAACTGTTTTTTTTTGTTTTGTTTTTCATAAGGGAGCGTTGTGGGTCTGGGAAGGTGGCTCACAAGCTTGAGAAGCCGAGTTCACCACAGCATCTGGCTAGATGTGACCACGCCCTCCTGTAGCACAGAGAGGGGTAGAGACAGGGGGGTCTCTGGAGCTACTGACCAGCCAACCCAGCTGAAGAAGCAGTGAGTTCCAGGTCCCGTGAGAGGTTCTGTGTCATGGGAATAAAGTGGCTAGCAATAGAGAAACACACCTGACATCCTCCCTGACTTAACCCATGTATGTAGGGGTGTGCACAAACACATCACGCATGCATACAAATATTTTTTCGAAAGGGAAGCATAGTCATTTAAAAGAGATTTATTTATTTAGTGTGTGTGTGTGTGTGTTGCTGTACACCTGTAATCCCAGTACTCCGTAGGTAGTGGAGTGCCAGAGATAGGAGGAAAGAGAGTTCACGAGCAGCGTGCTATAGTGAGGCCCAGTGTCAAAGAAACAGAGACTCAGTTTGCTCTCCACAGTTCTCCTGAGCACCTGCTGGCTATCACTGGCTGTCTGCTCTGAATTCTTAACCTTACTATTGTTCAATATATCCTTACTTTGAACCCTAATGTCTTCCCACAGACCTACACAAAAACATAAAGACTAAGTTGTACTCATTAATTTGGCCCACAGTCATATTTGATATTCTAATTTAAATTATAATCAAAATTCACTTTAGAGTGAAATACTATTTTGTCTCATTCCTGCTCTAAGGATAAATCGAAAGAATGTGATTATAAAACTTAACTTCTCAGGCTCAGGTTGTGGCTCCATTGAAAGCCTGTCTGCCTACCATACATAAAGCTTTGGGTTGGATTCCTGTGTCTTCTAAAGCTAGGGGTGGCGGTACCTATCTACAACTCAGGAGCTGGAGGCAGTGGAAAGAGAAGTCAAAGGTCATCCTTATCTACACAACAAGTTTGGTATCAGATTGGGCTACAAGCAACTGCAGTTCTAAGAACATAACACTTCAATTTTCAACTTACATCTGTATAGCCTACACCTAAAAAAGCAGAAATTTTAAACTGACAGGTAAGAGAAACTGGGTGTGATTATAAATAAAGAAGTACAACTATGATGACAGGCATTTCTCCCTTGACCTTTCAGAAGTCAATAATTAATTATACCTAATGAAAATGTAATGTCTTTAAAAATACATTTACAGGATATTCCTATTTTGGAAGTCCTCAGTTTTCATTTATAAATCTATGTTCACTGTTTAAAAGTAAATAAGTAAAAAGGCAGACAAGAAGATAGATAGATAGATAGATAGATAGATAGATAGATAGATAGATAGATAGATAGATAGATAGACAGAGAGACAGAATGTTTTGTGGGGACTGGAGAGACAACTCAGTGGGTTATGTGCTTGCCACACCATCATGAAGATCTGAACTTGGATCCACAGATATCTGAAAAGAAAATCAGTATGTTCACAATTCCAGCATGTGCCTGTAATCCTAACATTGGGAAAGCAGAGAGAGAAGGATATCGGTGGCTGGCCAGACACTTTTCCAAATCATTGAGTTCTAAGTTTAGTGAGAGACTTTGTCTGAAAGAGATCAGTAGAGAAAAACACCTTTGATCAACCTCTGGCCTCTACAAACACACATATGAATGTCTGTGTGCAGTGAACACACAGCATGTATTCATACATATACCACATATGCACAAAAATGCTATGGTACATACAGTTGTGTCATGTTATAGTCAGCCATTCACAGTATAAAGAAAAAAGTAATCAAATATTTTAAACCTAGACATAACTAGCTCTTTAAAACAAACAAACAAAAACAGAAACCAAGAATGCATCAAAGTTTTTACAGGGTGGACATGCTGTACTGTTTGGCAAAGAAACAGGAAAGCAGTCAGCATTGCTACACACCTACAGACCTACAGGAAGAATGACACAGCAACCCTCCTAGTTAAAAAATTTAGCTGCAAGAGACAGAACAGGTGGTCAGAAGATACTTTGCTTTATAAGTGGGGGAGTCTCTGGGTGCCCACAGACCTGTATTTTGTTATATTGCCTTGTTATCAGCTTAGTTCACCAAGGACAATCTACTATGTGCATTGTCAGCACCACGATATAAGAAGTATTGAACTACTCAAAGTACAAGATGATCTTTGACCCTCACAGTAACCCTGTAAATTCTGTGCTAACATCTGCACAGATGTTACAAGGGCAGATGCAGGCAACATTGAACCGCCTTAGTAGGAAACATAGCAGGACCTCCAAACTGTCCTAGGAGTCACTGCTCCATTAACGAGAAAAGAAATGACAACTTCACATGAGAAGATCTTTGGCAAAACAGAAAAATATATTAACTTTATAAACCCCTGGGGTGGTTTAAATGAGAATGACCGCCTCCCATTGGCTCATATATTTGAAGGTTTGGTCCCAGTTGGTGGAACTGTTTGGGAAGGATTGGAAGGTATGGCCTTGTTGGAGGAAGTGTGTCATTGGGTGGAGCTTCAAGGTTTCAAAAGCCTATACCAGGTCCAGTCTCTCTCTCTGCCTCCTGGCGCAGTCCCAGTGCCAGGCCAGCCTGCCTGCTGTCCCTACTCCGTGATGGTCATGGACTCCCCTCTGAAACTGTAAGCAAGCCCCAAGGCTGAGAACATATCACTTCAGTATTCATGAGACAAGATGGAAAAGACACACAGAGCACCATGCTGACAATGCCCTGAGGGTGGAGCAGCTGAGCCACCATTTGAGCCGTGAGCTGAGTCAGCCATCCAGCTCAGGAAGCGCCCTGTGTATTCAAACCAACAGTTGACCAACAACCAGTTACTCAGACATGAGGGCATTTTCTAGGAAGTGAATGAAGTATACATTGTCAGTATCTAAGGCCAATAATAAAATTCAAGAGAAAAACAAGGCTCCAGAAAGTTTGTGCTGGGCTGGAAAGATGGCTCAGAAGTTAAAAGCACTGGCTGTTCTTCCAGAGGTCCTGAGTTCAACTGCCAGCAAGTAGGTGGTGGCTCATAACCATCTAAAATGAGATTTGGTGCCCTCTTCTGGCATGTAGGCACACATGCAGGCAGAACACTGTATAAATAATGAATTTTTAAAATTTAAAAATTAAGAAAAGAGAGAGAACTGTACCCATCACCCTGAGCTTAAGCGCCCCCAACACTTGATATCTTAGATGACATCAGTAGAAACACCAAGAATGTGAATGTAGTAGCACAAGTTGAAATGCTTCAACCTTGGGAAGATTCATAACCCTCAGGACAGCGGTATTTTTCAAATAGCCCATGCAGTGTATTCCAGTATCATCACACATGGGCAGACTCAGTATAAGCAAAGGATGGGAGTCTAACAACAGAAGGAAGAGGGCTTTGAAATGGCTTGAAGTCACAATCCAAGTAACTTTAAGAAACGATCTCTTGTTGGTTTTACTTTTTAAATACTTGTTTTTAAAATTTTAAATTATGTGTATGGGCATGTGTCTGTGTGGACATATGTGTAAATGTGTTCAAGTGCCCAGGAGGCCAGAAATGACCATCAGGTCTATGGAGCCATCCATAGGATGCTGGAAAGCAAACCAGGTTCCCGTCTGCCACGCCCAGGAACTTGTTCAACTTTAGTGTAATATATATAACTATCTGAAGAGACTATTAACATATCCTATCCCTTTCCAGCTAAATATGAATGCAATATATATATGTGTGTATATATATACATATATATATATATATATCTGGTATATGTTATCTTTGTGATGTCAGAGTTTCTTCACATGTTCCAAAGCAACACTGAACTGACTGTATGCAGATGCAATGAGAAGCTCTTTCTCCTCATTAAAATATTAAAGACATTTGCAAGCATGAAAAAATGATGTTATTATTCACTCTCAATTTTTTTTATTTCCTAACTATATACTTTCACAAAAGGAGTCAATGGACCTACAGAAGTTCATGAACTTCTGGTGGTGATTTCAAATGAATAAATAATTTTATTCTTAGCTTTAATATTTAGCATACCAAGTACCAGTACCTGTGGCCCACAGAAACATAAGCATACCATAATGTTTACTATTTTTTTAAAGCATAGAGTAGTTATGTGTCAGAAAAAAGTTTAAGATTACTAATGAAGGGCAAAGAAATTATTTATTTTTTACTATCTATTAATATTACAAATAGTATTAACTATAAAACACAATACCTTTCAGCGTTTTTCCTGTTAAAAAGTGTCTCTTCCCATCCCCCAAATCCTGCAGCAGAACCCTCCAGTAAGAGTGAAAGGAAGTCTCAACATACCCAAGAGCCTCTAAGGAAGATTTTCTAAAGCTGTGGGTCATGACCTTTTGCTGGGTTGAATGGCCCTTTTGTAGGGATCACCTAGACTACCAGAAAACACAGATATTTATATTACAATTCATAGCAGTAGCCATATATAGCTATAATCAGTTATGAAGTAGCAATGATGATAATTTTATGGCTGGGGTCACCTCTACATGAGGAACAGTACTAAAGGGTCGAGGCATTCGGAAGGTTGAGAACCACTGCTCTAGGGGAAGCCACAGTCACCAGCCACCTTGTCTCTGGCACTTGGACATTTTAACAGCCAGAGCTCTCAGGATGAGAGTCACCGTTCTCATGTCCTCTGGCAGTCTTGATGGGTAGCATGAAAGCCTTCTGCAACAGGCATTTTATTTCCCAGGACACACCGGCCTTTGAAAACAGCTTTTGGAAAAGACCCTTGAGCAAATCCACATTGGCATCCAGAATGAACATATCATCTGCTGATGGCACACACACACACACACACACACAAATATGTTAAACAGCCCAACAAAGTAAAAATACTACTTAAAAGTAGGGAAAGTAGAGGAGTAGAAATACCAAACAACCTCAGGGAAATACAAAATCAAGCAGTTTGTATTTTAAAAAATTCTCTGTGTAGCCTTGGCTGTCCTGGACTCACTTTGTAGACCAGACCGGCCTTGAATTCACAGCAATCCGCCAGCCTCTTCCTCCCAGAGTGCTGGGATTATAGGCATGTGCCACCACACTGGGCTAGCAAGCAATTCTTATTGAGCTAAGCTCCAATTTAAAAATCTTTAGCATTCAAAATTTTCTATCTCTTCTCAATGGTTCTATGAACTCATCTCCTGATCAGTTTTTTAGCTGCTTTATAAAGATTTCAAATCATAAAGATTGTTTTTATTTTGCTTTGTTTTGCCTTTTGAGGCAAGGTCTCACAAAGCCCCAGGCTGGCCCTGCCCTCACTATGTAGCCAAGGCTGGCCTTGATCTCTTCTTGATCCCCCCTGCTTCAGCCTTCCAAGTGCTGGAATTACAGGTACATACCATCATGCCAGCTATGGTTTCATTTGTAGAACAGAATAGTTAGATCCAAATGTGCAGAAAGCATTCTTGCAAATGGAGCTCTGGATACTGTAACCAAAGGCCAGAAGAGCTGATGGCTGGTAAGTAAACACCGCACTCCTCAGATTCCTCTCTCTTGCTGATCAGACAGTGATTCACAAGCTCAGAGGCACTTCTCAGCTGGTGTGTAATCAGATACTTACAGAACTGTCCATAACTTTCTTCTGAACAGCAACACTGTTTATTTCTAAATTTTGGCAAACCTTGTGCTTTCCAAACTCATTTCAGACCTATCACTATGAACTTTAGAGATACAGACCGTGTTATTTGCACTGAAAAGAATCACATAAGTTAGGGATGGAGGGCGAAGAAAACTTGCCTCGTCTCCTCAAATAGCTTGAGCCTGTGGAAATAACAGGTGGCCTTCTCTTCAATGCACCCTTGCTAACAGCATAAACAGAAGTCACCACGTTGGCATTTGCACAATAGAGCAGTTGTCTAATCACTGTTTAGCCAGGCGTATATCTTATGTATCTGATGCCAAACAACCATTTCTTTTTTTTTCCCCCAAACAACCATTTCAACACCTCCCTTTCCTATGTGACAAAGCTATATCAGGTTGAAGTAATAAAATGGCACAAATCATGGCCTAATCACATGCAGATAGCAGGAATGATCTCTTATTGGCCTTTATTTGAATAACTATACCATTTCATTTTGTTTGGGATGAAACGATGTGCTTACTTAGGGTTATGTACAGGGGTATAAATGCAGGGCTAGTTACACGAGCATGGACAACGTGCCAGTGAATACACCACGGAAGGAAATGTCTCTCTGACTTCCAAAACTGTTACCTACAGGCCCTCTGGCATGGTGGCGGGAGCAGAGAGCTGAGAGTTCATATCTCTTACTGCGAGCACAAAGAAGAGAGAGAACTGGAAATGGCATGAATCTATATAAGCTCGTCTCCAGTGACAGATAGCCCTACCTCCCAGAGCCCTCACAGTTTTCCTAAAGAGCATTAGCAGCTGGAGAACAAGTGTGTGAAGCATGAGCCTGAGAGGAGGCTAAGATTCAAACCACAGTATTGATCTTTGGGTATATATAAAGAATATTTCCAGGTTTACCAATCTACCTGTCACAGCCAGTAGAAAACATCCTTTTGTTAGTCTTAGAGATTTTCTCTCAAGTGAAGGCAAAGACAGGCAAACAGTTTGAAAAATGTATTAAACACAAAGGTTAGTTGGGCACAGAGTCCGGGCTTTTGTTTCTTTTTGATCCATTCCCACTACTTGCTAGCGCCTCTGAAATTAAAACAAATAAATAAGTGCTTCTCAGGTATTTCTTCCACAAAATAGGAGAAGAGCTGAGTGGCAGCAAACAGAAAATTTTCTGGTCCACTGAGTCAGAACAGATGTCTAGCTCCTGGTGAAATGACTGATAATCCTATCTGGACCTCACAGTGCAAAGCTGCAACATTCGCTATCTCTGAGCACACTCTTCCCCACACCGACTCTTCTCTTATGAACATCTATTTCCTTCCTTTGTGTTGTTACATAGGAAGTTGTTTTCATCAAATTTCCTGTGTACTTATTTTCAAAGAAGCAGCATAAGCCTTGATGTTTCACTGTATATTGTTCAAGACAGCATCTATTACCAAATTTACTGTATCTGACGGCCCTCACCTGAAACCACACAAGAAAAAGGTAACTCCAAAGAGAATAATTTAAGCAAACCAGTGCAAAATCTAGTCTGAATTGCCACGTCTGCTTTTTCTTTTTCTTTCTTTCTTTTTTTTAATCACAGAGGACTTCCCTGTCAAAGTTCAGATTATGTTCCCAGCTGTGTCTGTCTTCTGCCCCAGGCATACAGTAAACATTTCACTTAGGGTGGAACCTCTAGACTTCACAGGTCTCATTCCATTGATGAGGCAGAGTTGAAAAGAAAAAAGCAGGGCTAGAGAGATGGCTCAGAAGTTGAGAGCACTGGCTGCTCTTCCAGGGTTCCTGAGTTCAGTTCCCAGCAACCACATGGTGACTCCCAACCATCTATAATGATCTGGTACCTTCTTTTCTGGTGTGCAGGCATACATAACGGCAGAACACTATACATAATAAATAAATAAATCTTAAAAAAAAAAAAGAGTGAAGCATTTCCAAAGTTGTGAAAACGACACATCTAAAGAAATGTTTCCAAGAGAGCAAGTTCCATGTGGCTCACAGAGGTCAGTTGAGGGTTGATTTCTCTGACTTCTGCATGATCTCCAAGTGTGTCAGAATGTCCTCTGACAACACTGGGGAAGTTAACACATAAGAAAACACTGCGCTGCCTCAGGGAACTCTGTCTGGAAACACTCCTTGATTATTCTGAATTTCACACTGCCTGGGAGCTAGTGAAGTCTTCAGAGAGCTCTGAGTAGCACTTAGAAAGAAAAAGCAAGAATTCAATGAGTCTCATGTTTCCTTTCTGCCCTAGGAAACTGCAAAGATGAAAAGGAGGGATTTAAAAATCAAAAAAAGGAGTGAATTGTATTTTAAATTATAAAACTGAAGAAGTCCTGATTGCTTTTCCAATTAGAATAGCTATTGGCAATCTTTGGCATCCAGCTTGGGAATATGAGATACAAGTTCTAATTGCTTACATTGTCTTATCACCTTCTGAAAATAATTTAACTGAGTAATCTTGACACCAGGGACAATATAAATAACCTTCAGCAAAATTAGTTACCTTCCACAGAGAGTGCTGTGAGGTAAGGTATGCTAGAGAGAAGTGGCAACTAGGTGACTTTCTACCCCCAAAAAGCAAACTATGGTTAGCTTTCAAAACTACTCACTGGGTCAGTAAGCCAGCTTAGCAGATCAAGACATCTACTGCACACACCTGCTGACCAAATATAGCTTCCCAGGGTCAGAAGAAAAGAACCAACCCCACAACACTGACTTCTGACCACCACATACAAGCTAAAGTAAACCTTTCCGTCTCACAGAGATGCAGAAGTAACTAGCACATTATATTCACCCACCATCTTGCAAACTCTGGTTCCTGGCACATCAGTACGCCCATTTGCTCAGATGCCTATGTGTGGACAAACTCCTGATCCACAGCTGGGCACCCCTTCACATTACACTTTGGCCAAGTCCAACACGGTAGTGTCAGTAGCTACTACAGCTACTATCTGGACTGTAGTTTGGTTTCCATTCTGGTCAAGGCAACTGGGGACCTCCTCACTGCCAACCCCCCCAAGACCCTTCTCAGTGACTTTCTATAATGAGCACCTTTGCCTCGACTGACACTTGTGGGCGCTGTCTGCGCTCCCTCTGGCTCCCCACTCCTCTGCTCAAACTGGGTGACTCTCAATGTCTGGCCATTCCCTCAGAGATTTCTCTACAGACCTTTCTCTTGCCACATCCTCATTTATTCTAATTCTTCAGAGATATTCCCTCTTTATGTCACAGCTACAATTATCTATATTCTGCCTATTTATACATCCACATTACTAATCCAGTTCAAATCCTTATTTATTTTGGTTTCACGTTTTTGTTTGTTTGTTTGTTTGTTTTCAGAGATGTGGACATTACTAGATGGCATTCAAACTGTGACCTCTTTGCCTCAGCCTCCCAAGTGCTAGGTTGACAGTCACGTGCTACCATGCCTGGCTTGTCTCCAAACTGTTCCTCTAGTGTGCTCATCAACCGTTATTATAAGTGCTTGTTTAATAAAGTCACCTCCCAACCAAGTGATTAGCCTTACTAAGCTCTCAGAAAGAAATGGATGCAATGCAGTACCATGGCTTTATCGTGAGCATAGGAGCCAGAACACAACAGGAACCCAGGAGGTAGCTGAATGATTAAGCGTGGACAATCATGAACTCCACAGAGGCCACACAGAGAGAATACACTCCACACCACAAAGGAGGACAATGCATCATCACTCCCTTCAATGCTCAGAGGTTGGCATCTTCATGCAGATGAACAATGGTACAACCAATACGAGTCTAAATGAAAGGAAATGCTATACCACAAATAGAGGTTCTTTTTTTCCCTCTGTGGTAAGCTTGAATGGCTCATTATTTTTCATGTTTTTATAAAGACAACACACAATAAATCAGTACGTGGGAGAACACATATCCCTTGCTAAGGGGATGAGGGAAAAAAAAAAGTCCAAGAATTGACCTCAAACATGTTATGTATGTGTGCACAGACATACATTCATACTTTCTCAGAAATACGGAGCACAATTAAACAAAAGAAAAGTGCAAATGAACTACACTCAGGATGCCATCTGGGCCAAAGGAGAGGCAATGTCTATTGTGAGAGCTGGCACCACAGGGCAACTCTGTCAACCGTAGACAACAAAGGTCCATGTCAGGGGAAGGAAACTCTAGGAAAGGGTTATTATCACTGTGGCTGGGATAGGCTAGACCCAAGCTACATCATTCTGATTGCCCCATTTTAACATAAGGAAATGGCACTTGAGTTAACCCATATAGCTAATAAGAAAATGAAATTCTTTGCATTTCTAAGTGCTAGATCCCAAAGTGGCCAGGAGGGGAAAGTTTCAAAGTATCAGTAGAAGCGTGTGAATTTGGAAAATGAAGACAAATGGCTAAAGAAGCAGAAATTATTGTTATCGTTGCTCTGTGCGTTAGAAGTTAGAAGAAAAAGGGTTGGCAGGGTTCCTTCTGATCATATGAACCTCCCAACAGATTTAAAATTATGCATATATGTTACTTTGATATAATGTAAGAGCACACAGGAGAAGGACAAGGCTGTGGTGTACAGAGAGATATTTGGTCTAACCCCAGCACTAAGAAAGAAAGAAAGAAAAAAAGGAAACACAGGAGGCTATGGCCATAATAGAAGTCCGATCCATTTAGAAACATAAACCCACAGCGACACACCCAGAAACTTTGAATGCTATCACTCTGGGTGGCATAATTGTAAATTTTGATAATTTCTTCTTTTCTTTCAAATCTCAGTGTTGCTATTTTATCAAGGCATAATCTCCTTTTCACAAAATAGTTTATTTACTTACCTTGGCTGATTTTTCAATATTTAAGCCTCCATCCAGCACAAAGAGAATTGTCATATTGTACCCAGTCTGGTTTCCGTGTCCATGAGGCCACCAGGTCTCCACAGCAACCTCCTTTTAAGAAATAAGTCACTCTAAGTAATGCCACACAGTTTTAGAGAAGCAGTATGCCCCAGAGCACTATATTAATTTCTCAGTATTGAAGTACAAACTATGTCCCAAAGCAGCACAAACCGCCACGCCTACACCACCCGAAAGCCTAGGCACAGGATCACTGCTTTAAATTTGTATGTACTTATTTCTTTGTTTATCTTTGTTTACAGAGTCTCCTGTAGCTCAGGTTGGCTTCAGACTCTATATGTGGCAGAAGATAAACATGAATTTCTGATCTTCCTGCCCCCACCCTCCAGAATGTAGGGTTATGGTTTGTGTGGTACTGAGGCTCGAACTCAGGACTTCATGCACACTAGGAAAAGTATGACTGCTGACTGAACTATGCTCCCAGCCCCTCCACTGAGAATACTCGTTAAAAAATCAACACAGACCAACATAGTAGAGCTCTATGGTTTGCAAAAAGCAGCTGTTCACTGCTCTATCTCTCCACACTGTGTTTATTCTATAGACTCAGACCCTGGAATTGGACTTGCACATTGACTCTTCTTCTAAGCCCAGGACTGCACCTCTTGTGGAGTCTTGCTTTCTTCCAAGTTGCTCTTACTCTCCTCTGTCTTCTTCAGTTCACAATCACCAACCGGATTAATAGAAACAATGAAAGCTAAAACCTATCTCATCTAACTGTGAAAAAACCTTGAGCCCAGGTTTAGAGTTTTTAGAAAAGGAAGAAATACCAATATTCACAGCAAATGAAAAGACCCACATCGAAACCTGAAATGTAGGTGACACACAAAAAAAAAGTTATAAAGATATAACTAACTTCTTAGAAGAAAAATTGGCAAATGAATCACATGTTTTCCATTATATTAATCTTACATGTGATAAAATCACTCATTATTTAATACACAAAATACATATATTTTGTTAAAAACAAAAGCCTAAGTGTCATGTGTGGTGACACAGGTGAGTCCAGGACAGCTGGAGCTATCATACAGAGAAAT
>CM053744.1:63388101-63532930 GCA_028658305.1 Pachyuromys duprasi
AAGGAAGGAAGGAAGGGAAAGGAAGAAGAAAAGAAAATGCCATGCACAAAAGAGTCATTTCAGACTTCAGACTCTGCCCCAGAGGCTCCCTGCCTGAGAGATATAATCTTATCTGCCTCCTACCTGTCTGAGAACCATGTCACTAAAAAATTCCAACTATGAAGTTACAAAGGTTCAGATTCAAATAGTAGGAAATGATTCGGTTAAGATAACTGTCTCAAGGGGGTGGGGGGAGAAAAGAAAGGATAATGGAATCCAAGTGATGAGAAAAAAGACAGGGAAGAGACTATGTGAGGGCAGTGGCAACCAGCCAGGAACAGGCAGGGGACACAAGGAGAGCAGTGGGGGACAGAGCAGGAAGTCACACATGTGTGGACCGCCAAAATTAAACCTATTATTTTGTGTGCTAATCGAAAATTTTAATAGATAAATAAATAATATATTCCTGTCACACAGAAACTTTTTTACTTCTTAAGAGAAAAAAATATTTTCAAAGTAATAAAATCTACGAGACTCTGAGTTCAGCTTTGAAAAGTGAGGCCTAAAAGGAGCACGCTGAGCCTGGGGCATGAAGGTGTCTAGACACAGAGGACCCAGGCAAACTTTTCTCATTGAAGTCTTGTTATTATTATTTTATTATTTATTTATGCCAGATAAATATGTTCCTACTACAGGGAAAAAACAACTAATAAGCATGGAACTCACTCCTCATCAAAGAAGCAGCGGACAGAGACCGTCTCGGAAAGCTGCAACTAGTCAAGATACAGAGAACAGCTGATCCCAGGGTTTCTAGCCACAGCGAACACATCCACAACACAGCTCCTGCACCTGAGGCTGAGGGGCCAGTGAGGGAGAGGTGGTAAAAGGTTGTAAAGATCCAGAGGATCTATAAGTCTGTTGGGACCCTATACATGACAAGGACAACATGGCTGCCTGAACAAGACCTAAACAATGAAAAGACCAGTAGATGTGGAAGGGGAAATTTTTGCAGGGCCCCACCCTGAGAAAAAGAACAACAGGTTACAAACGACAGCTGGGACAGGGAGAATTCATCTGCCCCAGAAATGAGATCTCTAATTGGTTGAATGATACCAAGTGGTCAACCTTGGAATCATGTACATACAAGCAACACTAAACAGACTCAGCGGGTGGTTTTTATATATTTATGCATTCCATACACATACAAACAATAATAATCCAGGAAAAAGATGCCATAGAGTTTAAAGGGAGTAAGTGGAGAAACAGTGTAGGTGTTAGAGGGTGAGAACAGCTGAGGGGAAATGATGTAATTATGTGTTAATTAAAATAAACAAATATTGAGAAACAGCAAAACAACTAGAGTTGCTTCCTGGTACCTGCCTCTGTCTAAACTCGCAAGTATCAGATTTTCACATTTGAAATGAAAACCATCTTGAGGATCTTTTTGGAACACTTGTAAATACATACACGGGTTCAGATCTTCTGCTGGCCTTGGTGGCGTGTGCTGGCTAATTTTGCGCCAACTTGACACAAGCTACAGTCATCTGAGAGGATGGAACCTCAGTTGAGAAAATGCCTTGATAAGACTGAGCTGTACAGGCAAGTCAGGAGGGCATTTTCTTAATTAGTGAGAATGTGGTATGGCCCAGCCCATTGTGGGTGAGGCCATTCCTGGGCTCTTTAAGAAAGCAGGCTGAGCAAACCTAGGAGCAAGCCAGTATGCAGCGCCCCTCCATGGCCTCTGCACTAGCAACTCCCTCCAGGTTCCTGCCTAGCTTGAGTTCCTGTCCTCGCTGCTCTTGATGATCAAGTGCTCTATGGAACTGTGAGAGAAATAAACCCTTTCCTTTTCAAGTTGTTCATGGTCATGGTGTTTCACCACAGCAATAAGCCTAAAAGTGGGCAAAGAGAGCACAAAATATTCAACATCCCGCCAAGCTTCTGATGGCTTAATCCACTCAGCTCTTCCCATGAGAATTTTCACTGACTCAGAAACTATCTGTGACTCACTTTGTCCCAGGCATGTTGATGTTTAGTTAATGTTAACACACA
Organism: Pachyuromys duprasi; assembly: GCA_028658305.1. NCBI lineage: Eukaryota > Metazoa > Chordata > Mammalia > Rodentia > Muridae > Pachyuromys > Pachyuromys duprasi. Next base: position 63,390,133 of record CM053744.1, read on the forward strand.
GTTCTGTCCTGGGTCCTACTTGTATTTATGGTTGTGAGCCTAGCCTTTAACAACTGAGCCATCTCTCCAGCCCCTGGGTCCTACTTGTGATGCTCACAGATGAGCAAGAACGTTGGGCACTGAATGGTCAGTTGTATAAAGGAAATAAGGAGCTAGAAGTTGGGAGGGAGGGTCAAGTATCTACACAGACTTCTTGAAGAAATGAAAAACAAAACAAAACAAAAAAACAAACCACGTTTAAGCTGTTGATGTGGCTCAATGGTGGAGCGCTTGCTTGAGTATGCACAAGGCCCTGAGTGTCATTCACAGGACAAAACAATAAGCTGCTCTTCTTTCAGGACAGTCACCTTTCTTCACCTTGAATTAGAAAAAGGGAAGTAGAAGGACTCAGAGGAAATGTGTTTACAAATGTCAGCAGCACACAGTCCCAACAGGAGAGGTGGGGCAAAGACAGAGCTATGAGCTTTGGACTTCAGCCTACTGCTGGAGCAAAGATGCTGAAAGGTAAAATGATAAACAACTTTTAAAAATAGCTTAGTAAGTATGAACTCACAAGTCCTTGCTTCTATTTTACATAAGGAATACTGTGGCCATGTTTGTCTGAAGAAACCATGTCAGCTGCTCTACGGATAATTTAATTAAAGGAAGGCAAATGACATTGTGGGAATGCCAGTTAGGTAACCCGGGCCACAAGCTGTGTGAGTGAGAAGTGATTGGGCCCAGATTCAAAGAATAAAGGCTGTCTTGGAAATGGCAGGAACTAGGATGTGCGGCCTAGTTGGAGCGGACAGATCACTGATGGCACGCCCAGGAGGGTACACCCTATCTCAGTCACTCCTTCAGTCTCTGTCTTCTTCCCAGATGCCACGAGGTAAGCAGCTTTGTGCTGCACTCCCTTCCTACCAAGATGCTCCACTCACACAGGCGCAGAGCCAGAGAACACAGACTGAAACCTTGAAACTGAAAAGCAGAGAAATGCGGTCCCCCCACACTCCCCGGCTTATCTAAATGTGGTGTCACGGTGATGAAAAGTGACTGACGCAATGGTAAGAGGGCAGTTGAAAAGTTGGAGGCAACCATCTACTTTTACGAACAGAGAAGGAAGTGGAGACAACAGAGGATTTATGTTGACATGAGAAAAGAGGAAGGGTCAAATATGAAGAAGAGTAACATTTTCTTCTTAAAAACGAAATGCCTTCCAGAACTCTGGAAGCCGAGGCAGGAGGATCTCTGTCAGTTCAAAGCCAGCCTACTTTATATGATAAGTTCTAGGCTAGCCAGGACTATATAGTGAGACACTGTCTCAAAAACAACAAGAATAACAAAACCCTAAATGTTATATTTAAGTATAATGCAGTAATTAACATTAGTATAAATTCAAGTTCTGTAGAACAGAATAAACCTTTCCATTCTGTTTCATAAATGCTAGCAATAAAACATGAGAACATTTCAAAAAAAATGTACATATATATTTTGCTTATTTGTTTTTTTGGCTTTTGTTGTTGTTTGTTTGTTTTGGGGGACAGGGTTTCTCTGTGTAGCCTTGCCTGTCCTGGAACTCATTTTGTAGACCAGGCTGGCCTCCAACTCATGTAGATCTACCTGCCTCTGCCTCCCAAGTGCTGGAATTAAAGGTGTACACCACCACTACCAGTGAAAATGTATTTCTTTCCAGTAGGTTGATAGTCACAAGAATCACTAATAAGATTTCACATCTGGCAACAAGTTTGACAAATATAAATGTTTAAAAACCCTTACAGAAATGGGAATGTAAATTAGTTGTTAGAGCAATCTCGGGGCACTGCCTAGGATGCACAGAGCCTTGGGTTTTGTTCTCAAAACCCCATAAAACCAGGCATGATTGTATACCCCTCAAACTCAGCACTTGGAGGAGGAGTGGGGGATGGGCTGGAAACTGGAGGTCAAGTTTGAAAGCTGGCAGGGCCAGCTGAGTCCCTGCCTGAAATAACAAACATAATAATTTATAAAGTTCTATTATTAGCCAGCCATAGAGGTTCATGCCAGTAATCCCAAGACTTGGGAGGCTAAGGCAGAAGAATTGCCTCTTTTAGGAACATAGTAAGTTCTATGGATATAAGATCAAGTTATATAGGGTGTAACATCAAGTTCTGTTAGCCAGTATGTGTGTGTGTGTGTGTGTGTGTGTTAACCTAAATTCTGAAACATGCTTCAGGAAGAAAACCTAAAAGAATGAAGATCCACCACAAAAATTCAGAAAAATCTTGTTTTCAGATCTTCAAGCTGCAGCCCATGCCTTTGAAAGAGCATTACCTTCCGGATAAAGTTGACATGGCATTCACCATTCTGCACCTTCGGGGGGCACTGTGGGGGCACAGGGTAGCTAGTGTGATTTTTGCTCTGAAGCTCAGCATACCGCACTGCTGACTGGAACCGCAGCTTTAAGGAGTTCACATCTTTGACCACACTGGTGATGTCAAAGCTCTGAAGTAAAGAGGAAGAACATACTAATCCGTATGGAAGAACTAGTCTTGTGTATAACATTTTAGATGAAGCCAGACTACAGGGAAGATGTACAAGATAACCAAATCTAGAGCTAGCCTCATTAACAGAAAGCATCCCTCTGAAATAGAACTTAGTGGTCCACCTTAAGTCATAACTCCAAGCTCCTGTCTAAGCACAGGTTTCTAGGCGTCTCCTATTTTTCCTGACAGGATTATGGTCCCAGAGAAATACACAGAACAGAAAGTATTGTTAGCCCTGGAATGTCTGTTCAGGCTTGTGCCCATGACCTTGAACTGCCAAGTATTCCTAGACACTTTATTACAATCTGCTTCTCTGGAATGCATAGTGCGTATTTCTAAGTCATAAGTTAATTTTGTTTTCCAAAGCACACCCTTGAAACAGAAGGAAAATAAGGATACAATTTCAGAACATATTTCCTTTTAAAATTGTCTGTCACTTGTCAGTTCCCATGAGGCTTTGGATCACCAGACGACAGAGAAGTGAACAGCAAAGCTGAAGTTATAATTTACTTCATCAAGGTCTGCAGAAACACCAAAGGATTTGTTTTGCCCCTAACATTCTAAAAAATAGGGCACTGGAGAAGCACAGAAATTTACTCAGTATTTCAAAGGCCTTGGAACTTGACCCATGGTGAGTTATGTAACTAGCCTTTCCTATTCACACCAGAAACACAAAGTCACACTCCCTCTTTTTAATCTGTAGTCATCATGTACTTACATAGGCAGTGAACATGTTGCCAGTCTTCCCGATAGTGACATTATTGAACACAACTTCTGCAACTGTATCAACTCCGTCAAAAATCAACTTTACTTTCTGCCATTCACTGGGAGACAACATAAGACTTCTTAAAACATGGCATATGAAACATTAACTTATGTAAGTCTCTTTATAATCAGTTAAGAACTAACAAAGTAAAGATTTTACAGGAAAATATACGTCCTGGCAGTGTTCATCAAATTTCAAGAGTGTGGGTTTGATATTGCTGTAATTTCTCTGAGTGATCCAACTCATTTGTTCCCACAAGGCGTCAGTCAAACCATAGCCATAAAATCAAGAGCACAAATTATAATCTCCAAATGAGTCTCAGTTATTTCAGAGTTTTTAGATAACATAGAAAACATTTGTCAAAGCTATTGAATGTACTGACACAACTGAAGACAACACATTAACTATCACCTGTGATCAATGAGGGAAAATCATGTGCTCAGCCTTACAAGGAACAACCTGGGAATTTGAAGCGTCTGTAATCTAGATGGCATTCGAGTTAAAATACACATGAATCAAAGAAAAACACCTTGATCGATTGGACAAGGCTTATCATGTAATGAGGACTTCAAGAAGAAAGTAAGAACTCAAAGAAATGAATACTTTCCAGCAATAAATAGGAATTAGGTGATGATGAATGAACACTACAACACTAATGAACTGTGGCTATGTTAAGCAAAGGAAGTCCTTAACAAAGGACAAATGTTTCTAAAGTGCTGATTAAGTCTACAGAGAGGGAAAGTGAGTTAGTTACTGGCTATCTAGACTGGGACAGAAACAGTGGATAGGAATGGGATGTGACAACTAATGAATAATGGGCCGTAGTTGTCTTAATTAGGGTTTCTATTGCTGAGAAAAAGATACCATGACCAAAAGTAACTTGGGGGAGGGGTAGCAGAAAGGGTTTATCTCAGCTTACAACTCAGGTCACAAGCCATCACTGAGGGAAGCCAATGCAGGCACTCAAGGCAGGAACCTGGAGGAGGAACTGAAGCAGATGCCTTGGAGGAGTGCTTGCTTACTTACTTTCTCCCCTTGGCTTGTTCAGTCTGCTTTCTCAGACAATTCAGGACCACCTTGGAGGTAACACCGATAGTAAGCTGAGTCCTCCAGAAGTAATTATTAATTTTAAAAATGCCCTACAGGCTTGTTTACTGGCCAGTCTTATGGAGGCATTCTCTCAACTGTGGTTTCAAAGTGAAATGGGACCGTGACTGTTTTGTGTGTGTGTGTGTGTGTGTGTGTGTGTGTGATTTTGGCTTCTGTTTTGCTTTGTTTTGAGTCTCAGGGAGCTCAGAGTGACCTGGAATTCAGCACATAACTGGGGACAGGATTCTTGTGAGAAATATTTTAAGCGTTATATGGAAATAAAAGCATGGAACACAGTAGCTCCATAATATTGACCATAATATTCTGGCATCTTTTTCAGCACTAAGAACTGAGCCCAGGGCCTTATGCACACTAGACAGGCTCTTTACCCCAGACAGTGGCTTTAGATTTTAAAGAGTAGTAAATAATAACAAAATGTGATATACGAGATTTAAAAAAATTTAGTAATAATGTTGACTTGTATGCTTGCTTACAACTTGCTTCACCTAGAAATATTTTCTTAGGATAACAGAACATTACTGACAGCAATACTTGTACTTTTCTTTGTGGCCGTATGATGTGGTATAAGGTCAAGGTCACAGTATTGTAATACCCAAAATTAACCTGTAAGCCCCACCTGCTCAAGGACCAGGAAGCCTCCTGGGATTCTGGGAGTTGTAGTTCTCGGCTGAAATAACAAAAGCCTATAGGTTTGTCTTTATAAGCCCCTGCAACAGGTGTTGCAGGGTCATTCAGCTTGGAAATTCCAAGGAGTGGTCCTAACCAAAGCCCATCTCTTGGTCAGTGTTTAATATTTAATAAAGCTTGCTTCAAATGTGGCCTAAAATGGTGGCATTGTTTTTTCTCTGGCATACCTCAGGATTAACAGTGTCAATGGTTGTGTAGCATCACACAGAAAAAATGGCACATCTCTGATCATACTAACAAAACTATAGACCTAGGCACATACTTCAATGTGTAAGGCTCTGGGCTCAGCTTCTGCTACCATACCTATACACACACACACACACACACACACACACACAGTGGTGGTGAGGGAGGCTGTGGAGAGAGCGTAGTCAGTAAAGTGCTTGCCGTGCAGTGTGAGAATCTGAGTTCAATGTACAGACCCACATGAAAGGTGAGCACGACAGCACTTGCCTGTAATCCCAGAACTGGGGAGGCAGAGCCAGGACGATCCTTGTGACTCATGCTGGCCAGTCTAGTCAAATCAGAGAGCTCAAGGTTCAGAGAGAGGAAGCCTGTCTCAAAAAGCAAAGTGGAAAGTAATTGATCAAGACACCTGGCATCTACCTTTGGCTGTATGTATATGCACAGAGATGTGCATGTTCAACCTTGTACACACACACACACACACACACACACACACGAAAAAGTTTAGAAAAATACTGCCAATCAGCACATTCTCCTAGATACTGGGGAGGCAGAAAGGAGGAGATTTACATAAAAGAATGGACAGGACTCAGGTGACTTCAGTAACCACTGCAGTAATTATTCCCTAGGACACAGCATCATGCCTGATGATCAGTGGCACCATCCTCATGTGCAGAAAAAAAACATAAATTGCGCAGTCACTCCAAGGACACAAAGGTTTAATCTGGCTTAACCCTGGTACAAAACCTAAGTAGAGAAGAAAATCTTGTCATATGCGGTACATGTGTGCATAGTACATACACATATATACACACCTGAGGTTAAAAGGGATTTTATACTCGGTGCTGTAGGTCCAGTTATCTAAGGAAATCCATCTGTAGTTAACGTCATTAAATCTGTAGTAAGGGTCCTGTTGGCACAAGATAAACATTATGGTAGATAGCCAAATATGCTAACAATGAATGAGGTAAAAACAGAAAGCAAACACTAGATATTGATCACTTAAAAATTAACTCGGGGCCTCGGAAAGTCAGATCAATAACACTAAGAAAGTGGGCTGTGGGCCAAAGGCTTCAGGTACAGCCCCGTGGCAGGAGGTACAAGGCCCTGAGTGCGATGTCCAGTGCTGTGAAATGACAAAAATGTGGGAGAAAATTTCCAACGATATATCTGAAATGCAAGAGCTCTGGGACACAAATAATCTATGTTCATTGTCAGAGAATATGAGGTAGATACCGGCTCCGTTCGTGCTGATTTAGTGTTTTTTATTATGTATTGGAGTGTGTGTGTGTGTGTACGTGTGTGTTCAGGCATGCACCACAGCACGCATGTGGAGGTCAGAGGACATCGTGGGAGAGTCAGTTCTCTATTTCCACCACGTGGGTTCTAAGAACTGAACTCAGCCGGCAGGCGTGGCAGCAAGCACCTTCACCCACTGAACTGTCTCAGTGGCCCCGCCTGTCTCCTTTAAACCAAACACAGAACCTTTAAAGTACTGGCAGCAAGTGAGAACTGGAAGAAGCAACGGGGACACATAGCCTTTTTTCTCTCATGGTTCTTTGCTTGTTGTTGCCACTACCCTAGATGGCCTCCAGGGGGCTCTGCTTCCCAAAGCGCAGCAAAAGTCCCGTTCCTTGGAGTCCTTAAGCATTTCCAACTTTTCACTATGCTTTCTACACTGAAAAGGGCCCGAGTAGAGACAGCGCACGGGTAGTACGTTCGCTGCCAGACTCGCAAGAAGCAGCTTTTCTGCATTAGCCACGTTAGCAAACTGCAGCTCGTGGGCGTGATTCCGTGTGCCAGCCAGCCAAGGGCCTTGTGCTGCTGAAGACTTCCTGCGAGTTGTGGAGCTGGATCAGGAAGCAAAGCACTTGTTGCAAAGGTGCGAAGATCTCAGTTTGATTCCCCAGAACCCCATTAAAAGCTGAATGGAGGGGCTGGAGAGATAGCCCAGCAGTTAAGAGCACTTACTGCAGCCGGCCGCGATGGTGCACGCCTGTGATTCCCGCACTCGGGGAGATAGAGGCAGGCAGGTGGTTTGCTGTGAGTTCTAGGCCAACCTGGTCTACGTAGGCGAGTGCAGGCCAGCCAGGGCTACACGAAGAAACCCTTTCTCGAAAGACCAAAAAATAAAGAGCGTTTGTTGCTTTTTCGGAGGACTAGGATTTGATTCCCAGCACTCTAATGGTGGCTTCACAATCATCTTAACTCCATTTCCAAGGGGTCCAGTGTCTTCTTCTGGCTGCCCCAGGCACCAGGCACACATGTAGTCCACAGACATGCATATAGGCAAAACAGTCATTCGTACAGTCATTCCAATAAAATAAAACGTTTAAATCTAACCATTTTTTTTAAAGGACAGTAAGTCGAGCTTTACAGGCCTCTGCATGGACTATTGACAAAGCAGAGAGAACAGCCACCCCGCCTATAACACAAAGAAAACAGTTTGTCGAACTCTGTCCTCACACCAGTCGGTAGTTGCACTATTTTCTCTGTTGAATCCACTCTACCAGGGCTAGAAAGAGGACTCAGGAGTTAATGGTTCTTAGGACTCTTGCAGAGGACTCAAGTTTGATTCCCAGCGCTCACATCAGGGGACCCAACTCCCCCCTTTAGCCCCTACGGTTCCTGAAGTCAGCTGGCACACATAAACTTACACAAGTACACGCATGGACACACACACAAATAAAAAATATATTAAGATGTAAAATCTGTTCTACTCCTATTAAATTCTCTCAAATTGTCCTCTGTATTGTTCCACAATCCAAAGGGTCACACCTATCGAGAAAAGACAACCCTCCTAAAACAAACATTTCCATGACTTTCCTGCCGCTCATACTTTGTAAAGTCATCAATTGGCGTAACCGTGCTATTCTTACCTAAACGCCTTCGAAACAGGGATCCTAGCCAACACCTATGACTGAAAACCAAACGCCTCCTCTCCACCAAATACAATAGAAGAGACCGTTTTTAAAGAAAAAAAATATATTCTTTGCTTTTTCTTTTGTTAATATTTATTTATTTTACATATGTGAGTGCTCTATCTGCACATATATCTGCATGCCAGAAGAGGGCATCAGATCCCAGTATAGATGGTTGGGAGCCACCACGTGGGTGCCGGGAATTGCACTCAGGACCTTTGGAAGAGCAGCCAGGGCTCTTAACCGCTGAGCCATCTCTCCAGCCCAGAACACAGTCTTACAATCCCTCTTAGGCAGCGCTATGCCCATCATTAGTATAAAAGCAGTTTATAGAAGACAATTAATCATCACCCTTCTGCACCCCCAAAAGATCTTTAGGACCACAGCTTTCAAGTGAGGAGTAGGAACTGGAGAAAGCAGCAGCAATTGTAACATGAAAGAAAATGGTTTTGAGGAGGAAGATAAAAGCCCGTCCTTTCCCTGCCGTCATCTAATCACAGAGTATGCACAAAATGTGGGTGTTTGTGTATATGTGTATATATATCTGTGTGTGTGATGTATATGTATGTCTGTCTGTGTATGTGTGTATATATGTGTATATATACTTGTACTTGTGTATGGATGTATGAATGCACACGTGTGTCAACAGAATGGATGGGAGTGTTAGCACACCATTTACCACACAGCCAGAAGCTTTGGTGTTCTTTATCAGTTTACTACCACACTTCCATTGTTTTTTGTTTGTTCTTTTTTTTTTTTTTTTGGTTGGTTGGTTTTTCCAACACAGGGTTTCTGTGTGTAGCCTTGGCTGTCCTGGACTCACTCTGTAGACCAGGCTGGCTTCAAACTCACGGAGATCTGCCTGCCTGACTCCCCAAGTGCTGGGATGACAGGCATGCCCCACCGTACACGGCTCTTCCATCATATTCTATGGAGTACCTTTTTCATTCTTTTTGGTTTGTTTGTTTTGTTTTTCAAGACAGGGTTTCTCTGCATAGCTCTGGCTGTCCTGTAGACAGGCTAGCTTCAAACTCTGAGATTCAGCTGCCTCTGCTTCCCAAGTGCAGGGATTAAAGGCATGCACTACCACTGCCCAGCCCATTGTGGATGGGGCCGACACTGAGCTGTTAGTCCTGGAGTCTATAACAAAGCAGGCTGAGTAAGCCACAAGGAGCAAGTCAGCACTATTCCACGGCCTCTGCTTCAGCTCTGGCTTCCGGGTTCCTGCCCTGCTTGAACCCCTGTCTTGATGATAAGCTGTAATGTGGAAGCATAAGCCAGAAATAAACCCTAACCCTCCCCAGCTTGCTTTAGTCACGGCGTTCCATCACAGCACTAGAAGCTCTAACTAGGACAGGGCTGGGTGTTATTTTCTCAGTGGCAGCAGGTCCAGAAGTAGAAGAAAAAGCCAGTGTTGTCTAAATTCCATTGAAATGAGAGCCGAATGGCCACGTTTGACTGGCAGTCAGCATCTGGGCAGCTATCTACGGTCACCACCCACAATGTCTCCAGGGAAGTACACTGTGATCTGCGACATATTGCTCCTAAGCTCGGTAGTTCGATAAGCTGCTGTGGGAAAAAGCAACAGGTGCGATTTAACGCTACAAAGCAGGTTTTTATTTCAAGTTGTGTTCATGGTGAAGCTCTGTTAAATGATGTTAGTTGCAGGTCCCAACTAACTTGCCTCCCTTTTGGCTCCTTCCGAACACGGGACTGAGCCTCTCCAGTGAATAAACACAGCATAAATACTTAAGAACTCAGGCTAGAAGAGAAGCATTATTATTAGCTTGTCCAAGTGTCTTCACTCTGCCCTATTTATAACTCTGCAGTGTGGACTTAAACCAAGATGGTTAAAAATATCATGAGGAAAAAAAAATACCAGAGAACTGTGAGGGCAGCTCAACCAAGCACTTCAACATACTGAGCCCCAGGGCTAGCTGGACATCCGGCTAGATGTGTTTTCTCTACACAACTAAAATTTACAGGTTAAATTTTTCCAGCTTTTTTTTTCCCCACTGGTGTAAGTGTGTGTGTTGGGGCAGGGTGGGGGGAACACACGTGCCATGGCACATGTGTGGAGGTCGGAGGATGACTTGTAGGACTTGGTTCTTTCCTTCTGCTGTGTGGGTCTCAGGGTCATTAGCCTGGGCGTAAAACTCATTTGCCTGCTGAGTCGTCTTGCTAGCCCTATTCCAACCTTTTTGTTTTCTCTTTCTTTCTTTCTTTCTTTCTTTCTTTCGTTCTTTCTTTCTTTCTTTCTTTCTTTCTTTCTTTCTTTCTTTCTTTCTTTCTTTCTTTCACTAGTCTATAAGGTTTATTACGCAGTTGGGGAGGTGGCAGAAGTTAGCTACAAATTCAATAAAAAAGCTCTTGTCATCTAGCACATGGACACGGGGTCAGGATATAGGCCTCTGAGGTGTTAGTGTCAAGAGTTTGTATGCCGGAATCTCCCGTGCCTGAATCAGCTACTAAAACAGGTAAAAAGTTGTTCCACTTTGTGTGATGGTCTCGCTGTCTACACCCCAGCCCTCTGGTGTCCATATATGCCTTGCAAGTGCTCTGTTCCAGCCTCCTGAGACCTGAGGGCTGCTGAGCACACATGGCAGAGACCAGATGAGTTTCTGGAAACAGAGCACCAAGCAGTACAGACCCAGTCATGACACGGCGTGACTCTGACTTGTGTGGCTTACAGAAAGTGCTTCATTGTTATCCCAGCTGGCAGAGAGAAACATGATCGCAGGAAAGCTCCAGGCTTCAGAAGGGTCGGCACAGAGCCTCCCTTCCCCCGCCCCCCCCCCCCCCCCCGCCCATCCTCAAACTCAGGGAACGCATCTGTCAGCATCTGTTTCCCACACTACTATTAAACGGGACAGTCACTGGCAGCCAAGATCACTTTCAGATCCAGGGATGTTTCAATCTTTTGATATTGCAACGTAATGTTGTAACCTACGAAGTTCACATTCAAGAACTGTGCAAATGAATTGCAAATAAATAAGTCACACACATACAAAAAAGCCGCAGTATTTGAAGTAAAATTTTCAATTCTGTGTCAGGCCACACTCATTGTCATCCTGTGGCAAATGCAGCCCATGGACCACAGCCCTGGATATATCTAGATGTTTGGAAAAAGTTATGAGAGGCCAGAGGCCCCCAAAACATCCTAGGCTATTGTCATTGCCCTTGGAAACCTACTGTAACTAGATGGTAAGACGCTAGCTCTTTTTTTTGGGGGGGGGGTAGGGGAAGAGGATTGTTTTATTTGTTTTTGAGACAGGGTTTCTCTGTGTAACCCTTGCTGTCCTGGAACACCCCTATAGACCAGGATGGCTCAAACTCAGAGATATCCATTTGCCTCTGCCACCTGAGCGCTGGGATTATAGGCATGTGTGGCCACCACCCAGCCAAGACCCTATTTCTTAAGACACCACAGACATTAGCTATCGAACATAAAGCCGTTAATTTGGAATGGACCTGAAACTTTCCTCTGTGCTGACTAGCTTTTTTTTTTTTTAGTGCAGGGAGATGCTGTCCAGGCTGCTGGGGAGAAGAGACATCAATGGTCTTACATAGCAGCAGGCCGTGCATGCTACGTGATCAGTTTACCAGAATAAATATCGCAATGGCAGCATGACAGTTACTAAAGAACCAGCCACTTTCCGACTGGGTTCTGGGGCCTACTCCACAGAAGTCAGCTCCTGACTGGTGCTGAAAACCTGGTCAAAAACCAATGGCTGCTGAAGCCATACGCACTTAGATTGGTGCTACTTTCAGATTGGGTCACAGAAGTCTCTATTTGCAATGGGCAGGAGTTAATGATGAGACTTCTAACTGGCTAAAGCGCTGAGAACAAGTGACTCTTGAGTACTCAGTCCTAAAAAGGACATTTACATCAACCCCTGTCCTGGTTACTTCTTTATTGCTGCAATAAGACACCATGAACAAGGCAATGTATGAAAGAAAACATTTAATTTGGAGGCTAATGATTCCAGAATTTAGATTCCATGACCATCATGACAACAGATAGGCAGGTGGGCCTGGCACTGAAGCAGTGTCTGAGAGCTTCCATCTGGATCCATAAGCATGAGACAGAGAGTGAGAGACACTGGGAATGGAGTGGGCTTTTAACCTCGAAGCCCCATTGGCACACCTCATCCAACAAGACCACACCTCCTAATCCTTACCAAACAGTTCCACCAACTGGGGACCAAGCATTCAAACAGATGAGCCTATGTGGATGATTCTGAATCAAACTACCACAAAACTCCTCCAAGGATCAAGAAACATTTCAGAAGAAATAGAAGTATGGGGAAAGGAGTGAAATGAAATGCTGTCTTTGGACATGGCATGGCCATTGTACTCATGAACATACTGCAGTTGTGGTTACCTGAACAGGACCTAACAAAATGGTGCTCATGGATTAGGGAGGAGTACACAAGGCCCCAGGGCTACCTGAGGAGCTGACAGTAGTTAATGGCTAGAAAGAGTTCATTTTTCTCTTGGGGTGTGACTACAGTGGATGCCCCACACTTGCCTGTGTGCAAGCAGCGCTAACTGGGCTCAGTGGGTGATTTACAAAGGAGGAGAAGGAGATGAAGCTGGGACGTGTTGAGCAGAATAGCTGGGGGGTATTGGAGAGTGAAGCAGAGAACAGATCTAATCAAAATTCGTTCTCAGTGAATAAATTAAAATTATTATACTACGAAAAATTAGAAAGGCCATTGTTGGATGGAGCCCGAACAGACCAGACAAAGTCACTCATGAAAAATACACATAATCAAATAAACTCAGGGGTGCAGAGAGATGAGTTTTCCTAAAGGTAGAAGATTCTAGACTACCTGAGTCAGAGCAATAATGGTGAATTTTGACTGTCAACCTGATTGAACTGTGGAACATTTGTGACATCAAGGAAGCATGCTATGAAAGAGACTACAAACAGGATCAGTTTATACGGAAAGACCCGCCCTGGATGTAAAGAGCACCTAGCCATGGTCTGAGGTTCCAGCCTGACTAAAAAGAGGAGAAGGAGAAAGATAAGCAGCCACCAGTGTTGCCTGCTCTGCATCCTGGCCAGCCCACATGAGAGGAGTCTCAGCCACACACACCCCTGCCCCGTGAATTCTGCCACACCCACCCTGCACTGAGCCACGGACTTTACTCTTTCTAACTGTGGTCCAAAATAAATCCTCCTCTATTGCTTTACGTCAGGTTCTTGGTCAGAGCAACCAGAAAAGTTCCTACTACAAAGTCCTCTCTGCTTAAACCCTTGCACATAACCTGGTGTGAATCAATCCGTTTTGACAAACAGTACTACATAAATTAAAAGGCTTATGTACTGTGAAGGGAGAGAGCAAGCAGACTGCATAAAGAACAGAAGAGAACCTTTGTCAGCTGTAATTCTGAGGTGGGGTGGTTAACAGCTGAGTATATAAAGAACTACAAAAATTAAACACCAAAAATCAAAACTTCTGGTCGCCAATGAATTCTCATAAGAAAAAATGTAAACGGCTAACAAATACTTTTAGAAGTGTTGAACCTCCTTAGTAATCATGGAGATACAAATGAAAAGTACTCTGTGGTAAGATGGCTCAGCAGGTAAAAGCACTTGCTTGTTCAAATTACAAAACCTAAGTTCAATTCCCAGGTTCCACAATAGAAGAAGAGAACTGACCTCTGACCTCCACAGGCATGCCACAGCTATGGCATGGGTAGGAACACAAATAAACAAATTCTCTCTCTCTACCTTCCTCTCTCTCCCTGAATAATAAATATTTAAAAATTTAAAATGTAATTAAAAATTCATCAGCATAACAATCATCAAAATTCATCAGCATAAAAATCATCAGCATGTGAGGACATGCAGAAAGAGGAATCTTCAGTCATGGCTGGTGAGTATGTGAGCCGGCACAGCCACTGTGGAAAGCACTGTGGAGTCTTCTCAAAATGCCAAACATAGAATTAACTTGTGTCCTAGGTTCTGCACTTCTGAGTTTATTGCTGCTCTACTCACAGTATCAAGGAGATTAAATCAGCCTAGATATCAATCAACAGAGGATTGACAATTAAAGTGTGGTACATATACACAACAGAATTTTGCTCAACTGTGAAGGAAAACGAAACTTGCACCAAAATGAATGGAACTGAAAACTATTACATCCAGTGATGTAAACTGGGCTCAGGAAATCAAACCCTGCAGGCTGTCTCTCATGTGCAGATCTTAAGCACCTAATGAGTACATATGTGTGTGGATGTGGGAGAAAATGTGTAGAAGCCAGGAAACTTGAAGGGGGCTCATGGGGGGAAAGAGGCTTTAAGGAATGGGATGGAAGAATAACAGAATACATGTGACATGACAAATGAAGGGAGGGGAAAGAATGTGAGAAGAAGCACCCAAACCAAGCATGCTTGCACATGCCACAGCAGTGAGAAGGATTAGCTGGCAAAGACACCTGCCGCCTGAGTCCAAAACCCAGAACCCACAAGGTGCCCTCTGACCTCCCACATGTGCATCATGATACACACACGCACACAAACACATTCACACAAAATAAATACATAATGTATAATTTAAAGCTTTGCTAAAGCCACAAAAGATTTTCTAAAATACACATATAGAGTACAGACTTAAATCTAACCCCACACACACACCAAATATGACCATATGCCAAGATCAAATAGTAAAGAAAAAAAAATCACTTCAGGTTCTTATAAGGGAATGAAGGCGAAGGTTTCAGAGGCTTAGACTATTTTTTTAACGTTTATTTATTTATTATTTATATACTATTCTGCCTGCATATATGCCCGCACACCAGAAGAGGGCACCAGATCTCATTATAGATGGTTATGAGCCACCATGTGGTTGCTGGGAATTGAACTGTGGATCTTTGGAAGAACAACCAGTGCTCTTAACCTCTGAACCATCTCTCCAGTATTTTTTAATAGTAGTTATTTATATAGTAGTTATTCTAAATGCTAATCAAGGAACTTAATTTGGCTCCAGATTGATTGTGGTGCCCACTTTGAGGCATATTAAAATTTTAAGCCCTTCTTAAAGTGAAGAACAGTCCAGGGTCACCTCTCATAACCAAAAAGAGTCATACAAGCTGCTGAACTGCTAAGCAAGTCCTCAAGCCCTCAGGATGATAGAGGCCAGCCTTTAAGGTAGGCACTCATGTCTACATAATCCAACATGCACTGCTGAGCCTTGACTTATAGAGGGGGAAGCCTAAAAGCAAGTTTCTAAGGCCTTACTTACACTTTTATGCTGATGGAACCTGCAGCAACAGTAGAGTGGCTAGAAGATGCTGCCTGTGACTCCTGGGCAGGTCCTATCATCAACACCCTCCACTAACACAGAACCTGAGGCTCAAAGTCACACAGCTGTTAAACAGCGCAACAGCGACTCACCGCAGGGAGATCTGGCTAGACGTCCACATCCTGACTCGTGACCCAGTTCGCAGGCCAGTGTCACACACACCACTGAAAGTTACAGAGTCAGTGTAAACTGAGCACCATGGGACAATCATGTCATAGTGTGTGCCTGAGTAAGTGACTTGTAATTTATATTCATCACACTTACGTCATCAAACCACCTGAGCAACACCTGGTGACACTGTAATCTTAGCACTTAGGAAGCTAAGGCAGGAAACATCACAGCAAGTTCAAGGCTGCGTAGGGAGCTCCGGGCCAACCTGAATGGCAGGATGAGATTCTGCTTAAAACAAACGAACAGACAAACAAACAAACAAAACAAACAAACAAACCCCACAAAGCTGGGTGTGGTAGTACCAAGCCTATAATCCTGGCACTAGAGAAGCTAAAGCAGGAGGATTACCATGAGTAAAAGGCCAGGCAGAGCTATGTAATGAGTTTAAGACCAGCTTGGACTACATAGCAAAACACTATCAGAGAGAGGGAGAGGAAGAGAGAGAGGGGAATCTTAGCCTCCCCTTTCCTCCTTTTAGCCTCCCAGTCAGGCGTGAACACAGCATGTGCCACTACAGGCCAAAAACAGCAAAGCCAAGTGAATCGAACTGAGACCTACAAAACCAGGAGCCAAATGAGCCTTCTGTGTTTCCAAGGCAATTAGTTCAAGTCTGTCATAGTGATGCAAAGCCAGTGGGCACAGCAGGAGAAGCAGGTGATGGAACTGGTGAGTGGGCAGGTGGCTGCACAGAGGTATTGTGGGCTCAGAAGCTGGGCAGTGGGCACAGGGGTGTGCTTTCAGTTGTTAGGGTTTAAAGTCATACACTCAGGGGCTAGGGAGATGGCTCAGCAGTTAAGAGCACTTGCTGCTCTTCTCAAATCTGGTTCCTAGAACTCACATCTGGCAGCTCACAACTACGTGCAACTCCAGATCCTGGGCATCCAAGGCCCTTTTCTGGCTTCCATGGATACCACACACAGAGGTGGCATAAACACAGACATTTAAAGAGATAGTCGAGGCTGGTTGTGGTGGTGGCGATGGCGGGGGTGGTGATGATGGTGGCGATGGCAGTGGCTGTGGCACATTTCTTTAGTGCCAGCACTCAGGAGGTGGAGGCAGAGGCAGGTGGAGCTCTGTGACTTTGAGTCTGGTCTACAGAGTAAGTTCCACGACAGTCAAAAACAAACAATAAATAAATAAAACTGAAAGACACTTAACAATCACAAATACATGCATTCATATAATGTTTCATGTGCTAAGTATTCTATAATAAAAACCAGTATCAAGGCAAATGGGATGCACATTGGAACAGGGAACACTCTTCCACAGTGACCTACTTCCTCCAACAAGGCCACACATACTCCGACAAGGCCACACTTCCTACTAGCGCTGTGGCCAAGCATTCAAATACATAAATCCATGAGGACATTTCTATTCACACCACCACAAGAATCATATATTTCCAAGCCAAAAATCCTCAACAGTTTCTCATCATCTTCTGTAGAATAAGGCCAAAGTGTTCCATTTGCAGTCATGCCTTGGTGATCTTTGAACTCATCTTCCTCTCAGGGCTCCTGGTCACTTTGACCTGATCACTGTAAAAGGAGCCTGTGAGGCATGTCAGGTTTCCTTCCGCCCTGCTCCTGTTCTCTCTACTTAGCTAACAATGTATGTCTCCTTTACAGTGAAAAAAACAAAACAAACAACCAAAAACCCAAAAAACATTAAAATGGCTTAAAAAAAACCCAGCAATCTTTTCAGCCTTCTCTTCCTTTAATGTGCTGACTTTTTTCTTCAGTATTGTAATTTATTAACTTGGTACCTGATTAACTTGCTAGTATGTTCATTGGAGCAAAACTTCGTTTTCTTTACCGTTAGGTTTTTGTTTTGTTTGTTTCAAGACAGGGTTTCTCTCTGTGTAGTAGCCCTGGCTGTCTTGGAAAGACTCTGTAGACCAGGCTGGCCTTGAACTCATGGAGATCCACCTGCCTCTGTGTCCCAAGTGCTGGGATTAAAGGCATGGACCACCATGGCCCAGCTTTCTTTACTGTTGTATTTCAAGCACTTAGCACAGAGCCTGCTACAATCAGAGGAACCAAATAAATACAGGATAATTAATTAGGTAAATGGATAAATAAATAAATGGCTTTCCGAGTATAGGTCTCAAATTCATAACTGGTCCAGTGTCTGTTCTGAACAATAGAGTTTTTCTCAATATCAACAGGAATGTTATAATAATGCAGGGTAGCAATGTCACCTTACTGAATTTAGATGGAATCCTCTTCCTGGATTCACTAACCACTCTTCTACCATCAGGATTAAAAATCTACCAAGAACTAAAATCCACTTTATTCAAATTTAGCTTTTCTAACAATCTGTGAAGAGGTTGCAAGGTCTTGTCAATCACTCCCACAAAGTATTCTTTACAAGGGAAAAGAATTCTTACAAGGTTATTTCACAACGCAGGCAAACATCCTCAGTCAGAAGCAAAGAAGCTTTTTCTTGGTATGTAGCATGATAACACAGGACAATAATCTGACTTGCTAATGTCATGATTTCCTGTTGGCTTAACTCTTTTAGTAAAAGGAGGCAAAATGAGGTTGTACAGATGAAAGTGAGCTGGGGCCTCACAGGCACGGTGCTTTACTTTATAATTTTTATTATTTGCATACAAAGACTTAGGTTTCATTCTGGCATTTCTTTCAAACAATTTGTTTTAGTTGTTTCCCCCCCCCCTTTCCTTTCCTACCTCCCCTGTCTCTCTTCCTCTCTTCTCCTCCCGTCTCCCTTCCTTTTTCCTCCCTTGTACTTGATTGCTTCGGCTCACTCCTTTCCACATTCGTGTTATACAACACCTTTTACTTTCTTTTGTAAAATTTGTTTTTACTAAGAACACACCACTTAAGTTTTGGAAAGATTTGTCTAAAAACCACACTGTAATTTTATTGTAATCCTCTGTAATTTATAACAATGTTATGTGTTAGCATTTACCTTCTTTCTGATATATAGGATTGAAACACAACAACAACAACAACAACAACAACAACAAAGACAAAGAGACAGACATGAGTCCCAGCTCTGAAATGTTACATAATCCTAGTTTGACTACCTTAGCATCAAGGGAAACTATCAATGTTATCCAAACAGCCAAAGACAGTTTGTGTGGGTGGGGAGTTGGAGGGATAGAGTGCAGCGGTAGGACACTTGTGAGGCATGCATAAGGCCCTAGGTTCAATCTCAAGTGTGCAGGCACACCCACACACGTACGTATATGCACATGTAGGCACACACACACTCATGATATCTGAGCAAGAGCTAGACATAGTAGCACAGGCCTGTAATCCCAGCTACTTAGGAGGCTAAGGCAGAAGGATAACAAATTACAGGTCACCCTGGACTACCCCATGAAGTCAGGACCAGCATGGGCAACTTCATGAGGAACTGCCTCAAGTTTAAAAATATATAATAAAATAGATAGATAGACAGATAGATAGATAGATAGATAGATGAAGCAGGTCTGATTTTCAAGATGCCCTAATTTTATCACATAGTACAGACTCTAGGCTATGGGAGTCAAGGGCAGCCTGGGTTAGAATTTCAGAATTTTGTTTCTGAGCAGGCAGTGGTGGCGCACAGCTTTAGTTCCAGCACACAGGAGACTGAGATAGCCAGATCTTTTGAGGCCACGCTGGTCTACAGAGTTCCAGGATAGCCAAGGCTACACAGAGAAACCAAAAAAAAAAAAAAAAAAAAAAAGAATTCCACCCCTGTCAGCTGGCTGTTAGCTCTGTGTCCCTGAAAGGATTATCATATATACTCATATCCTAGCAAGTCTTAAAAATTATGCAGGCAGGGTACTGGGGACATGGTTCAGCTGACAACGTGCTTGTCCCACAAGGAGAACTTCAGTTCAGCTCACATCTGTAATCCTGGCAATGGGAGAATGGATACCATGGCTAACCAGTCTAGGCAATCCATGAGCTCTGGATCCAGTGAAAGACCCTGTCTCAAAAAGTAAGGTAAACCTGACTGGTGATGCTCAGCATCAATATGTGGCACACACACACATGCACACGCACAATTTAGCTGTAAGGAAAAATGTAATTACCCTGTGCTGAATGGTATGTACTTGTATCTCCAGCACATGGGAGGCAGGGGCAGGAGATGTAGGAGTTCAACGTTATCCTCAGTTACATTGGGAGTTCAAGGCCAGCCTGAACTATGTGAGACCCTGCCTCAAAAAGCCAAAAATAAAAAAGAAGATATGAATAACAAAGACAATAAAATGTGGTTAAAAAAAAAAAACAAAACCAAACTCCACAAGAATAGAAATAGCGATAATCAGGTTAGGCAAAATAAGTCACACTCAAAGGAAAAGAATAGAAAAGAAAAAAGGTACAGCGTGTCTCCACTCATGTTGAATCTAGATTTAAATATTTGTAAGCGTGTGTATATGTATTAGGATAAAACAGTGGAAAGAGGTAGGAATCAAGTTGAGGCAGGACAGAGTGAATAGGAGCAGAGTACAGGGTCCATTCACATGAAAATGTCCAAAAGAAACCCTGTTACATTTAAGAATAAAATCAACATGTTATTTAGGCTTTAGACCTGGTGTGTAGTTCGGTGGTTCAATGAGTGCTTAGCATGCTCATGGCTCTGGGTTTCATTCTCAACACACACACACACACACACACACACACACACACACACACACACACACCAAATATTTAAGATTTTCATGAACACCAACAACCAAACTTTACTAGGGCACTCCCCAATCCCTTGCGTTTATTTCAAACCTGAGTCCCCAAGGCTTCAAAGCGAAAACGAAAACGTGAGGCACTGCAGTCGATGAACTATGATTAACTAAGAGTTCCTGCAAGCGTCCAGGGGATTGAAACAGTCACCCCCTGTTCTTAGAGAGGAGGTTCCCCCTTATCAAATACTTGAGCAGAGAATCACCGCAGTTACGTTGGAGAGCAGACATGTGTGTTTTCTATGGGCAACTTCCGCCTCCCACGGTCCCCTGTGGCCCAGCGAGGGTGGGTCGGTGTTCACAGCTGGCCCGAACCCCCACTGCCAGGCCACTTCCCCAACTGCCCACGGCAGCACAGACCGAGCAGGACCCGCATGGAGGGGTAGCAGCGCGCCCTACCTGGATCAGCCCTCGCTGGTGCAGGGCGCTGTGCACACAGCCCGGGACAGTTCCCGGTAGCACCAGGGAGCCGTTACCGTTGCTCACCCGCCAGCTCCCCCTCAAGCTGAAGCTCGGACTGGACACCGCGCAGCCCGGCCCGCCCAGCGCCAACAGTAAGAGCAGTTGGAGACGCATGCTGACTGTCAGCAGCAGGGACCCGGCAGTGACGCCCCAGCCTCGGCAAGGCCTGGCCACTCTGTCCCCGCCCAGCGCCCGGACCCGCCCCCAGGTCAGCTGAGCGCTCCCCGCGCCCCGCTGGGAAGGAATGCGGCTGGGACCCGCCACCCGGGTGCTAGGCAGGGCTCAGGGCCAGGGTCGCTGCGCCCTGAGCCCTCCTGAAGCTCGGCTCCTCGCTCCAGCTCGACCTTGTAAGTGGAAACGCGCATCCGCAGGGTGCAAAGCGACAGAAAGATCTGGAAAGCCGAGTCTGAGCATTTGGGAGACCACAGGTGGGCATCTACAACAGTGTGCAGGCACTGCACGGGGAGATCTGCCGCCACGCAGGGCCCGCGGATTTGCAGACGTGGTCCCAGGCTGCAGGGTCTGCCGGACTGAAGGCAACCTGCCTGCACGACCTGCTAGGACTAAACAGTGCTAACTATAAACTGGCAGGGTTGCATCAACCGTTAGCTGAGAGGCCCCATGTGCTCTCTGTTAAGGGCGGCTGCATCGTGTCCTAAGCCTTGTGGAGTTGCTTCTGGGGCTGCCAGGAAACTGCGTTAGTGCTACAGGTGAGTCTGAAATCCCCTCCGCTGCTGTGGGGTTGGGCAAGCAACAGAATACCCATTTCCTGAAGTTAAAAAAAAAAAAAAGCAGACCCTTTTGGTCCTGGGTTCTTGTGCTTTAAAACAAAGCATCCCACATTTATCTACTTATTAATTTCATGGAGGGGTTGGAGGGGGTTCCTGCCACAGCGTGCATGTGAGAGTCGGAGAACAGCCTGTCAGAGGATCTTGCTGGAGCTCTCATCTTCCACCACGTGGATCCCAGGGATAGAACTCAGGCGTCAGGCTTGGAGGCAGTCTCCTTTAACTACTGCGCAGTCTCATCAGCCCCCGGGTTCTTTTCAGAGACACCCCTGACCCACAGAAAAGAATTTGAAAATTATCAAGAAGTATCTTCTACAATTTAAGCAAGGAGTTGGGAGAAGCTTAAGAACAGACGGCGATGCTCGGCTGACGAAGTTCAGACTTCTCAGGACCAAAGAACGAGCACAGGTTTTGAAGTTGGTGTTTTCTGTGGTTTTGAAGTCACAGTGCTTAAAAGATTAAGGGAGGAGCAGGGAGTGGTACCCCAACAGTTGGTAAGTCTAAACAAATGGTGACTGTCTGTAACCTATAATCATAGCACTTGGGAGACTGAGGTAATAGGATCAGGAGTTCAAGATCATCCTTGTCTACATATGGATTTTGAGTCCAGCCTGTTAGTATTTATAAATGATGCCATGCACACAACCAATCTTATATGAAGGAGTTTATTAGATGGAGATGGAAAAAGATAGGGAGGAGAGGGGGGGGGGATTGGGAGAGGGGCACCCTGGCAGAGAAAGATGGAAGACCTAAACAGCAAGGAGCAAGGAAGCAAGAGAGAGAGTTGGGAGTGGCAGACCAGTTATACCTGAAGTACCCGGCACAGATGATATCATAGGATGTAGGTACTGACATAGGGTGTTGTCAGGCCCCTAAAAGTCCCTAAGGGCAAGCCAGTTGAATTGCCTGCACAACATAACATAGCCTGTGCTGCAAGAGACATATCTACAAAAAAATAAGAATAGCTGGGCTGGAGAGCTGTCTCAGTAGGTAGGAGCACTGTTTTTGTTTTGTTTTGACATTTGATTTTCAGGAGTCAACTTGATACTCAGAGGGCTAGCTCTCATCCTCACTGACTGTCATTAGATTTTTGAATGTGGTAACAGGCACCCAAGGTATCATGGTGTAGAGCTTGTTTGCTGAGTCCTCAACCTCATTTCATTTTTTTCCGGACAAATGTACATGGATACAATATGGGCTATTCCTTATTTCTTTGCCTTTATTGAGCCTGGTTATCAATGCACACATCTGGAGTTCCCGTCTCCCTCATGACTAATGTCCAGATGTTTTTTTTGAGTGCCCAAAGGGCACGCTTCTTGAAGCCCACTCCCATGAATGCACTTGTGAATGTTGACAGGGTACTTTCGGGCCACCACCTTGTTGATGGCAGAATGTCTCTTCTTCTTGCCACCTTTCTCAGTGGGATCCATTCTGCCAGGCCCAAGTTCAAGAGCACTCATTCTTGCAGATGACCTGGGTTCAATTTTCAGCACCCACATTGTGGCTTACAACCACCTGTAACTCCAGTCCTAGGGGATCCAAGACCCTCTTAGACTTCTGAGTGTGCCAGACATGCTTGTAGCGCACATTCCTACACATGGGAGAAAGATACAGACTCACATTAAATGATAACATAAAATATTTTAAAAATTAACGTAATAATAGCAAGGGAGACTAACTCTGTAGCTTTAGGTGGGAAATGCTCCTTTGGAACTGCTCCCCTAGATTAGGAACACAGAAAAAGAGCCTCGCAAATCACTCCCCAGCCAGAAGCGACAAGTGTGGAAATTCCTAAATCCCTCAAGAATGAAGAGGGAGAGGGAGAGCCAGCCTGATAAAATAATGGTTTCAAAAGCTTGACACTTGCTATAGTTCCTAGACTCCCAAATATCATAAGGAATAAAAGCGTCTGTGCTCACCACTAGGACACGGTGTGTCAAGTATGCATAATGGTGGCAAGCTAAACCCCATGGGAAGTAACAAGTAAGAGTGGCACCCTGCCCAAGGTAGTAAGAGGTGTCATCCACAGGACATACAATGTCAGCAAGCTGCAAGACTAGTCTTCCCCCGAGGGAGCCCCCGAAGAACAGCAACATTTCCTTCAAGTGTGGTTATCCACCTGGGAGGAAGGGGGTCCCGGAAGCAAGGACAGCTACAGAGAAGCAAGCGGATAGAAAAAGAAACCATTAACCCTCCTCTCTTGAGCTGGGCTGTTGGGAAGAGAAATATTTCAATCATATGTAAGGCTAAAATCTTAAACTGAACCGAAGTGGACTTTTTAAATACCTGCAGTGTGCTAGCTAGTTTTTTGTTTGTTTGTTTGTTTGTCAAGTCTACACAAGCTAGGGCCATCTGGAAAGAGAAAATGCTTGAGAAAATGCTCCCATCACATTGGCCTGTAGGCAAGCCAGTGAGCATTGTCTTGGTTAATGACTGATGTGGGAATTCCTAGCCAACCCTGGGAAGGTGAGCCCAGCATTTACAATAAGTAGGTTGGGTAGGCTATGGAGAGCAAGCCAGGAAGCCCATGTTCCCCCATGGCTTCCATTCTACCTCCAGGTTCCTGCCCTGAGGTCTTGCTCTGACTTCCCTCAGTGATGGGCAGTAATGAGGGCATGTAAGTCAAACAAACCCTCCCAAAGGTCCTCCCCAAGTTCTTTCTGGTCAACATTTTATCACAGCAAAGGAAGTAAAACTAATATGTGTTATTAAGAAAACAGAATGAAATTGAAATAGATATCAGCAGATGTATGTAACTGCAGGCAGAAGGCAAGGAACCTAATTACCACAAAGTGGTTACAAAAGCATAGGCTATTATTCCTCAGGCTTCTCTTAAGGGAACTGTTGGCTATAGTGTAACCTAGGAGTTCACATGCAGGAAGCCCATCTCTAAGTGACCCACATGAGATAAGATACAGAAAGGTCCCATTTTATTGGTGCAGGCCTGTAATCTCAGCTACAGGGGAAGGGGAGCCAGGGGATCACAGTTCAAGGTCAACTGTTGGCTGTAGCATGAGTTCAAGTCTAACGTGGGCAACTTAGTAAGATCCAGTCTCAAAATAAAAAGGGTAACAAATGCTAGGCTCAGTGTTAACATATTTATCTACCTCTTAGAAGGCCCTGGGTTTATTTTATAGTGTCATCAAAGCAAACAAACAACAGTGAAAACATATTTATAAAACCCATAATCTAAATAATTAGGGCTGGAGAGATTGGTTAGTAGCTAAGAGCACTGACTTCCTTCCAGAGGATCTGGGTTAGCGTCCCAGCACCTACATGGAGGCTCATAACAATTTGTAGCTCCAGTATTCAGGGATCTGACATCCTCTTCTTCACAGGCAAAGCATACATGCAGGGCACAGACATACAAGCAGACAAAATACCCATACACATAAACTTAAAACAAGTACATTATTTTAAGGAATAACACAATTTTAATCATTTTTAAATTTTTTAATTAAATGATAATTTTAAAAAGCTAAAGAAATAACGTAACTCCAGTTTCTGATCTGGAATGTTGGGACTGGGCCTGCTGACTTTCCTAGGTGTTATGACAAGGAACAACTTGAAGACTCCAAATCTAAGAGTACAGTTTATTGTGGGGAATGGACAGCACAATGCACAGTGGCTGGGACACCTTACATCAAGAGGCAGTGATGAGGCAAGAGCCCCGACTCTTCCAGAGGACCTGGGTTTGATTCCTGGTACCTATATGGTAGCTTGCAACTGCCTGAAAGTCCTCTTCCAGGAGATCCAATGCCCTATTCTGGCCTCCTCAGACACTAGGCATGCACACAGTTCATAGACAGGCAGACCTGTGGGCAAAACACCCACATTTGAATTAGGCAAAACAAAGAATTTTAAAGTAGAAAGCCAGGAATGCTAATGCTCCCTGGCGTCTGCCTTTCTTTTTATTCAGTCCAGGACTTCAGGCCCTTGAGAAGGTGTCACTCACATTCAGAACGGTTTTTTGCCCACACTTCTTGGGAAAAACACTCTCAGACTGTGCAAAGTCATGTCTCTTAGGTGACTATAAATCTAGTCAAGGGCCAGCGAGATGATGAAATGGGTAAGGGTACTTGCCACCAAGCCTGACAACCTGAATTCAATTCCTGATTACAAGACTTAGAAGGTTGTTCTCCATATGTATACAAACAGGTACACACACACACACTTACACGCCACCCCCCACTACAGAAGCTGTCTTTGAGTACAGTCAACGCATCAGTAGGTATAATGTAGCCGAGAGAAAACATTTTCTGAGCTTGAAAATGTCAACAGAATCTTTCCAAAGTATAAATTAAAGCCAGATAAACATGCTGAAAAGAATTAGACAGAATATCCAAGAGTGGTGAGGCAGCTGTGGAAGCTGTCACCGAAATTAGTTAGAGATGCCGAAATCTCTAGCAGACATGAATTAGTGACACCATAGGAAAAAGACAGCGAAAGGATGTCATCACATGACGTGGTGAGGAAGTAATGACTGAGAATTTCACCCATCACAGGTACAGGAAGCTCAGAGAGGACAGTGAACAAAATAAATGATAACGACTAAGCAAATATATCTAGGCATACCTTAATCAGATTGTAAACAATCAGAGGTAAATGAAAGTCTTGAGAGCAACAACAGCACAAGAGGAGGAAAATCTTTCAGGAACTGCAGAAGAGCCATCGTCAGCTGATAGCCAGCTTCTTGGGGGCCCATGCAAGGGAAAGGGAGTGGCATGAAATACCTAAAGTGCTGAACAGGAAACATAGCAAGGCAACTCTATGCCTTGTGAAATCATCCCTCCAAACCCAAAGAGAAAGACTTCCTGATTTCTTCAAGCTGCTTTATGCTCTCTCTGTCCATTTCTTTTCTAATAATGTGGCTGTTATGAATCTTTTAATCTCTTGTTTTTTGTTTTGTTTGTTTCCAGTTTAAAAAAAGCTTTTTAGAGGCCTGGAGCCAGCTCAGTGGGTAAAGAAACCCATGTGAAAGTGGAAAGGGAGAATCAGCCCCTAAAGCTTATCCTGTAGGTATGCCTGAACTCACATACAGCCCTCCTTCCCACTGCCTCTGTCCCTCCCTCTCTGTAAAAGAAGCTTTTCATTTTCAGATGTTTTTGGACTTGCAGAAGCATCATAAAATTGGTGCAAAGATGCCCCTGTATTGCTCAGCCAGATTTCTTTAGTACTTCACATATTATAAAAACCCAGAATACTAATCAACTCTAAGAGTTAATATTGATATCATACTATCAAATAATTTATACTCAGATTTTCATTTTCCATTAACTGTTTGGGGTGCAACATTCAGTCCAGAATTTGTATTCCATCTAGTTATCATGTTTCTGTTTCCTTCCAGTTTGTGAAATTTCCATTTATAACTCAACATTTTGAGGCATGCTGGGAGTTATTTTTCAGAATGTCCTTCAGAGCTTGGATTGTCTAAAATTTGCATAATTAGGTTGAATGTGTGTGTGAATAGAGAAGACACCGAGAGTGGTGAGATGTCCCTTTCAATACAGAACACTGTATCGGTGTGTGTCATGCACAGTAACCTTGCTTGTGTGGTTAAGGTAGTCTCTGCCAGGTGTCTCCAGAGGAAGCTGCAGTTTCCTGCTTTGTAAGTAACAAATATTGGGGTATGGGATGATAGTTTGAGCCTATGTGAATATCCTGTTCCTGTTAGAGATTCACCATTGAATTCAACTTTCGTTGGCAGGCATTTCCCGCAGCCAGTGTTGTGTTTTGTAGATAAATCTGTCACAGTCTTCGTCCCTCATTTACCTACTCACTGGAATTCCCAAAGAAGGTGGAATCTGTCCCTGAAATATGTTCTTCACTTCAGTGCTAGGGATCTAACACACAACCTGATGCACATCTGGTAAGCATCTGTCTCCAATCTACACTCCTGGTTTCCACATGCTGCATTTGAACATGCCTACCTAACTTACTGGATTCTAACATTTGTTATCTTTACCCACCCCAAATGGCCTTAAAACTCTTAATTGCTATTTTATGCCTCTCCTTAGTTTATACCTTTTTGTTTAGTTTTAGAATTAAAAAAAAATGTTAGACAAGCATGGAGCTATATGGTACTTTCTCTAATCACAGAAAAAATTGTTTCATAGTTTTGAATTTCTCACTTTCTTTACTTTTTGAGGTATTTAAGGTTTCTAATTTTGTCATCGGTGAGGGGCAGAGGCACAGCTGCACATCCTCCTCAGCTGTTTGAGTTCTTTTTTGAGGAGTCACGCACACACACACACACACACACACACACACACACACACACACACACACGGTGCCGCATGAGTGTTTTGCCTGCATATGTATGTCTGTGTAAAAGTGTATTGCACTCTGAGTTCGGAAACCAGAATACCTTGAAACTGAAGTTACAGATGGTTGTGGTTGCTTGGAATTGAACCTGGGTCCGTCCTCTGGAAGAACAGCCAGTGTTCTTAACTGTTGACCCCTATCTCCAGCCCTGTATTAGTTTGATTACAAAAATTTCTATTCCATGTAGGATTTATTTAGGTACTTGCAGTGCCTTTACTTGCTAAACCATTCTCCAAATCTTTTGCTTTTGCTCTTAAGTGAATGTCCATATATATATATATATATATATATATATATATATATATATATATATATATATATATATATATATATATAATTTTTTTTGGTAGATAATTTACTAGTTTTTGTCTACTTGCTTTAAATTTCTTCTTTTCTATTCAGCACAATGTCTCAAGGTGTTGATGTTTTTTCTTTCTATTTAAGCTTCAAGCTGGTTTACTTAATCTTAAATATAAATTCTATTTTAGAAAAAAATAGCCCTTTTCTCTAAATTTTCAAAACTTGCTTTTACTCCATTCCCACATTATTATTATTATTATTATTATTATTATTATTATTATTATTTTGTTTTTAAGAGTGTAAGGCCAGGCTGGAGCAATGGCTTAGTGATTAAGAGCATTGTCTGTTCTTCCAGAGGTCCTGAGTTCAATTCCCGGCACCCACACAGTCACATACTTATTTTATTTTATTTTTGAGACAGGGTTTCTGTTTTAGCACTGGTTGTCCTGGAATGACAACCAGTAGACATGACAACTTAGATCATGGTGGCCTTGAACTCACAAATGATCCACCTGCCTCTGCCTCCCAAGTGGAGCTGAAACATTTTAAAAAAGTAGATTGATATAAAATTAACCATTCAAGATTACACAGGGTAATTATGTTTTAGAGTGTTTAAAATGTTCCATAGCCATTACTTAGGACATTTTCAGAGACCCCTGTTCTTAGTAGGCAATAACTTCCCATTCTTCCTTCTTAAAGCTGGGCACACATCAGCATGCTGTTTCTGTAGGTTTAACTATTCTGGTTGTTCATATAATGTGGTGTCTTTATGTTTACTTTTGTTCTCTTAATGATTTTAAGATCTAGCCACATTCTAGCATATATGGCTGAACAGTTATTCAAAAATATAAAACCCAAAATTTCTAATTATGAAAAAATGCACATCTTCATATACATTACCATTTGTTTAAATGCTTGTTTTCATTACTCTTATATATGTATTTAGGAATGGATTCCTGAGTCGTCCAGGGCTGCTGCATGTGAGGCAAGTGTTGGGCTACTTAAGTTGCACCCTGAGCCTGTTAACTTCTGAGGAGCTACCAGACTCCTTTCACGGGTGCTGAAACTCTTAAATTCCTATCAGAAAAGCCCAAGTTTGTTTCTTCAAATCTGCAGCAAAATAATTCTCCATTAAAAAAAATGTGTATAGACGTTATGTCTGTACCACATGGGGTTAGGGTTAGAGTCTAGAAGGCATCATATCCCTCTGGGACTCGGGTTATAGTTAATTGTGCACTGCTATGTGGGTTCAGAGAATCAAACCTGATTCCTTTGCAAGAGCAGCCAAGTCTCTTAATTGCTGAGGAATATCTCCAACCCCACAATTAGTCATCTTAATCAGTATAAAGCAACACCTCATTGTGACTTTTATTACCATTTCACTGATATTAATGATGCTAATAGCCATGTGCTTGTTGGCCATTTGCATATTTTCTTTAGAGAAATGTTTCCTACTTTTATTTGACTGTTTAATAGGGTTATTTTTACAATTTCTTCGTATTTTTGGATTTTAGATCCTTATATTTGTAAATGGTTTTCATTCTGTACATTTTCCAAAGGTCCAAGAATATTTTTATTTACATGGCTGTCTCAGTACTTTTTTGGATGAGACTACTTTGCCAGTTGAATAGTTTTGCTATCATGTGAAATGTGAATTGACCAGAAATGCATGGTTCTTCATTTCTATTTTTAAAAAACCTATGCTTCCCCCTTCCCCAATACACCATTTGGTTAGTGTGGCTTTGTTAGCTTGTAGTTAAGTCTAGAGAGTGCATAGTTATAATCTTTTGCCTTTGTTCCTTGTAATTTCATGTAAAAATTTAAATCTACAGAGAACTTGGACTTTGACAGGAATAGCAACTGAATCTAGGTTGTTTTGATCATATTACCTCAATAGCATAAATCTAATACATAAACACAAGATTTCCACGCTTGGACTCAGCAAAAGTTATTCTCAAAAAAATTTAGCCATTATAGTTAACATGTTACTTTTGTTATAAAACTTTGGTTTCATATTCTGTAACTTAGTGGTGTATGCATGAATTCTCTAGGAGCTCCCACACATACCACTTGGGAAACATTTCAGAGTTGTTTTTTTTTTTTTTTTAATGTAGATGTGTGTTGTCTGTGTATATGCTACACTTGCACAAGTACTGATTGGGGCTAGGAGAGGAGGATCAAAGCACTCAATGCTATTCAGTCAGTGTGGTTGCTGGGAGTAACTCTTGGGTCTTCTAGAAGAGGAGGTGCTCATAAGTGCTGAGCCATCTCTCCAGCCTGGTGACATCTTTAATATTTGAAAAGTTGTACCACTTTCCTCATTCATAGGCTATTAGCTTATTTTTAGTATGTTTATTGGCTACCAAATTCCTGCAAGGTACTTTTTTCCCACTCAAGACAGGGTTTCTCTGTGTAACCTTGACTATTTACAGACCAAGCAGGCCTCACACTCAGTGACCCTCCTGTGCTTGCTTCCCTGAGAAGATTAAAGGCATGCACCACCATGCGGCTCAGGGTTCTCTTTATTTGGGATGCTCCATTGATTTGGAACCACTTTAAATTCTCTCCAGTTTTCTAGGACCACCATTTTGGATACAAATCTTCACCTAAGTCTTACCATAAATTCTTATTTTCTCTTGGAGTTTTGACCATGACCGCAAAGTTGATGGTAAAAGACTAAATGTATCAAGAATGAGTTCACAGAAGACAGTATGACATTTTAAAGTTCTTCCCAAGTGTTTTACAGTTTGTAATTATCTGTTCTAATAAAATAGTTTGCTGCAACATAATCTACAGTACTCTAAAGCTGAGACTCAAACTGAGTCACAACCCCACCTGGCAAGCAAATAAGTGGGCTACAAACAAGATCAACAGTAAACATTTACAAAATGCAGCTATCAAAAAAGCAGTCCAAAGTTTGTTTTTTAGAGAATTCTCTAGGAACTCCCACACATGTCACTTGGGAAACAATTTTTTTTTCCCCATTTGAAAGACTAATTTTTCTTTTTTTAATGTAGGTGTATGTTGGAAGTAATCTGAATTTTTGGCAGTGCTCTCCCAAGTCACTTCACATTGGTTCTGAATAACATGCACTGCATATAGCAGCAGGCCACAAAAACAAATGATATTTGTTCTGTAAATTTTATCTACTGTACAGTTTTCTACTTACAGACCCAGGCTCCCTAGAAAACCTACATCTCAAACAGCAGCATAGAACAGGTGTTCAACATTATCCTACCACTGTTTAGCATGTAAGCATCAGTTCAGTTTGTGTTGGAATGTTTGATTTTTATTGTTTTCACTTGTCAACTTGTTTTAAACTGTTTAGGAAATGTGGCTTGGGTTAGTATTTATGAGTAACCTACTCTTCGTTGATGATTCAAAAAATTAAAAACTTCAACTCAAACTCTAACACTGAATGAAGATGCTTTTCATGTACTCGCTATACCTAAGATTGATGAATGCAAAATAAACACACCCATTTCAAAATGCTCATCTTCCAAAAATGTTTAAAAGTTATATACACCTATATACTCATACTCAGAATTAAGTAAAAAAAAAATCATTGGGGTGAGAATAAGATGTTCTAGACAGTAAAGGTTAAAAATTATATTCTGTACTGTAATGGTATAGCTGCTAGACATTTAAAAAGACTAAACCACAAACTATTATTTGCGTGCCACTGCTACCTAAGAAAATGAACATTCAATACAAAGACAAAACCCTCCCCTCATGAAGTTTACATTTAAGAATAGATCAAAACAAGTATGCATTACAGAGCAGTAGTCCCAATGCACTCTATAATTGATACATTGTATAAAATGGAATGCTCAAAAAATGCCACTGTCATTAGAGATATACCATAAAAAAAAAAAAGCCATACAGCATGTGGCATAAAAGTATTGTCTGAATGAAGAAAGCCCATTATGTGTCTGCAAGCACCTGGGTGAACTGAGACTAGTGATGGAGTGGAACAAAGATACAGGTTCAGATGGAAAACCATGACTAGGTTAAGCATGGTGGTATGTGCCTTTAACCATAGGAACAGGCAGGCATGTCTATAAATTTGAGGACAGCCCTTTTCTACTTAAGTGAACTTCAAGCTACACAGTAAGACTCTCAAACCAAAACTATGGCATGGCACCATTGGCCAGTATTGTAAATGAGATGGGGTGCAATAATTCAAAAATTTTAATTAATGCTTCATAACACATTGTTAGGATGGTTTATGGCAGAACCTAGAAAAACAATCATTTTTGATTTGGAAGTCAAGACACCTATTTTGGGTCAGTAGAGGTGAGTAACCACACTTGAGGGCAAGAGGCAGTTTTGTCTCCAGGGAATGCGAAGCCTTCTGAAGATGCTCTTTAGATAGCCAGGTGTATGACAACAGGAAGACAAGTGATAAGATAGCCAGCCCTTTGCTTTTATGCACCAA
This sequence comes from Pachyuromys duprasi, assembly GCA_028658305.1. Lineage (NCBI taxonomy): Eukaryota > Metazoa > Chordata > Mammalia > Rodentia > Muridae > Pachyuromys > Pachyuromys duprasi. Next base: position 63,422,798 of record CM053744.1, read on the forward strand.
GGACATCATAAGTTACTTGTTTAGTTGTGGTAAGTGAATTAGAAATTAATCCTAGCACTGGGAGAGGCAGAGAGATCTAAATTTGTGACCAGCCTACAGAGCCACAACAGCCAAGGCTACACACAGAAACCCTGTCTTGGGAGGAAAAATTGAAGCCAGGTGGCGGCCTTTAATCTCAGTGCTCCAGAAGCAGAATCCGTTGATATGAGTTCAAGGCCAGTTTGGTCTAGAGTGAATTCTATGACAGCCAAGAACACAGAGAAACCTTTTCTCAAAAAATGGGGGAAAAAAAAGCCAGCATAAACTATGTGTCTTGAGTTAATCATTGAAGAAAATAAGGCTAAGGTCCAAGTAGCAAGAAAGAGGGCAAGTGGTAGCCAGACTTATATTTTCCTTGTCTAAGCAGTACTGCACTCATTTGCTACCAAAAGCTGTTTCCAAATGTTTACCATTGATTTTCTCACTGCATTGAGGAAACTGTTTTGCTCAAAAACAAGCATCTTCAAACCTTAACCTCCACTGAGAAGTCAGGTAACCAGCCTAATAATGAGGAACAAGTAACATGTTCTCTAGAGTTGCAAGTATAGCCAGTCTTTGAGTCACTTGTTGGTCTTTACAAGGTATTAGGCTCCACATTTCAGTTTTTAAACCAGAAGTGGGGACAGGACCTATTGGCTAGTATTCTAAAACATCCCAAATGACTGGTTTTGAATCACCGAAAATCACCATTCTAATCCTCCCTACACCGTAATAGCTGCTCCAATGTTATGTTTAAAACTCAAGCTTGTATTATTAAGTCCAAGTGCAGACTTCATATTAGCTGGAATTACCAAGTAAGACCAAAGTGTGTTTAAACACAGACTTTAATGGTAACAATTCCTTTAAGCTCAATTACTTCAGCTATTACAAGTCTTATGCAGATGTCACTATTAGACATTTAGTGACTTGCACTGGGTTCCTCATAAAAGACAAATTCACTTAGAAGTGTAACCAACAGTCATTGAACAGTTTTGTTATGTCAACACAAAACATGACTAATTTTAGTATTCCCCACCCCCCAAAATCACGAACACAGCATGATCAGTGTCTTAAGTATACTTCAACTAACCCATTAAAATAAAAAGTGAGTGTTTCACTACCCCTGAGACCACTAGTTAACTGTGGTTCATACTTTTAAATGTGAGCACACCCACACAATCAGTTAAAAAAAAATCTGATTATCACATTGCAATCCCGCCCAAGAAAAAGTCAAAAGGAAATTTACCATTAATAGGTCAACTGGACTCTAAAGACAAATTTAAATTTTTAAACAGTTATGCATTAAAAGGTATAGGACACAGTCTACATCAATATTCCACCTAATACTTTAAGTCCTATACCTGGCACTAGTGATGCCACATACTACCGGGTAGGGTAAAGGAGAGCAAATTCTTGGATTCTTTTGAAAAATCTCATCATGGGTGATCCCTAAGTGTCCATACATTCAGAATGTTGGTTTTCCAGGTACTCTGTTCTCTTAAACCTGGAGAAGCCTCTATGGCTTATTCCCTTAGAAGCGACATATGAAATGTATAAAGCATCAAAGATAAGAGAACTGGACATACCCATTAATTCTGACAATGGTTTAAGGAAGTAATCTGTTAAATACCAAAGGGGAGAAAATCATCAATTTGAAAGCCAATTAGGGATCCACTGGCTTTATAAAAATGTTATATTCGGCTTTCAAGACATACACCTACTAAAGCTGTTTTGAGTACAACAGTCTCAGAAAGGATTGTTTTTGTAACAGAGCCAAATAGTGTTCCTATTCTTGTGGAACACTTGATTTGAACCCAAAAGTTTAATGACACCTACCCTGAAGAACCCACAATTTTAAGCAAAAGGTTAAATGGGGGAAGGGGTGAGAAGAAACTCAATGAAAAAAATTGTATAAGCTGAACTGGTATTTCCCAATGTAAGTACTTATTACAGAATAAAGCCAGAACATCTTAAGGCATGCACTTCCAGTTTAGAGAAGAACCTAAGTCAACAAATCATGTCCAAATTACATACTTAAATGCTTATAAAAAATTAAGCTTTTACAATTCTAGATTTCCATATCTGTGTGCAGACAAGGAATAAGATTGCACGTAAATATAAGCAGTGCAAAAATGTGGAAGTGGAGACATCACATGTGCTAGAAAACCAAATACAAGACTAAGAAATAAAGCAATGGATAAATCAAAGCCAGAAAAAGGTGAAACTTTAGGTTCAGAAATAGGGTGAATAGTAATGCCCTTATTACTACAGATTTAGTGGCACAGATAGCACTTATCAAACAACAATCCAATAGCATTGACTTTTTATTCATTCATGTTAAGTCACCTGAAATGGTATCTGTTGCATTTAAATGCTCATTAATGTAAATGGCTGAACAAATCCATCTCAATGGATAGTCAATATCCCACAGTTAAGTCACTTCAACACAGCCTCATGACAACTCCCACACCAAAACAGTACTTTATTTTGTAAATTTGACCCATTATTACTCCCAAGTTATATATATATATATTTTCAGCTGTTAAGTGTACAAGATGAAGAAAATTTTAGTTAGAAGGGGATGCACCTGGAAAATAAATTTCTTGAACTCCATATACACGTTTCAAAACTGCTGAGTCCCAAGTCCACTTATGAACTCTAGGGCTGCCAGAATCATGTGCAGCATATTAAAGCTACACTAATTGAATAGCTTATTAATTCTGCATAAATCAGGTTAAGCAATGTGTCAACCTGTAACAGACTGCACTTTAACTGAACATGGCAATATATTCAACTCTTTTGAACTTTACATCATCATTTGATGTCAAACAATGAAGCAAATCCCAACAGTATATACAAAAACAGCTTTGCATTTACAAAGGATTGTTTCCCATACTGATTAATCCAGGCAGCTAACTCATTGGTTTATGCAACTTTATTGAAGAAAAATAAATCAATTACTAGGAGAGCTATTAGTTGATCACTCATCCATTGACAACTCGCATCATTTATTCAGTGCTATATTAAACAGTATTGGAAGATAGATTAACTAATAGCTCCAAGCCTCCTAACAATTTAAATGAAAATTACAAAATGTTTTGAGACCCTATTTTGGAATACAAAGGGTGTTTGACTTCCAATTTCCATTCTCTGTAGAACAAGAACAGGTCATTCCTTTATTGACATGCATAAAATACATCACATTTTCTGTTCTGCTGATGCTATAATTCAATACCAATTCTCCAGCCACATCAGTTATGAGCATAAAGTATATCATGTAACCTCAAATCTCTAACAGTGGAAGGTTTAAACAAGAATGGATGCTGCTAGAGTAATGCTGCTTCCTTTGATGTGACAGCTGAGCATCCACCTCCCTCCCCCTCAGATGGCTTCTTCAGCATGTTAGAGCAGTGAGGACTGGTTTAGTCTCATAACCAAGTTAGAGTGAAGACATTGGCCACATAATACACATGCTCCAGTTTTAAAAAAATTTCTGAATCTTGGGCAACTGTTCTCTTGTAACTACTTTACAGTTTCTAAAAGCAGTTATTGTCCAAAGCTGGAAGAACTTAAGTCTTCTCAGATGAGCATGTGAATGAATGGAGGGAGGTAAACAAAAAATAAAATTAAAAAAGATGAGGTCTGATAGGGGAGCAGCCGGATAAGAAAATCAAAAAAGGAACAGTAATTTAAAGTTTATTCCAGCTATAATGCAGGTTATTCTGACTTTAAGGTAGCATCACATGGCATACTTCTGAGTCCATTCCCGAGATATTCTGTTGTACCTGTAAATAAAACAAATAAACTATTTAAAACACAAAATTTAAAATGTATTAATAGTATAATAATATATAATTAGATTATTATACTACACTAATAAGGGAAGGAAAATATTTCTATTTAACCTGAGAATTTGTCTTACGCCCGGAATGGCTATGAGCAGAATGAAAGTCAACAAGTGATATAAACAGCAGCACTGGCCTCTAAAGCAGTGTGGAAAAAAAAAATCAAAGTATCTAATAAACAAAAGTTGTGCTAAGATTTGAAGGTTTAACAAAGACCTTTCCACAAAGCTCAATGGTTAATATTCTACCAAACTTTCAAGTTGGTTGTACATTCTGACAATTATTGTTTTTTAAGACAGGGTTTCCTTGTGTAGCCTTGGCTGTCTTTGAACTCAGATCTGCCTGCATCTGCCTCCCAGTATACTGGGATTAGAGGCACCCGGCTGACAATTTATAATAAAAACAGAACAAAACTATTTTACAGCTTACTGTCAGAATAGAATATATACACGTTACCTCTCAATAAAGACTTTTAGCCAATGCTAGAGCTATGCATATACTGTTATTGAAAAATTGAATCTGAAACCTAGATTGAGTAGTTGGGTACTGAAAATGCCTTTTAAACTCAGGCAAAAGAACAAGACATTGAAAGAATAAGAACTAATTTTCTTTCTTTTTTGTTTTTTGATTTCTCAAGACACGGTTTCTCTGTGTAGCCTTGGCTGTCCTAGACTTGCTTTGTAAACCAAACTGGCCTTGAACTCAGGACATCTGACCGCTTCCTGCCTGAGTGCTGGGATTAAAGGCATGAGCCACCATACTAGTCTAAAAACAGTAAATTTCAAGAAGCAGGGTTAAATGGTTATTTACTGTAAATAAAAGTGTGGTAGCTGTGATGCTGCTACTCTCCAAGTCCTGATGAAGATGGGGATCTCTAGGAGTACAACCACATTTTTGTTAAAAAGATGACCACGTAACTCATTGGAGAGGCAGGATATTACTGAAGACGACCACCAATACTGACAAATACCGTTTCTCCCCTAGAGTACATTTCTACCATACAGGCTACTTACTTTATTTACCCCAACCAAAAAAGTGACAATACCTTAAGAAATGATCATATAAAGAACAGTGGAAAACTTAACAGGAAAAAATATTAAGGTTCATCTCAAGCCACATATAAACAGTTCAGCTATTTTTTTCCTACAGCTCAACATACTTAAAAATAAAAACTACCAAATTCAGAGTTATAGCATTTAGAAAACCCCCTTCAAACAGCCAGCACTTATTTAGCATACAAAGAGCCACAAAATACAGCTAATGCATGCTTGTCAGTCAGTAACAAACATTCAGTTTGGATGCCGAGGTTTAAGTGTTTCCCTTTATATTACTACTACCTCTCTGGAAAAACCTGAGTAAAACCACCACATTCCATAGTATTGACCCTTTTTTTTAAACATGGTAATTTAATAAAGATACTCTTACATTTCTACTTCTTACTAAAGATATATAACTGCTTTGCCATGCAAGAATAATCTCAAGCAGTAGTGAAGACTGAGTATGTATTTTCACACTAAAACAGAGATCAAGCAGTTAAATAGTTTTCAAAAAACTGCCATCTGTTACCTTTGGTTAGTTAATACAGTGCTTTAAAGCATGCAGCACTCAAGTGCTGGCAGTATCATAAATAAGCGCACCATAGAGTGCAGATCCTCTTACCCTACAACATAGCGTATTTCTCTGTCCACTCTCTTGCTAACCTATTGTACCTAATTGAACAAGCACACTTAGCATTAATTACAACATACGAAAGTTAAATGGTTAAGCTGAACATAAAAGATAATTCAATATTTGATAGATTTAGACCATTTTTATTAGTACTATTTTTAAAAAGAAACATACTTGGATTTCCCAAAACTGAATAATTAACTGTTTAACACATTAGAAAACGAACATATTCCAAAGGATAATCACTGTTACATATGCTAAGATAATTTATTTCTTTGGCATGATCTCATTAGGTAGCCCAGAGCAGCTTCAAACTTCTAATGCTCCAGCCTCAGCCATTATGCTGGCTTTTACTGCTTTTAATTGTATTTTAGTAACTAGCTTACCAGAAACAAAAGGTACTGTCACAAATTTCAGCAGAAATAAGCCCAGCTCATTAAATAAAACCACTGTTTAGTTATTCATTAAACAATTGCATACTTACTTATCTCTGTCTGTTTTATAGATCCGTGCAATCTCTGGCACTAGGGGGTCATCTGGATTTGGATCACATAGCAGTGAACAAATGGATAAAAGAACTGTAAGAAAAAAAAAAACACACCCAATTTCACGTGTTTGGATATGCAAATATTAGAACTTAAAAAAAAAAAAAACCTTAGTACTAGTTAAGAGTCAAGACTGCCAAAATAAACACCAAAACATACAAGCAAACATAAAACCAAAGAGACCCATTCACTCTTTGCTCTACCTTAGAAAAAGTTTCTCACAAAAACTATGAGAGCTGCTCCACTAAAAGCTTTAAGCTTTATTTCCATGAATCAAAAGTAAAAACCACTGTTCCCAGACACTGGTGAAAATGACAGTACTTCTGTAGAACTCGATAAGCCTTCAGTTTTACCTAATTAGCACTCTGGTCTGCTTGATACACAAAAAATGTTAAGTGCTGAACAATAATAAAGATTTTTTTGAATGCCAGTTAAAATCTAGGCATATCTCAACACAAGATTATACTGCATGTAAGTTTCTGAGGTGGTCTAAACAACCACTGGGTGAATAAAAATAAACAGCATGAGACTACAGTAACTACCATATAAGCCAAATACATCTATATTAACAACAGCAATGCCAAATTCAAATGAGCGGGCATAAATAAAATTGTAGAATACAGTAACTCAGAAAAGGTCAAAAATTCTGACTTGCTTAAAAATCTGTCAAAAAACAAGTTAAGAACACCCATCAACTCAGCCTGCATTTACAGAAATACAATTCAGAGTTAAGAGTACATCCCAGCAAGGGGCAAAGTTAGAAATCTTGCATTTAGATTCTGGGAGAAACACCATTTGAAAAGAGATTAGATTTTGAAAGATTAAAAAGTTAGTCCATAAACTGAAAAATTCTTAAAATAAAAACTGGAAAATATACAAAATTCCCCCAGAGATTTCAAATGCATTTTAACAAGCATATGGAGAAATGCTTGTGTGATGTGCTACCTGCTTCACTCTGTATTTTCCAAATTCACATTTTATATAACATTTTGGTAAAAACCTAACAATTTGTCTAATACTTAGAAATTGCTAGCATTAAAAATACGACTAACATAAGCTAATACTCAAGCCTATAAGTTTACTAAAAGGCAGAGTCTCATCGTTAAAACATTTTACTAGCGTTTAATTTGTAGAACGGAATGTCAAAAACTACTTGTCATTCAGAAACCAGCAGCTGACAAGGAGGAACTGTCACCATCTGGGGTATCCCTGAAGATCTGAAACTTGTTAGGGGCAACAGACTATATAAGCTAACACTCAACTAAAGATATGTTCAAAAACATACAGAAAATCTTACCAGATGTTCGCTAGAGTAGAAAGTTTCTCAGATTTAAAGCTGCATCATGTCTGGCTTTATTAAACTATTCTCGCTAAAAAGGCAATTAGAAGGGGCTAAAGAGATAGTCCACTTATGGGCACATACTGTTCTAGAGGACACTGGCTTCCCAACACCCATTCTTGGTGTCCTCGCAAGTGCCTGTTAACTACAGCTCCTGGGGATTTGGCATTTTCTTCTAGATTCCAAGATCATCTGCATCCCTGTGCACACTATCACTCACACAATGACAATTGAACAGTTTAGTTCCAAAAGAACAAAGTTTATTAAAATTATTTTGGAAGCCCAATGACAGTAAGAGCTCTGAATACACAGAAGTAAAGACCCGAGTTCAAATCCTCATCCATTTATGTAAAAAGCTAGGAATAGCTGACTGTATGTGCTTGTATCCTAGCACTGCTGGATGGAGACAGGCAGACACAGTTATTGTGAACTTCTGATCCAATGACAGAACCCGTCCTAATTAAAGTAGGGAAGACACCTCTACCTCTGGCTTTTGTGTGCACCACACACACTAAAAATTAACTTTGCTATTATGTGAAAAGATATTTTAACTTTTGAAAAAAAATGTTCCCTGTAATTTATTTTTACTGATGAAAGTAACCCAAAACACCCAAACCCACTAACTTGTCTTTTTAAGATCCCAATCTGGCCTCAGATTCTCTATGCAGCCAAGGATGGCCTTGATTTCAGATCCTCCCTAAAGTGCTAGTGTTAAGGCATGTGCCACAACTGGTTTATAAAGCACTGGGGGAAATGTGAGCTTTATAAATGCTAGGCAAGCACTCATACCAACTGAGCTTTATCTCCACCATGCAAGCAACTTTTATTAAAATGTTGGCACAATGAAAATATTTATCCAAGCAGAATTCAAGAATAAAGGCCCTTAATTGTTAGAATATCAGGAGCTGAAAACGATTGCACTGAAACTATTATTTTACCTTTAGAAATAGTTAAAGCAGGAGACCACTGTGATCTTAGAATATCAAGACAAATGCTGCCATTACTGTTAATATTTGGATGATAAATTCTTGTTGTAAATGCAACCTAAAAAAAAAACAACAACAAAAAACACACAATACAACCTTTAGCCAGTTTTTTTCAAATAAAACAAGTACCCTAGACTTTAAAAAGCAAGGCTTAATACTGAGTTATCAGTGGAGTGGTGATAAGATGATGTAAGGGGAGGATGTAATCAAAGCACATTTATCTGTAGGAAAATTTCAACAAAACCAATTATTTTAGGTAATAAAAGCTAATTTGTGTAAGTCAGCATCTCCCTCAGGGAAAAAAAGTCTAACTTAGATGTGAAGGATAACATAACTGTTTGTGAAAAGGCATTTAGCATACTCAAATTATACAGGTATATATTTAAATTGTATTTTAAACTGCAGACAAAACAAATTAAGAGATGAACTTTATACCTAAAGGAACTATTACAATGTACTTTTAAAAAATTGGTATGGGTGTTGTATCTCCAAGTATGTACAAACACTTTCATGTGTGGTGGAACTAGAGTTACAGACCATGTGTGTGCTGGGAATTGAACCCAGGTTTTCTGCAAGACCAGTCAGTGCCCTTAACCTCTGAGCTACAATGTACTTTAAAAAAAATATTTATTTAACATTTTATTTTATGTGCAGTAAGTATTGTGAAGGTCTCAGATCCCTTGGGATTACAGACAGCTGTAAGCTGCCATGTGGGTGCTGGGAATTGAACCCGGGGCCTTTGGAAGAGCAGGCAGCATTCTTAACCACTGAGCCATCTCTCCAGCCCCTACAACATACTTTTAACATGACTAAAGATGGCTAGGAAAATATGGCAATTGAATGTACATATATTTTCTAGTTACTCATATAGCATGAATTTGAGCTCACAGTTCTAAAAAGTCAAGGACCATATGCTCTGAACTCATCACTCTGCTTTAGGTTACAGAATACCAGGACAAAAGTATTGTGTCCTAGATCCAAGCAACCTGGCCTTTAACACTAACTCACATAAGTACATTAAGCAACAGGAACATTCTGGTAACATATACTTAAGGGAAGTTGATGACTAGACTCCCATTTAGCGTAAGCACAGACACACTTGAGCCTTGCAACTTCAAAAAGGCAAATCTTACCTACATTTACAGAGTTCAAATCAGTATGATGGTAAACTGTTAACCTTAGCTCTTAAAAGATGGATAAAAAAGTTCCAGAATTGTCTTAACTATATTTATATAGTTTATATATTTATATATTATTTATTTATATATTTATCTATATAAATGCAGCTCAATTTTTTTTATTCAACATATATATAAGCTTAAGCTTCATTTACACAGAAACCTAAACACTATTTTTCTAAAACAATCCATAAGTAGATTTTGGAGGGACAGTACTTGCCTTAGGTGGTTTGAAGGGATAGTCTGTAGGAAAATGAATTGTCAAAAAGAATACACCACCTTGATATGGGCTGTCATTCTGTAAAGAGAAAAATAGGTTTAATATGTCAAGATTAAATTCTAAGAAAAAAAAGGTCCATTTACCCAATGAACTATTGCTACACTGCAATGAGGAAACTGAAATTATTGCACCTTCCAATTAAGTTCACACTAATGAAGAAACAAAAGTTTAAGTAATAAACACCATAACTCCAATTTTATACATTACCTAGGAATTCTGAGGGGAAAGCACAAAACCCAGAAATATTAACGTCCTCAATCCAAATCCTCCAAAATGAAAAAGGGGCTAATGATATGGCTAAACCAATAAAGGTGCTTGCCACACAAGCCTGGTAAACCGAGTCTAATTCTTGTAACCCATGTAAAAAGTAGCGAGAGAGAACTGACTTCAATGTTGTCCTGTGACTTTCATGACTTTCCACTCATGTCAAAACATGTATGTAGGTGCATGCATGCACACACACAATAATGATTAAAATTTTAGAAAAAAAAGGACTCAGCTATAAATTAAAAAAGCAAATTATTACATATGTGAAAGTGTTTTTAACAAAGGCTACATAATTGTACCTATTTCAAGAAATAAAAGTACCTTCAAGAGGCAGAACATATTTGACAAAATTCACTTTTCAACTGGGACATCGAAATTCTTGCATATAATAAATTTTCTTCCAAACTTAGCTCAAAACATTATTTTTTGCCTATATATCATGGCAATGGTGTATTATAAACAGCTTTCTTTTACTTTAGCTTTACCTTCTAGTTTACTCCTACACCCCAATGCCAAAGTTATCTTTTCAAGAAACACCATCGTGTATTCTGCTTCATGCTCTACAATACAGTGTCATGAAGGAAGTGCAACTTTCATACTCGTTCTCTTCTTCCTTTCTCTACTGGAGTATTATGTCTTATGTTGCCCTTCCCAGGGAGTCTAATTTGCTGGCTGCCTCTCCTTTGAACAGCTATATGCACCAGTTACCGGCTTCCTCATATTTTACAGTCCTTAAAGGCTACTGTTTATTCATACTTTACCCAACACATAGCAGGTGTTTGCTCACTTTCATTGAGCTAGAAAAAGTAAGGTGACTCAAGGCTGCTAATTCTAGCTCTCTTTCAGGGTCTTTATGTAGGAGGGCAGATGAAAATTTTAGGACACTATGGATTACAGCTGTGGATTACTCTGTCTAAAACAAAACATATCCCAAATAAGTCGGTAACCCTTTTAAAAATCAAGAATCGGAGCTGGCCTGTAATCTCAGCATTCTGGGAGGCAGGCACATCTCTGTTTGAGGACAGCCTGGTTTACAAATGGAGTCCAAACAGCCAAGGCTACATAGAGAAACCCTGTCTCAAACAAAACAAAACAAAATAAAGAACCTGTGCTAAATGGCAAGAACTCCAGGCTAGCCCCAGACTCTGTCTCAAAAAAGGTCAATCCTGGGCTTAGGAAATGGCTTGGTGAGTAAATAAGGGCACTAAGTTTGACAGGAGTTCAACTCCTGGGACCTATATGAATGTGGAGAGCCGACTTCTAAGTGGTTCCCTGATCTGTATGTACATGTACAATAAAATAAATACTTAACAGAGTTCTTTTTAAAGTACTCGATCTAATCCATCTACTTACTAGGTGAAACTCAAAAACATTTTTAGAATTATTTAGTACCTAATTACTACTGTTTTCCTACCTAGTATATTATTTACATTACTGCCCCCCAATTCTGTAAGGTACACACATAACCTAGAGATCCTAAAACACTCCAGAAGTTAAAACAAAACGCAAACATTTGTGCAAGATACAATCTTACTCAAAGATGTTTCAGAGCAGTCTAATTCTCTGTAATCCATTAATTCTGAACATTCAATCATCAGCATACAGTTTATCTACCCAGTATAGAAAGTAATTTTGCTACATTCAAAATATCAAGCTCAGTCTATATACATTCAATTTTTGTATAAATCTCTAGTTCTATATAATTTTCTTTTAAATCAAAACAACATGATTATGCTAAACTCATGGTTGGTAGTTACAATGCTTTGCAGAACAACCCATGATAGAATCCTTCAAGGTAAGTTCAATGACTGCTTTTCTTTGCCATATAGAAAGAGAGGGCAATACTATTAGGGGATTTTGTGTGTCAGAGATGGTACTCCAGAATATGACCAGAGATACACACTTAAACATTTCATATTCTTATGGCATCAGAAATATAGTAACTATATAAAGGCAAAAGACTAAAATAAAATGAATGCTGGATTTTCAATGAAAAGCAAAATTGAAAAAATACTTACAGGTCCCATAATTGTGGCTTGCCAATGAAACACTAGAAAGGGAAGGGAACAAAACAAAAACCTCATTATCCCCCAAAACGGACAACCTTCTGAAGTTAGTCATTTAAAAAGAAATTAGGTTACTTACTGTCATCTCCAACTGGACCTGCAGAACATTGTGCTGGAGGGTCACGGGCCAAATCACTAAGTTCCTAAAACAAGACGGAAAATGTAGGTTATGTAATCTAAATTTAAGAAAAGATATGGGGCTGGAGAAATAGCTCTGATGCTAAGAGCTGCTCTTCAAAAGGTCCTAAGTTCAATTCCCAGCAACCACATGGTGGCTCACAACTGTCTATCATGATATCTAGTGTGCAGGCACACATGCAGACAGAACACTGTATACATAGCAAATAAATCTTAAAAAAAAAAAAAAAGATAGTTAAGTAAACTGTTTCGTTCCATTTAAAGAGACATGCATCCATGGGTAAAACTATGGGCATATCCCAGTAGGAAAGAAACATGAAGTAATCTTAAATTCAGCTCCTGAAATATAAGCATCACTTGTTTAACAGACACATGCTGAAACAATCACCTTGGCTAATATATGTGTGTATATACTTAATTTTTTGTGCTATATTAACAAAATCGATCTCTAAATAAATCAAGTAGTAACAGTCAGATGTGTTCAGAAGTTTAAAACCATAGACAAAATAAGAACATGTCAATGAACTAACTTTTAGACAAAATAAGAACATGTCAATGAACTAACTTTTCAGACCATCTCAAAGTTCCCTTTTCTCTTAAATGCTTTTTCTTTCCAAAAGTTGGAATTCCATTTTCCATTTAAACTAAATGCCTTTTCATATTTAAATTTCCTGATTAATGTAAGCTGTCAACTCAGTGCTCATTTTGTAAAATTAAATTTGGAAAACTAACTTTGCTAGGTAGAAAGAAGCAATTTCCACAATTTCATATGAATGCACCTCCAACACTACATGTATGTACCTAACCCTTCAGTGGCCTACAATACATGTAAACAAGTACACTTTTTATAGAAGTAGTTTATTAGACTCACAAATAGATAAATTCAATCCAATGCCTTCAACATTTACCTATGGCCTAAATAAGGGCCACCTCTTTTTAATACCCTCCCCTGGATGAATACAGGTATAGCTTAAGTTCTTTATACTCATTATACCTAAATATGGAAGCAGTCATAAAGGCTGAATGATGTTATAACAACTAGAAAGTGCAGTGGTAGTCTAACTGCTTTACACATGACAAGCCAAGCATTCTTTACCAACTAGCTTTATCTCTAACCCAATTTTGCCTGCTTGTAGGCAGGACCTTCCAATATTAGCTGGTCATCCACCCTCTTCTCCTTCCAAGTAGCTCAATCATGTATATAACATGTTTTGCTTAACTCCTGATTTTAAGACACAATAAAGGATCACCCTGGCCAATATCAACAACATGACAGTAACTGATTGAACATATTAATCTTCTCTCAACTACTTTACTGAACAATTTACTAAGTACAGAATATTCTGTCTGAATAAGTCCCATTCCCTCCAGAATATACAGAACGGAAAAGAAACTTCCAATTCAAATCCCAGAAAAGCAATTACCTTAGTCAGAATACACAAAATCTCACAGTTCTTGTTAAGAGCATGTAGATCCTCATTGTATAGTAACAAAATCAAGAAGATAGTAAAACAAAAACAAAAACAGTTTTAATGGCTACAGTGCAGGACCAAAGACAATGTGTTTTAAATCCCTGCCCCCTTTTCCCACAGGCTAAGAGATTCACAATACAGCAAAATCTCCATTCTACTGGTTTAGGAGGCAAAGTCTTATTTAATGTATAACTTTTGGCTTCAGTTTCTGAAACCAAAATGTAACTTTTGACTCCCGCATAAAGGAAGACTACAGCTGTCAGCTAGGGGAGAAATGAGTTACCAGCCCCTCCTATGTACCTTCTGAGCTTGAAGCACAACTCATACTGAAAATGTATTCCAATAATTTATTCTTTTTTAAATTTTTATTTAGTTTTGTTTTTTTGTGCATGCACCATTAAAAGAACACCTATAAGCTTCAGTGAACTCAAATTTCTAAAATGACCACTGAACTTTATTAAGTGGCCGTCTCCATCTTTTTAAGGTATTAACTGTATTATTAAATATAGCAGAACCAACAGAATCAGTTGTACACAACCTTTAATCCTAGCCCTCGGGAGGCAGAAACTGGCAGATCTGAGCTTGAGGCCAGCCTGGGACACACATGTGACTGTCTCAAATGTCAGAATGTATACAACACAGGATATTTACTTCGCATAGTGAGCAGATGCTGCCTTGGTTCCTTATCTACTAAAAAGCATATGAAATGAATAGAATTCTCAAACATATGATTAATTCTTAAGATTAGCAAGCCTCATTTCCTGGTCCTTTCTTTTCATATAAACACCTCCTCCTTTTAAAGAACTGCATATATGGCTCAAATGATATATATAAATTCAGATGAGAGCCTTATTAGCCACAGCCTTACCTTCCAACCTATGTGAATGGAAATAGCATTTGCTGTTTCTGCAGGCTGTGTGGTATGTACCAGCTACAGCCTCTGGACTAAGGAATTAGAAGTGTGATGTGTGAACCTGGAGTGGGCGTAAGGCTTAAGAATCAAAGCTCTCAGACGGCATGATGGCACAATTTCATCTCTTTTCATAACACTAGTAATTTTATTACTCTAATATTTTTGCAATTATATGAAAATACTAATGGCTGATATGTCAAACACATCAGCAAAATGAGAACTTTACAAATAGTTTAATGCCAGACTGCAATTGGATGGAATGAAAACAATACCTATTCTTTCTTTTGCAGTCTAGGAGACAAGAGCCTACAACTGCCTCACATACCCAAAATAAACCCCTGGAATTGCAGTTATAGGCTGCTGTGAGATACCAGATATGGAACCTGTATCTTCTAAGTGTTCCTAACAGTGGAGCCATCTCTATTCCCTAACAATAATCTTTTAAATGAAGGAATTTCATTTAAACACACCTGTGGTATATTCCAAAAGAAATGTAAAAGGGCTGTAGAGATGATTCAGCAGTTAATAGCACTGGCTGTTCTTGTAGAGAACCCAGGTTCAGTTGCATCACCTGACAACCTCTTCTGTCCCTGGGCGCCTACACATGACGTTCAAGACACACACACACCCCTTCAAAAACCAAAATGGTTGTCAAAATTACAATAAAAAAAAAAAAGCACATACAGAGCAATGTAGCATGAAACATGCCTTTTCCACCCCAATGCTGGGTAAAATACAAAATATAGCACTAAAAATTCACAATGTTCTGTGCTTAAGAACAATGTTTTAAGAGCTTATGTGTAAAAGTTACAAAGTTCCACTGACATTTTTCTGTTCAGTCCACTGGAAATCTTTTAAATTGCCACTCAACTGGTGCAGAAAAATGTTTTGAAAACTTTTAGGATTATAGACAAGTATGCAGAACCTGAGTTTGTGACTCCCATGTGGATGGTGGAAAGGAAACAATTTTGCAAGGGCAGTAAATGCTCTTAACCACTGAGCATCTCTCCAGCACCAACAGTGTTAACTAGTGAATTGTTCATACTGTGTTTTAGAAAAGCAACATCAAAAGCCTTTCTTTCCTGAAGTACCCAGATTATTCATGGGTTCAACTAATCTTCTACCTCAGCATTCTAAATAGCCACCACCAGTTTTGAGTCCAATTAAAAGTCAAATATTAGGGGACTGGAAAGATGGCTCAGCTCTTCTCAGTTTAGTCTGCTCTTCCAGAGGTCCCGAGTTTGATTCCCAGCAACCACATGGTGGATCACAGCGATCTGATTCCCTCTTCTGGTATGTAGGCATTCATGCAAGTAAGAATACTCATATACATAAAATTAGTAAATAAATCATAAAAAAGGTTTTAAATACAGCTTTTTAATAATTCCACTAAAATATCCCTAATTTGTCATTTAATAAATGCATTTAAAAGAAATACCAAGCAACAGTTGGGTGTAAAGACAGACATTGGTGATCTTAGCATTAAGAAGGTTAAAGCAGGAATAACACCACAGGAAGTTAAAAGCAAGCCCAACTCTATAAAGACTTGATGCATAAATGAGTAAATAATTCGATAAAATCTTTGTAGACTAAACTTGATGTGGAAAGTAAAGATAATGCTAAAAAGATTTTTAATGTCTGGTTAACTATGGATGAAGCTTGCAGGTAGATAGAGCTCACCCAGTTCAGTTAATCAGAATATGAAAATATCAGAATAGGTTGGGGAGGACAAGCCAAAAAAAAAAAAAAATCAGAATCTTTATAGACATTAGGCACATACTCTGATAATAAAGTCTTAAGAATGCACTCTGAAATATGCCAACATTAAGAAGGGATTGGGCACTGTAAAAATGACGAATGACTTAAACAAAAGCAGCATGCAATGGATTCTCAATGCTAGTATTAAGTAAAAACTTGACTACATTAAATACTGCAAGAACAGTGAAATATCCTTCTCAAGAATGACCAAGCTAAGATTTAACTACACTACACTCAAAAACATTAAGAATTGTCTCAGGTTTCATACATACATATAGGATTCTTGAAACCACTGCATACATAAAAGATACCGTGGAGCCCAAGTCTAAACACAGAATTCAGTTGTATTTCATATACACCAGCTACATCAATGGCATTTACAGCATGCTGGGTGCACAACCTTCTACTTAAAAGCTTTAAGGTGCGTTCCTAAGAAGTTGTGAATTTTGGATGTGCCCTCTTTCAGGCTCTTTAAAAACTGAAAGTCTGTTTTAAAATTAACCAACTATCTAGTATTAAGCAAATGATTCTAAATGCATCAAGTTTCAAGCCAGGCATTGTGATGTATGCCTTTAATCCCAGGCAAAGGCAGGCAAATCTGAGTGAATTTCTGAATTCGGTGAGCCCCAGGACAGTCAGGGCTAGGTAATAGAAAGACCTTGTCTCAAAAGTTATCAAACCTCACAGAAATTTTACCAACCCCAGGAAAATCTAAATTTTCATTAATTATAATGGCAAACACCACCATTATCACTACTGGAATACTCACTGTATTTAAAAATCAGGGTGGTAAAAAACAAAACTGTGTATACCTCCAAACTCTATGGCCCTGTCCCATAAAACAAGGATCTGAATTTTTAATTCAGGATCTAAATAGTTAATTAAAATCCAAACATATTACGTACGCAATAAAAATGGCAAAAACCATTTAAAAATACGACTGAGAGTAGGTGTTTTTATGTTATCAGCTGGGAATCTTAAGCTACCTACCTACACTTACTTATTTCCTATCCTGTTTCCTCAATTCTAAAAGAGGAATTTTTTTTTTAGTGTTAATTGAGAGACAAACAACAAATACAACAAGCACATGACATCTTCTATTCTTAACAGACCACTTGCAAACCATCCATTTTGAAACCAGGCCTGGGTTAGGCTTTTTGGTTCATTTCTTCATAAAAACTGCATCATAAATGGGCCAAATAAAATAGCCCTAGCTCATTAAATCTTCACATTAATATTTGTTGAGCAGTTGTATCTTTTATTAAATATTTTAATTCAAAATTTGAACCGAGTGTTAAAAAGTTTTAAATGTAATGGCATTTGGAACTAACTGGTGAAATAGCTCAGTTGATCAAGTGCCTGCCTCATAAGCATGAGGAGGATCTGAATTAACACCCCTGACAGGCTTGACAGTAAACAGTAGCAAAATATTTCCAAGGCCTCGCTGGTCAGCCTGCCCAGTGGGATCCAAGTTCCACCAAAAACCTGTCTCAAAAGATGGAGAGACGAGAATAAATGTTGACCTCTGGTCTCTTAACATGCATGTATGGATGGCCTAAACAAAATATCTAACCAACAGTTTTAAATTATTTTACTTATAAAGATGACCAGAACATCACAAAGTTAACTACAGTACATCAAGGTACTATTTGATAAATCTTATAAAGAATAATTTTCTCCATGCTATTTGTGAATTAGTAAGCCTTTAAACGGCAGCACTACCATTCCTTTAGAATAAAGGCATACATACTTTCAGAGAAAGTTTCAGCCTTTTCTTTCAGTCTCTTATTACTTTAATAGTTTTCTTCTTTCCCTTTCAAATTATTTCTAGATGTCCATTTCCAAATTTCCATGACCCAGATATCTCTGCAGCAATAATCCAAGAATTAAAAGTCAGAAGTTCACACATTAAAATCTACTTATACTCAATAGAAACTTAGATTGAGGTCTGTTAAGAACAAAGAATAAATGGTCTGTTAACTGGCCACTCAAGAGGTCCTGAGTTCAATTCCCAGCAACCACATGGTGGTTCACAACCATCTATATTGGATCTGATGCCCTCTTCTGGCATGCAGGTGTGCATGCAGAAAGAGTACTCACATACATAAGTAAATCCTTTAAAAAGGTGTATTTAAAAAAAAATTTCGTGGGGGCTAAAAAGATGGCTCAGAGGTTAAGTGTACTGGCAGCTCTTCCAGAGGACCGGAGTTTTCAATTCCCAGCAACCACATGGTGGCTCACGACCATCTATAATGAGATCCCGTGCCCTCTTCTGGAATGCAAGTGTACATATAGACAAAACATTGTATACATAATAAAGCTTTAAAAAAATTATGTGCCTGCAGTGTCATAATATTTTAAGTCTTGTTCATATCTCAAAATTCACATTAAAAACATTCCTATTTTAGAATTGAGGAAACAAGAAAGATCTAAGAAGTCAAGGAGGCCACTACATTTTTCTAATCAAGAAAAGATCCTTAAAGTTCTCACATGGTCTAATTCACCTACTAGGTTAAAATCTCACAGAAGTACTTAAGACTGCAATAAACACATCTATTTCCTGAAGACTTTGTAGGCAGCATGGCAAAAACTTTGTATATTAAACAAAACTTTTCTTTGAGGCCAGAAGAGGAAGTTAGATGCCCTGGGAACTGAGCTACATACAGACAGTTGTGAGCTGCCATGTTGTGCTGGAGCCGAATGAGATTGTCTAAAGAGTAGCCAGTGCTCCAAACTCTGAGAGCCATCTTTCTAAGCCCTATTTTTTTTTTTATTCTGAAAACATTTTTCTGAGGTACTTCTAAGAGAAAGCCCAGAGCTTAAGAGGATCTTTACTCCAACCACTATAGGAGAGAGGATCTTTTTGACAGTTCATTATTGAAAACATGAAATGGCTGACAGCAAGACCTATACCTAAACACAATACTTTGGGTGTTTTTTTTCCCTTCCATGTTTGCACCTCTACTGTCCCCGTATCTTAATTGGTGATGGGTTGTACTAACAGAAAAGCAGCCAAAGACTACAGTAACAGCTGGCCAAAGTATTAAAAACACTCAAAGACTTAAAGGAATAAAGCTGGAAAAAATATGATCTGTGCATTTTGAGTATTTACTAAGTGGAAATATAAGAACTGTGAATAAAAATGCACAACTATATTAGATAAGCTTCAAGTAAGATTCCACGTCTCTGTCATAGTTTATCTCCAACCTATGAACTTACCTTCAATGAAGGACAGCCCTTATGAAGACTCTACTGGTAACCCCGCCACTAAGGCCTAACTCCATAAACCTATTCAACTTTGTAGAGTTCTGTTACAACCTGAGTGGCCTGTCAAATTTTAATTCGATACAGGCAAGACCAGCTTCATGGATTATATATAGTATATTACTATGACATCACCACGTTCTAGTATCATTTGTTCCAATCCGACACCACTTTGTATTTCAGCACATAAATTTCTATCAGAATCTTTACTGTTTTTCCCAGAATTAAACCTGACTCAACTTGTAATAAGACAGCCTCTGCTGCACACCTAACACTACTTCTGAGATAAAGGTAGAAGAATAAATGTTTAAAAACCTCTAAGAAGTGTTTTGAGATTAAAAAATCACCCTCAGTTGCCCATTACAACAACTGCCGCAACTTTAATGAATTTCTTATATATAACTAAAGTCTCAAAAAAGTGTGTTTACTAGCAATTATTTCCAGAAGATACCTGGCAAAAGATACACTCTAAACAAACTTCACAGAACTGCAGACATTAAAAACCAAAAGGAATCATCATTTAAGTGGGATAGTCCAGGCAGGAGGATAAAGTTTGAGCAAGCCCAGAAAATACTAGATTCCATTTCAAAAGCCAAAACACAAACCACAACAAAACTCATCCCCTTTAAAAAATCTGTTTGTAACCTTTCCCGAAGAAAGCTTAGTTTCTTTTTATCCTAAGGATGAAAAGATAGGTTTTGTGCACTATGCTGCCTTACATCACTGACAAGGCATTAGCTTCCTGTTTAGTTCTAATTATAGGTGAGACAAGTATGCTTGTTTATTAGAGAAGGTACTAAGAATGGCCTGAGTGAATAATACTCCAATTTTCTTTCTTTAGATCACCCTTGAAGGTAAGTCACTTAAGATTAGTCAAAGCTAGGCCTGGTGACATGCAAATATAGCCCTAATAAGGCTCTCTCAGAAAAATCTTTGTGTGAGTAGTTTTGGAATAGACAAAAAAAAAAAAAAAAAGCTTTAATCCATGAAAACAAATCAGGCACTTCAGACACAAAAAACAAAAACTTAGCAATCTAGTGGTAGGATCCATTGGTAGGATTAATGTGAATTAAAGCATTTCCATCCTGAAACATCTAACCAAAAACAAACAAACAAGCACTAATCAAAATCACAACTGAGAAAGCTCAAAGTTTTAAGTAGGGTAAACATAGCTATAAAGTCAAGTTATCTGAAAGGTCCCTAGATGATAAAATCTCACCTAAACAAAGTGAAAAATAGAAACTTTTACCCTTGCTTACCCCACATTAACAAGCCTGAGAATAATTTGTTGTACCATCCTTTAAGAAAGGATATAAAGCTACATTCCCAAAATGACCGTCAATTTATATTGACACACCTTAGTGCCTAGAGTGCAGACTATACGTATAAACTACCCTAGCTGCCAAGGAGCTTTAATATTAGAAGGCAAACTGGCTATACACTAAGATATTAAATCTACTCATTAACACTAGAATTTGAAATTAAGATCGCTATCACGGGTGCAAGCTCATAAAACCCTCATGACAATACAGAATAGCAAAAAACTTTGAGAAACCTTTGAAAATAAGCTATACAAAGTGACAAACATAGGAATGTGTTTAATGATTGTATTTTTTCAACCAAAGTAGAGATTCTCATGACTGATAAGTCTTCCTGATTTTTTTATCCAATTTTACAACCCCAGTGAGGTAGCAATGAAATTAACCCCAACATAGGTTTCTAACTAAGAGCAAGTTTAAAATCCCCTAATGAACATTTCAAAAGTATGTCTGTTTCTAGAGAAGATTTTTAAGACTCATATTGCTATTCTCTAAAAGCCAGAATCTTCTGAAATAAAACTAATGTCAAAACAATAGCTCTTGTACACAGCAACAGAAGTTGTTTGTATTGAGACAGACATCGCAGCTGGGTTTGGTGGCTCACACCTGTAATCCCAAATGGGAAGCAGAGGGAAGGATTGCTCTAGGTTCAGAGGACAATGCTATAAAGTCAATCCCTACCTCAAAAAACAAAAACACTGCAAAAATAAATAGATAAATGAAAGCATAATCAGAAGTGTGCAACTGACCCAATCCTGTAATCGTCATTATTGAGCACCCAAGAGGCTGAAACAGCAGTTCCAAGCTAGCCTCTGTGTGACACCCTGCCCCCAATATTGATCTGAAACTTTAACTTATTAGGAAGCTGTTGAGATGGCTCATCGTTCATACAGGTACTTTTCAGAGGAAATATAACCACTTGAATCTCCAGAAGCCATGGTAAGGGTAGGAGAGACTGAACAACCAAAAAGTGTCCTCTGACCTCCACAACCATGGAAGGGGTAGCACCCCCATCAAGAATCTCATAAAGAAATATTTAAGAATTGGTTTAAGAGGCACCCAAACCTAGAAAGCAACAGGTAAAGTTTAACAAAGTAGTTACACAAGTAGTTTTCACCAGTACTGTGAAAAGTATTCAATTTAACCTCTAAGTGCCTAACACTGGATTTAACACAGCAGATAAGCATTATGAGATGAAAGACAGGAATAGTGTCACAACTGCTTTTACCAGATTCAATCCTGGGATCACTGGATGATCAGCATCCCTCACTCACCTAAGTATTCTTCATGGTATAAATAACCCTTGGAGATCAATTAAAAAATAAAATCAGCAGCACAGGATAAGCCTATTAGTCTACAAAACTTGAAGCACTGTTTCATTTACTTTAAGAGTCCAGCATTTAACCAACACAGCAGATGCTAGCCCTTAAAGAAACCTAAATACATCCATTCCAGCCTTAATGTACATACTTGTTGGAACACAAAAACCAGCCTAAATCCCCATTATTTATATATAAGGTAGAAGAAAGCATATCTCAGCAAATAAACCCACATTCATTCAGTAGGAATTTAAACAGTCCAAAAGACAGTTCTTTTTTGAAGATGAACTATCTTATTAGAAACTTATTACTAGCCGTGTGCCCGAACATGTCAAAAGCCAACGTCTGTGTCTGTTACTTCATCCATAAAAATGGAGTATTTCACATGGCTGCCTTGAGGCCCACTAGGCAGCTTATGCTAGGCCTTGGCTATCACAGAAACCTGAACAATGGTATTAAAAAAATGCAGTGGTTTACCACAACAATCTAGAATTAGAAAGAAGGCCTGGGGTTCTAGCCCCAACTCTGCTATATCATCAACACCTGAGTGGGTTTTGGTTTTTTTGCTTTTTAATAACTTTCTTCACAGTGAAGATGCCAACTGTACCTACTTACCCCACAATTGTTGTAAGAAAATTACTTACAAACTGTTTAAAAGTTATGAAACACTGCAAATACTTTAAAGTATCTTTTTGGATTGGTTCATGTTCCATCTTTAATGTAAAACTTTCAAAGCCCCACAAACACATAGCAGGCATTTTGTTTTAGGGTAGTAAAATTTCTTAAGGGCCCCCCAAAACAGGTTTGGAGTTCAGCTTCTAAAATGCCCGTTTAATAATAACAGGACCACATCACAATTTGGTCCAAATAAATACAGCAAAACAAACAAACAAAAAACCATGTATGGTTATTTGACCAGCTAAGAAATAGTCAAGCAAACACACACAAAAAATGAGATTTAAAAGTCAACATTAACTCATACCAATTTATGACTAAAGCTTACAGTGTATACCACTAAGAATTTTAATAAAATACTAATGAGAACTACAGGCACATTAATACTTGTTTAGGGGAAACCAGAAAAATAAATTCAAAACAGGGAACAATACAAAAATCTCACAATGGTAATCAGCCCCTTATTTTTAGAGAAATGCCTTAAAAAGAAAAAGGCATCCTCTTTCTGAACTTTCAAAAAACCACACCTGTACCTGGGTGCCATTTTTTTCTTTTTTTAAAGTATCCTCATGATTCTAACAATATGGGGTGGGGGGAATCAAACAGCAGATATGTTGAAATATTTCTACAGATTGAACTAACCATTTGGCATATAAACAGTTTTCTGAAACAGAACATTTCCATATGAAGTATCAATACATAGTTCTTTAAAGATCTATTTCTAGGTACTGCCATGCCAGTATCTAGAAAAATTCCCGATATTGATTAGGCAAATGGATAAACTTGTTTAGAGTTTGCTTCCTAACTCGTGTTTTTACTACAAATGCTCACACTTAACCATTATTGCCTCACTTGGGCTTTTAAATCAGTAAAATGGTGCCAGAGCAGCTGAGTATCACCTGCAAAAGAAATCAGTAAGACTGCCTGCTTTAAAATGTTCTGTTTTACGTTTTACATTTATGTTATGGATCTGAATTTTGATTTTTTTTTTTACACTGAATGTTATAGTCTCCACACTATGTTCCAAAGCACAATAATGCATCTTTAATGTGAGGCTCACCCTCAAAATTGTCACACGGGGTGGTTTTAAAAGTTATCTTCTAAAGTTATCTAATCAAAGTCTTTTTTAATCCTGAGGTTTTCTTCGTCTCCTTTGCCTTTCAAGAACACAAACTGTTCAGTTAGGTGTTTTGCATGATTACAATGATTACACAATGATGGCCTAAGAATTCAATGATGGCCCAAAAATATAGTTGGAAGACTTTAGCTTTCATGAAACTTCAGCTTTGCCAAGAAAACCAAAATTTTATACATTAAATAAAGTGGCATCAGATCCTACTGTAGTCAATCCAAGTATGCCTTCCCTTCCATAGAACTCTTTAAAAAAAAAAACTGTTCTACCAGTCAAAGTTTCTAACAAGAACCTTCCCATTTTGTCTTAAGTTTATTCCACAACATTTTTTTCAAGTTAGCTGTAAATACTCCACCCTCTAGATTGTGCAAGAACCAAATACAACACACTAACACACACAGAAGAGAAACAGAAAGAGGGAGAGAGAGTCTCAGTCTTAAAGAGTTTGAATTTAGGTTGTCTGGGGGGCAGAATATCTGAGAGCTCCCTACACAGATTTAAAAAAAAGTTAAAATGCTTAACAGAGAACATTATTTTGTATTATTAGAAAAGGAGATGCAGGAAAAGGACCTGAGCCAGTTAAAGCAGCCGCCATCTTAAAATTCTGGATAGAAGTTAGAGGAAGAAAAATGAGACTAAACCACCCGTGAGGTGGTTCCACTCACACACTGTATCTGAAAAATCTAGTTCTTTCCAACTTAAATCGATAACTTATTAAATTATATTTCTCTGCTGAAACAAGCCTCCTCCATCAGGACTTCCCACACTGTCAAACACCCCTACCCCACCCCACAGCGATCCTTCAGAAGGCATTTACATCAGTTCCCAGTGCCTCAGAAAAATAACTTCTTCGGGTGAAAGCTGCGGGACCACACAACACAGGATGTGGCAACAGTGTCAGTCTACCTCCTCCCAACCCCACATACTCTTGTGTAACTGCCCAGATTGGGTTAAGCTTCTGAACAGTCTTCATCACTACCTTTTATCAAACTGAAGAATGTTTTTAATATCCCGACCCGCAGTAGAGTTCGGTACAAAACATGTTTTCTCCTATCTGCTTCGGTGCTTTCTTCTTTAGAATGTCAGCAAAACTAAGTTTTGAAGAATCAAGAATAGGAAGCAGTACCCTGACATCTGCCCGAAGGCCTCTACACCAGTCTACTTCCGAAACCAGACTAACTTCGTTAGGCTGAAAACCGAGGATCCTAAAATCCAGGTTTCCCTCACCCCTAATTGCAGACTCTAATCAAGCAAAATTTAAGACTAATATTTCGCTTGCCAAAAGCTTTCTGTTCCCTATCTTAAAAGTACACTTGCGTTCTCTTAACTCGAGAAGTACCCAAAGAAAAGATATTTTCGAAATTGTATCTCAAACCCGACGGTTTTCTCTGGGCCCGAGCTTTCCTTTCGTCCCATGACCTGTTCCGTAGCAACTTACCTTATTAATCCGTTTCAGCGCCATAGTCTGTGCTTTTCGCCGGGCTCCTCACTATCTCGACGTGTACTCCAAAGATCCGGCCAAAACTCTTGATTATCCCGGCAGCGGGGAAGGACTGGCTCTTCTCACACCGGCTCTGCCAGACACAGGCGCCTTTTGCAAAAATGGAGCAGATGAGCCACTCGCAAAGGCCTCGGAGACACCCTGCCGATTCCACAACCCTGAAAACCGTCGCGATCCGGGCAGGGTGGGGTGGCACAGCCACCAACTACTTCTCTCCGCGGTTCGCCCAGAGGGCGAGGGTGACGGGAAGAGCCGAGAAGTGGTTACAAGTTTAACTTCCCGGCCTCTTGAAAGGAAGAGCCCCGGGTGGGAGAGGAAGAGGCGGAGGAGAAAGGGGTGGGTGCGGGGCAGGGTCCAGAGCCGGGCAGAGGAGGAGCCGGGGCCTAGTCGGCGCTAGGCCGGCGTCACTAGGGCAAAGAAAGGCAAGGGGGAGGGGAGCGGGAGGCTCCGGACCGACGCCGGGCTCCTTTCGGCTTCTGCTCCACGGGCCGGCGGGCTAGCAGAAGGCAACGGGCCTCCCGTGTGCTCTCGGCCCCACAGCTAGAGCTGGCCTGTGTCGCCCCTGACACCACCGTACTCTCCGCCTCGCAGCGCGCTCCTGCGTGCGCGCGCCCAGCCACCTCCTCCACCACGCGCCCGGCGGCCGCCGAGCCCCGGCGCGAGGACGCGCCCATGCCCCCTCCCCCTTCGGCCGGGCCCCGGCCTCGCCGGCCTCCCCACCCTACCCCACCCAGCCCAGAGGGCTGCCCACTCGGGCCGCCCACAGCCCCGGGCGCCGCGCTGGCCCCGGGCGGCCTCCCTCCCCTCTCCCGAGCTGTCCACACCCACGCGTACAGAGGGCCGGGGCCTCCCTTGAGCTGCGGCCTCGGCCTCCTCCCCGCGCGGCAGCTGGTGCCTCCCCGGCCCTACGGGGCTCACGCGCACGGCACAGCCACAAGATGTCCGCTCTGACGGAACTACTGCCAGCTGCCACGCTCCGCCCCTCCCCCCGCCTATTCACCGCCGCGTATCCGTCCGCCAACGCCGCCGTCGCGAGCGCTGGGCGAGCCGAGGGTTGAAGGGGAGCGGTTTGCTTCCCTCGTCCAGGCCGAGTGGACGCGCCACCCTCTTGCCGTCTCCCTGTCGGAACAGCACCTTCTCACTAAACTGCTCCGAGGTCGGACCGGGAGGGCGGGGGACGGAGGCGGGTCATGGGCTGAGGGGGAGGGTAGGCGAGCGGCGGAAACCCTTAGACTCAGAGAAGCATCGAGAACCGGAAGGAGACCTTAGGAGGAAGGCGGTGGAAGCGGCAGCTGCGCGGTCGAGGCCCCACGCCCCTCCCTACAGCGGCCCCCAGTTTCCTCACTTGGTATGGAGGCGGCGGATCTCGCGAGAACCTCGTGGCAGGCTAACCGGAGCTCCGGCTCTGCAATGACTTTAAGGGCAGTTTTGTGCTCTCTTCCTGACTTGGGGCCCGCCCCCAAATCTGCAAGTTATCGCGAGACGCGCCGGTATTCCCCGCTCTCACTGGGCGGGTCCTGGGCGGGAAGCGCCGCCCCTGAGTGCTTATGCTGGTGGGCGGGAGAGGAAATGGAATTCCCTAGGCCGCCCGGCGCGCGCTGACACTGCCCTCTCTCCGGCGTCCAATCGGGAGTGTGCTGTGGGAGGGGCTGCGGGGTGACTCTGTGCCTTAGTCAAGGTGGAGCGGGTTCCTGGCTTCTGGTGGCCCAGGTGGTGGAGATTTCTTCCCGAGCTCCTCGGAGAGGGTAAAGCAGCGGGAGGAGCCCCCCCACCCCTCCGAAATTAGGGTCGTTAATTTAGAACAGCTCCACGCTGATGGCACCGCCACGTGTGGAGTGATGTGCGTGGTTAACCCTGACGGCCCAGTCTGAGAGCAGCGGCCTGGAGAGTTCTGCGTTAGCGTAGCCTTAACAATGCAGCTTTATTGTGATTGGATTGGATGGAGCCTTGGTTCCCCGACGTCAGGCCAAGTTAGGTGTGGAACAAGAGGAATACCTTAGAATCTTCTTTTCCTGCTGCTGTTTCAGTTTTGAGCCCCAAAGTGGCAAAATACTAGGAAATCTGTCTGGATTAAATTCAGTGGGTGAGATCTATGAGTGCACCTCTGCTATGGGTAGACTGCTGTAGAGGGCCGATTGTCTCTAGTATACTTTTTTGATACAAAGTAAGACTTTAATTTTTGAAAGGCATTTAAAAGCGGAAAGGATCAACTTGCTTATAGTTTTCTAGCACCGGTGAATGGCCCCACTTAAAGTGGAAATCCTTTAGGACAACATAGAACCAAGTTGAATTCTGAGAACCTGTTGCACGTAACATTACCCAATTAAAATGACAACATCCAGTGACCAAAAAAAAAAAAAAATCTAATGTATATTCTGAGTGACGGTATATGCCATATATAATGTCACTAGAGCAATTAGTGGGACACAGCTGCTTCAACTACTGACCCTAGAAATCACCTGTAGCTTAGTTTAAAATGCTGATTTTGATTGAATAGCCCTGAGTAAGAGACCCGAGATTACACATTAAAACAAGCTCCCAAGTGGTAGAGATTATTTTGTCAGAATCATTCTCTGAATTAGTACAATCCTGAATACTTACCTCATGCCCTACTGGACACCACTGACATGTCCTCCTCCCTGAACAACCCATTCTTCTCTCCTGGTTAACCAGATAAAGTAGAAGCAAAGAATTAGCATGGGGGTAGCGAAGGAACCCAGATCTGAGTTCTTGCTTACTGCTTTCTATTTGCTATTAGTCTGGTTAAGCATTTTATGGGTTTGTTTCTTTGCCACCAAGCTACATGTAATAATGCCTGCCCTTTCTCACAGAGTTGTTTTGTTCTAAATGTCATAATGTGAAAGGACACTGTAGGCTGTCCAGGTTATATCAATGTTTACTGCTTTTTTGATAACATACAAATAGAGTTTCCCTGTGATGTCATATACAGGTCACACTTTGTTGTTACCCCCTATGCATACTGCTACTCCTCCTTGTTATCAGTCACGGCTCGGTATTTAACTGGCCTGTGTGAACATGAGCCTTTTGGAATAATATACGTATTATATTACATATGGATTATATTTATGAAAATTATATACAAGCAGTGTTTTTTTAAATAAACAAAGAAAGTAGGGCCCAGATTGTTATGCCATGGGAACAAAGCTATACAATAGCAGATGTATTTACTGAGTGGAGTTTTACAGAATAAGATGTTTTATATTTATGTTTTAAATTGACATACAAATCTAATTTGTTTGCCTTCTTGTTCCCTTTTTTTCTCTTTTTGTATTTTCAGAAGCCAGGGTGCAGTGATTAGTTGGGAACACTGGAACCTACCAATCAGGAACTTTCAAGGTATAGGGAGGACAATGAAGAAAAGTTTCAAAGAAACCAATTCCTGTCACCCTAATCTAACAAGTTTCAACATAAAAGTACACTGAAACTTTACTGCTATGCAATAAAGCGCAACAAATAGACAAATTTGTGGCCAGAATTCTTATGTCTAAAAATATGTGGGCAGTTCAGTAAAGCTGTTGAGCCTGCTCAAAATGTTTCATAAATACTCAGGAATATATACACATTGATATTCATACTTGAAGACATTTGAAATAGTTATCAGTTATAAGGAAAAGCACACATGTTATGACTAATTTTTATAGACACAGTAAGATCAGGACTAGGGATATAGCTCACTTGGTATAGTGTGTGTCGAGCATGCCAGAAGCCCTGGCTAGATGAGGTCTGGAGAAACAAATAGGAAGAGAAATGTTAAAAGCCGATTTAAACTGTTCTTGAGGTAATCCCTGCAAACTGAAAGTTAGGAATACATGTGTGTACACATATACACATATACACCCTCTATATTACAAACAATTATTAAGCAATTACTGATAATATGTATTAACACTTCATCAGTATTTTAAGTATTGTTAATTTTCTATCATAGTATTCAAATTAAAATAAACGTTACTCAGGGATCTCTTCTGGGAACGAGACTGTCCCCAAAGCTATAAGAAAAACATATGTGATTGCTAATCTTGATGGAACACTCAAGACATGTTATATGTCAGCATGACTGGGTAGAGGGATGCCCATGTGGTTGATAAAACATTATTTTTAATGTATCGATGGGGTGTTGTTGGAAGAGATTACCCTTTGAATCAGTGAACCAAGACCAAAGAAGACTGTCCTTAGTGCAAACAAGAATTTTTCAATCCATTGAGATTTTTAATAAAATAAAATGGTAGAGGAAGGGAAATTTGCTTCTATACATCTCTGGCCCTCAGGTGGACATCAATACTTCTGGTTTTCTGACCTTTGAACTGACAATGAAGCTTTTATTAGCATTCTTCCCTCTCCCTTCCAGGCCTTCAGACTAGGACGAAACTACTCAGACTTTACTTGCTTGTCATTTTATCAGTAGCATATTGGGGAATTTGTGGCCTTCAAGATAAGGTTAGCCAATTTTAATGTTTTTTTAGAAAACTCTAATACATTTCTCTGCTCAAGCTTGACAGGGCTCTTGCCTTAGAATATAATTCATTTTAATACTATAGTCACTTAGATTCCCATAATTAGCTATTTTGTATTTGTTAGCTTGAAATACAGTCACTGTAACTTATGCTTATGTTTGAAAGGCATTCTCTTTCAACAAATAATTTATGTACAAGCATAGTTTTTAAAAACAAGCTCAGAGGCACTGGCCTCTCTTTCAGAGGACCCAGGTTCTATTCCCAGCACCCACATTGGTTCACAACTATCTGTAACTCCAGACCCAGTAGATCAAATGCCCTCTTTTGGTCACCATAAGCACCAGAATGCATGTAGTGCAGATGTAAGCAAAATACCCCCGCACACACACACACCCACACAAACCAAAACAAGACTTCTTTTGATGTGGGATTCAGTAGGTTAAGTGACTATCCATAATGGTTGTTCAGTGAATATACTTATGAATAGGCTGTTTCAAGGAACGTTACTTCATGTACGTGTGCCTTTGGCATAAGAGTGAAAAATGTGACTAAACCTTGAGATCCTTTTATTCTGAAGTAGATGGGATGGAATTTTTTTTTAACAGAAAAAAAGCTTGATAGGATTTCATTCACAAAAAAATATCTATGTTAGCCACGTGGCATATATATCAGTGTGTGATGGGAGAGTCTTTGAGAAGCCCACACCCATGCTTTCAGGTACATCTTTCTTTTAAGTACCTTTCTTTAAACATGTATGTTTACAATGCTAAATATAACCTGGACTTGTAAGCCAAATAAACTCTTTCTTCAAGTTGATTTTATCAAGGTATCAGAGTAAGAGAGCCACAAAAAATTGAAACCTTGATAGTTCTAGATAGTCCTACCTAAATTGAAACCTTGATAGTTCTATGGAAAGATAACTGACATATTACAAATTATTGTATGTTTAAAACATAGAACTTAGTAACTTACATTTGTATATACCAAGGAAAATACCACCCAAATAAAGTGAGGAAGTTACTTTGTCTTTTTTCCCCATCTCGTTTTCAAAGGAAACCACTGACCTGTTTTCTCTTTCTGTAGTTTAGTTTGCATTTTCTTTTTCAAAATTTCTTTCATGTTTTAAAATACTTACTTTGTGTCTTACCTGTGTGAGCATGTGTGCTACAATCACAAGACAATTTTCAGGAGTCTGTTCTCTCTTTACCATGGTAGGTTCTGGGACTCAGTTTAGGTTGTCAGACTTGGTGCAATCACTTTTACCTGCTGAGTCATCTTGTCAGCATTTTTTAGAAATTTGAGATACACGGTATACCCTCTTTTTTTTTTCACATAGCATAATTTGAGATCTATGATAACAGAGATATCTATGATAACACAGGAACTTTGGAGGACATATTCAAATGTGCAGGCATAAGAGAACTGTGATTTTAAGAAATAAGGCAGGTAAACAGTGGCTTTTGGGAATCCTCCATGCATAGAAGCCATGGGTGGCAGGAATACAGTAAAGACCCCACCGATTAACCAAGTTGAAGCAGTGATACTCTGAAGCCCTTCCTCTCAAAATGAAAGAAAACAAGTTTGCTTTTTTTTCTATTTCTCATGGGGTCTGTTTTCTCCTTGAGTTGAGATAGATGCTGTAATGACTATGACTAGTAAAATTAAAAATGATGCTCTTCCACGTCCATCACCAGACATTAAAGAGCTATGAGCTCCCACTTCCTATCTCTTAGCCAGGGAGACCAGGGTAGTCTCAACATGTTGGAGAGACTGCTGACATACCAGAAGGTGAATGAAGCCATCTGGGGCTCGCAAACTGAGGCTATTACTGAGTACCACTAGAGAGCCTCAAACAACGGCTCAGAGAACAGAAGTCATCCTGTGAGTCCTACCTAAATTCCAGACCAAGTTGTTAGTGCTGACAACTAATATATGTACACGAAAAATAGCAGCCTATATTAAACGGGAAGAACCTAGAAAATATTTTTTCAAATGTTTTTCTTTGACAATTCATACATGTACACAATGTATGTTGATGTGTACACTCCTCCTCAGACTACTCAGCACATCCCTGTCTCACCTTCATTGTTTGCTAGCAAATATTTATTAGTTAATGCCACATATAATCACTTTATCAATCAGTTTAAGAAGACAGATGGACTTGAGTGAGTGCAGTGTGTGTGAATTTTTGTTGCTTTTAAGTGAGACTATAGATCCTCTTAGAGGTAACATCTTTTTAAGAACTTAAAAATTTCTGAAGATTACATAATCTCACATTAAAAACACCTAGGAATATATTAATGTTAGTAAGTGCCTGTTGGAATTTCTACATTTAAAATCAAGCTACTATTTACTCTTTAATCCTAGTCTTGGTTTTCAAAAATCAGTTTCTATCCTGACTGGCCTGCTTAGGGTGAGTACATTTTTCTACTCACTAAGGCTCAATACCTCCCTTTGTCAATCTCAATGTACACTGCATAACAATTCCATATGTTAAATAGAAGTGATTAATATTTTATCTAAATATTTATTGAAGACCTGTGAGATGACTAGTTGTAAATAAGGAAGCAGCATCCAGCAGGCTAAATGACTTAGACGTGACAGGATCAGCGTAATTATCAGCCTGTGACTCTCATATAAGCATTCTTTTCATTCTCTGTGCTGACTCTCATCAACTCATATTTGGTCCATTACTGTAGATGTCTCTGGGGTTTCTGTTTCTGCTTTTCCTTCTCAAGTCTGTTTTTGCATTATCACCACCATATAAAGCATGCCTTTTATTACAGTGTTGCGCAATGAAGTTTTCAATGTTGTGTTGTTATATAGAAGATAATCAGAGGCCAACATAATGGCCAATGCCAGTACTTTCAGCACTACAGAGGAAGGGGCAGTAGTATTGCAGTTTGAAGCCAGTGAACATGAGGGACAGACAGACAGACAGGATTATTTAGGTTCTGTTAGTGATAATGAAGAACTGGGTGTTTTGCTCATACTTTTGTTGCAAACAAGAAAAGTTAAAACCAAAATAAAACAAGCACACTTGTTTTAAAGGGATTAGGAAGCTTCCAAATTAGTGAAGGCAGCACAGTTCAAGTAATACAAAGGAAAAATAATCACAACTGTGCCCCAGCAATTGGGGCTTTTTCCAGAAAGCCATCTGGCTTTTCCAAGACTAAAAACAGAGCCTGCCATAACTTCACAGGACTGAATGGGAAGTCTCATGTATGTTCAATGACGAGTTCATCGACTTCAAGCATTGAGTTAATACGTGTTGCCAAAGAACAGGAGTGAAATAAAAATAGACCAGAACTTGCAAGGCTTGAATCAGTTTAGGCCCCAACTAAATTCTGGTGGGCTTAGTATGCTAATGGCTTAGTCTATCTGGCCTCACACATCGTAGAGAAAAAACAATTATCTTGGTTTTCTTTTTTATTTTTGAGATGGTTTATCTTTATATCCCTGGCTGTCCTGGAACTCACTTTATAGATCAGGCTGGCCTTGAAATCAAGAAATCTACCTGCCTCTGCCCCCTAAGTGCTGGAACTAAAGGTATTTGCCAGCAAGCCCGGCCAGTCTGTTTTCTAGAGCATGCTTTTCAGCTGATCATGTTGTCTACATTTGGAAGCATAGGTGCATACACAAGTATTCTCTCACTCTGCCAACTAAGCTGAATAGAATACTAAGGAAGGGTGACTGAAACATACATTACTGTAATATCTGAGTCCTAGTCGAGGCCCTTAAAGACATTACTCCATTTCCCCCACCAGTATTTTAGTGGTCAGTGGGCTTGGCCCAGAGACGATAAAGAGGAATCTTGGTGAAGAATCCTACATTCCAAATACTATTTATTCCACTGAGCAATCCAAATTCTTTTTGTTAAATGGGGTCCCTCACTCCTGCTAGTTGAGTGTTCCCCTTCTTTACCTTTTTTTTTTTCATGTTATAATATGCCCAAATTTGGGGCTCAAGAGATAGCTCAGTTGATAAAATGTCTGCCTCACACGTACAAGGACCCATGTGAAAAGCCTCATGTGGTATGTATCTTTGACCCAGTGCTGAGAGCAACAGATTCCTAAAGCTCATTGTCCAGTTGGCCTATCCAAATCTGTGAGCCCAGGTCCTGTGAGAGATTGTCTCAAAAATAAAATGAAGAGGAGTCAGAGGAGACACACAAAGTTGACCACTGGCTTCACATGTCACACACACACACACACACACACACACGTGTGTGTCACAGAAACGTATATATAACACACAGAGCCCAGAGTACCTATAAATAACATCTGTCTCATTCATTGAAGCCATGCTTCCTGGGAAACATTATTTCCTTTCACACTTGCCTTATTTTAAAGTGACCTCCTAAGTTACAGGAACCTGAAAATTTTACCGAGTTATTAGGCCCATGAAAACCACCAACAAAATGCATATAGGAGCATACTAAAAAAAATATGTAAGAGTATTCCTAACAGCATGGCCTCAACCAAATAGTGGAAACATATCCAATACCCCCACAGTAATATGGATAAATTGTGCTGTACTGATAGAATATACAATAGAATATACAACAGTGAAACAGATTTACAACTGCTACAAGTATCAATATGAATAAATTTCACAATGTTAAGTAAAGCCAGACACAAAACACACTATATACAATTTAATTTACACAAAGGTTAAATACTAGTAAATTCAATATTTTGTTTAAAAAATGGGAATATACTGGCACTTGAGGACAGAAGAGTACTAAGAGACAGTAAAATAGTTGTGTATGTAGTGGTTATATAACTGTCTTCTTTATGGTGCCACTGATGGAGAGCAATCTGTATATTTTTCTATCCATGTATGCTATGCTTCCATTAAAAGTTAATTTAAAATAAATACATCTAAGAACAAAATCAGGATTTGCTGAATGCTCTGTCATACATTAGTCAGATAAGCATGCCAGTTCTCTTTAACATACTATTTTCAAATAATGTATTAGACTTCTATAAAAGAACAAACTTAAGAGAGCCTATTCATCATCCATCCATCCCAACATCCATCCATCTCCTACCCACTTATCTGAAGGAGATTTTTAAAGTGATATGTTTTAAGTAGGCTTTGTGGTATTTAAAGTTTCTACAGTTGTTGAACAGACAACTTTCCTATTTTCTTGACAGGCATGTTTGGATGAGCTCATGTCTTTGTTCTTCACAGAAAACCCTCCTTAACATCAGTTTGCACACTTATGATATTTGGTCAGCTTAGAATGTCATGTTTTCATCATGACCAGATTTTGATTTAGACCGTATGTATGTATGTATGTATGTATGTATGTATGTATGTATGTATGTATGTATGTATGTATGTATGTAAATGGTCAGGGATGTGATTTAGACCTTATTGATCTAGTGACCAGTGTATAAGCTGCAGACTGAATGAGGGGTCTATCCTCAGAGCCTTTCAAGCCTGCTGATCTGACTTCTTACTGGTAGGCTTCTAGGTCCAAAGGAGACCTTAACCCCGCATGTGCATTACTTTGGCTATCCTAAATTCAGCCAAAATAAGTAAAGCGTCACGAATACTTGTAAGTTTTACAAGAAGCCCTTGTAACAAAGAAACTCCACAGGACAAGCGTGGTGATCCCAACATCTGGAAGATGAAGATAGTCAGAGGCTCTAGTTATCAGCCTCCTTACCCTGGGTAACACGACTGTCTAAAAAACGCAAAACAACCCAAACCGGTAAACTTTTATTTAAATTTTAAAAGCCACTCTGCTGAAGCGTTTTGGTTAACTGACCCGTGGAAGGAACTGGAAAAAAACAATCTAACCGCGGACTATTATAACTTGTCAGTGGCGAAAAAAAACAAAAACAAAACAACAAAAAACCACCTTAGGATACTTGCGCAGAACTGACTAAAGCTGCGGGGAAAAAAAAAAACAAAAACAAACCACTGGTAAGCTCTGGGACGCCGCGGACTCGGCACTGCGCAGCACTGGGCTTGCCACGCCGGGGGCCGGGGAGGACCACGCCTCGGCCCAGCGCGGTGCGCGGCAGCCGCCGGCTTCCGCGGGCGCCCACCGCCGCACCGGGGCCGAGGGCACGCCGGGGCTCCGCACGCGCTCCGCTCCGCAGCGCGCACGTCACTCGCCGCGCGCCAATCGCGGCCTGGCGGGCCACCTCCCGGCCGAGCCCGCCAGCCCGCCGGCCGCTTCCGCCCTCACGCAAGCGCAGCAGCCGGGCAGCGGACGCCGCCGGCACCATGGTCCTGGACAGCGTGGCCCGCATCGTGAAGGTGCAGCTGCCCGCCTACCTCAAGCAGCTCCCTGTCCCCGACAGCATTACCGGTTTCGCCCGCCTCACAGGTAACCCTCCCGCGGCCATCCCATCCTCGCGCGCCGCCCCGTGGGGAGGGGGAGCTGTGGGGAGCCGGGCGCGGGACGGGGCGGGGCGGGGCAGGGCGCCGCGCCAGGCCTTGGCACGTGACCCGGGAGCCGCGTGCGCCTGCGCGGCGCCGGGCAGCCGGGGTTCCGAGGAGCCCCGGCGGGTTCACGCAGGACGGAAGGTGCTGAGTTAGCAGCGGCCGTTCTCGCTCGGATGGTCACCGCCGCGTGCATATTGTAAAGCACTTTAAGTCCTTGTTATCTAAGGCGCCCAGCGCGTGGTGAAGTACTGTCTCCACGTCAGGCGAGCGTGGCGCCTTTATTAACGAAATCACAGGCGACCACCATTCCCGACTGCTCTTGGAAGCTTGAGGTCACCTAATATGGAGGCTTTTGAGGTCAACACCATAATTACAGTTCCTGGAGAAAGTTGAGGTGGAGAAAAAGTAGCCAGAAGTATTCCAAGGTTGGTGTCATTTCAGAACACAATTTACTAAATTTCAAGATCCTGCCTGTATGAAAACATTTCCCACAACACAGTACTGCACATCCTGACTAAGAAAGTCTGTAGCATACAGTCAATACTTGAAGGATGGTGTTGGGTTTGGAGCATTGCAATGTGAGGTAGATCTTTCTAAACCCTGTCTCCAGACTGAATAGATTGGTGACCAAATCAGCAAAGCCTGAGGTCCTGAGTATCCACTAATGCAAACATAAATTTAGATAATTATGAGGTGAGTAGGCCTGATTAGCCTGCAACATTCTAGCGATAACTGACTTAAAATACAGTAATTGGAAGACCAGTGGAAGAAAAATAAAATGATTCTGTAAACCAGAAGATGGAATTAATAACAAGTATGTGGTGAGGAATATTTGGAGATGTGTGTCAGCTCTATTCCAAGGAAATTATTTTGTTTACTGTTTGTTTTTACTTGAGTACTTCCCTCAAACAGATGTGCATTTGATGCCTCTCAGGATAAAAAGTAACAAGAAAGACTCCTGGTCATGTATTTAGATGGATAAACTATATCATACAGACTTTGACAAAGGGACCGATTTTTTGTTGTCTGTGACAGCTGCTCTGCTAAGTAGGTAGTATGTTTTTAACATTTTTAAATGTTAAGAGATTCACTAGAGTGTATGAAATAGATTAGAAAGCACAATATCTGACTAATAATAAAGAAACATGTAGACACCCAAGTGACATAAAAGTAACAAGAAAAAAAAAGCCAAATCTTCAGTTCTCTACAAACATCAAAATCTCTTGATCCTACTCTCTTATTTAAAAAAAAATTGTAGCAAGTATGTAAAGAATTGACTTTTCCTTTATTGCATCTTTACTCAAGCACTATTTTAATGCGATCCTCCTGTAATGTTCTCACAATTACTAATCTTGCACATTGACTTCACAAAGTGAGTTGTGGTAATTTAATGTTAAGTCTGCATAAAACAGTTGTCCTCCCCCCCACCCCCCTTTGAATTATATCCTCTTGAGTGTAGTCACTAAACTGGTTAGGCAAAGCCAAAGTGGTGCCATCATTTGGTGGCATTGTTCTGCTTTGCCACTTTATCCTAATGATACACATTAGTTAAGTTTTTAACAGTCAAAAAGGGAAACCATTTTTCTCACCCTGCTGAAGGGCAACTTGCATTATATGTGTTGTTTATGGCTGTGGCTCCATTTATGTTAGTTTCTTTTTTTTTTTTTTTTAATGAATGAGTGCTTGAAACAGGTTAGATGGTATGAGGTTAGCGGCTAGGAGACTTCACAAGCATGTTTTCTTACAAGTCCCTTCTGTAAATAAATAGTTAATCCTTATTAAAGAGATTAAGGGAATTCAGCCACAACTTTGTGGTAGCTTTCACTTTAAAATGATGAAATATTTAGTGTTATGACTGTGTCTTAAAAATAACAACCACTCTGGTGTCTGTTTTGTTTTGTTTTTAGTCAGGGTCTCCTGTGATGAAGGCTGGCTTCAAACTCTGTAGCTGAGGATAGTCTAGAACTCCGCTCAGTCTCCCCTTCAGAGTAGATTGTAATAATAATGACATTTTGTTTTCTTGTGTGAGTTACTTGTAGGATCTATCATGCAGGTTTTCACTTAGAAGACAGCTTTTAAAAAGTTCATTTACATGTTTAGAAGGCCAAAAGTATCATCTTCGCTGAAAATTAATCAAAAGTCTTTAGTTCACATTATCTCTTTTTATCAAATGCTCCTGATGAGTTTGCATTCTTAGAAAACACGGAAATTCTAAATTACACCTAGGATTTAAATGCTGACAATTTTGATCTGTCAGAAACCACTTTTCTTCTTGTTAAAAATCTCAAGAATAAGGCCTTTAAGATAAGTTAGTGTATTTCTGCTCTTGGGAAACATAATACACTAACCTTAAAAAAAACATTTTCTGTCATCTTAAAATGCTTTAAAAATAAAACTGTAGGAGGAAAATGTTCTTATTCAAAAGTCAGAAAACAGTTTATTCCTAGATTCATAAACTAGCTATGATATTTTGCCCACATAAATTATTTCACTTCTCTGAAACTTGACAAAAAACTTAACTTAAAATCCAACAAATGTGAGACTTTAATAATGTATTTTTCACTGGTGTGCATTTTGGTGGCACATACCTTTGATCCCAGCACTTGGGAGACCAAGGCAGATGGATCTGAGTTCAAGGACAGCCTTGTCTATATAGTGAGTTCCAGGACAGCCAGG
This sequence comes from Pachyuromys duprasi, assembly GCA_028658305.1. Taxonomy (NCBI): domain Eukaryota; kingdom Metazoa; phylum Chordata; class Mammalia; order Rodentia; family Muridae; genus Pachyuromys; species Pachyuromys duprasi. The sequence goes on from CM053744.1 coordinate 63,462,037, forward strand.
ACAGCACAGAGAAACCCTGTCTCAAAAGAAAAAGACAAAAAAATATTTTTTGTGGTAACACAAGCATACTAGCTTGTAATAATTTCATTCCTGTTATTTTGTTCAAGGGACAAGTTTTGAGCCTGTAATTTAGAAGCAGGATGAAATTGAACACATACATTCACATAATAAGGTCTTGCTCGTGTATGTTTGTATCACCTTATTTATAACATTTTTTCAAACTGGAAGCAATCCAGATATCCACCAACAGGAAAATCAGTTACATTCATAAGGTTGTACACTGGTCAGCAATAAAAAGGAGCGAGTTTCTAATCTACCAGATGACTCTCAACTTGAGTAAAAGAGCGTGTGATTACAGATATCAGTAGTAGAGGAATATTACAGAAAGATTCAGGAGAGGACTTTGTTAGATAAATATTTACAGAAAATTTTACTTTTGGCTGCATGGGTACAGATACTTGTCACAAGATGGAATGAACTGCTTAATATGTTTATTTCACTCTAAATTATACCTCAGTTTTTAAAAAGTGGGGCAAAGGTGAGTTCTGTCAGGAAGAAGGCATGAGTAAAAAAAGGTAGTTGTTTTGTTAACATGTAAATTCTGAACGATAAGAATTTGAGGTTAGAAATCTTTTGAGAATCTGGGGAAATATATAGATATTTTTAGATTACAAATTTTCTTTTCTCCTACTAAGTCCAAGTGTTCTTAAAAGCCAGTGTAATTAAGAATTAACTTAGTCTCTATGGAGAACAGTTGAGGGCTCAAACATTTTTCTGCCATATAGTGATTTCAAGATGTAAGTTTCCTCAAGTCACCACATATTGATGAGTACCTGTGATTGGCCATGCAACTGTGTAGGTACTAGGAGATCGTTACGCTCATAATAAAATGGGGAGAAAAGTGAAAGATGATTGAGTGTGCTGGCCCTTTGATCTTGAGACAATTCATACTAGACTTTAAGGGATAACAACAAACTAGTCAATAAGCTACCTCCAGCACTAGGGGAACTGAGCCAGGAAGACCGATTGGCGGCATGAGACTAGACTGGGTTAAATGCTGAGTTTAGGACTGTGGAATAGGAGCCTATGTTATGCCCCACCCTTCTTTCTTTTCCCTTTTCCCTCCTTCTCGCCCTCCTTCCCTTCAAAAAATAAATAAGTGAAACATTTTTTATGTGTGTAGGTATTTTGCCTGCATGTGTATCTGTGAATCACGTACACATGTGTCTGGTGCACATGGACAGAAGAGGGTGTTGGCTCCCTGAACTAGAGTCACAGACAGCTATTATTAAAAAAATGAGTGTGCTGGGAATCACATCCAGATCCTCTGAGAGAGCAGCCGGTCCTCTCAGCCGGCTCTGCACACCATGGCCCACCGTGCCCAGCAACACGATGTTTTCTACTTGAGAAAGAGAAATAATTTTTTTGTGTCTTAGCTGTAAATAATAACATTTAAAAATTTGTAAAGAAAACAGCAGTCATAATTTTTATGACAGAGCTGGAGAGATGGCTCAGCAGGCGAGAGCAGTGGTGGCTCTTGCAGAGGACCCAGGTTCAGTTCCCAGCACCCACAAGGCAGCTCACACTGTCTATGGCTCCAGTTTCAGGGGATCTGACACCCTCACACAGGCACACAAGCAGGCAAAACACCAATGCACATGAAATAAAAATTAAAAAGATGATCTGGAGAGATGGCTCAGAGGTTAAGGACACTGGCTGTTCTTCCAAAGAGCTTGAGTTCAGTTCCCAGCAGCCACATGGTGGCTCATGACCATCTATAATGAGATCTGGGGTCCTCTTCTGGTGTGCAGGCCTACATGCAGGCAGAATATTGTATAAATAATAAACAAATCTTTAAAAAAAGATTTTTATAGCATTATATGTAACTTTTGGAAACCTGAAAGGAAAAAAAAGGTGCCCAGTGCCTTAGTTGCTTTTTTTTTTTTTTTTAATAATAGCAAATGATTCATTGGTTGAATTATCAATTGTGGGGCTCCTTGGTAACAATATAAAATAAGTAGATAATTCACCAGAAACTGCATAGATTGGGGGTACTAATTTTAATGACTGTGACAACAATGTTTAGTAATAAACCTCTAACCAGCTTCCATTATAAGTGCTAGTCAGAGAAGTCACTGTTACTCGTCTCTGATCAGCTGTCCAAACTCATTAATTTTTCTTTTGACAACAGGTAGTAGAACCCCCACAGGGTCTGAGACTAAAGGGGAACTCAAGCTTTCGGATGTGGCTGTAAAGGAGGCAGGTCTCTCAAGAAGGAGTCAGTGGGTGGAGAATCAAGTGCCGGGGTGGGCATCAAGAACTAGTGGGTTTCTTTTGCACTTTGAAGTCCTTTTTAATCTCTTCAGGTTTTCAGTCAGGCTTAGCAGGTCATCTTTCTGGGCTGAACGCATTCCAACCACATTGTCCAAAGTAAATCCAGGCAGGAACTGGGCCATGGTGTCAGTGGGATAATGGAGAGGGTGTGAAGGGCCCTTCAGCTGGGGCCTCCTCCCCTGAGGGAGGGCTTGTCCTACTTTCTTAGAATACTCTTGCCTGGGATGAAGATGTAGCCCCATTGGTAAGGCCTAGTATCATGAAGCCCTAGTTAAATCTTCACCACCTTATACATAAGCCTGGCATGGTGGCACATGCCTGTGGTCTCAGCATCCAGAAAGCACAGACAGGATTAGAAGTTCAAGGCCAGCTTGGGATACAAAGCTGCTTCCTCCCCATACACACATGCACACACTCATACACTCATTTATTCCTTACTGAGATCCGTGTATTCCCAGGTATACTTGAAATGTTTTTACAATGGCTGGTTAGAGTTGGGAGTATAACTCACTGATAGAGTATGTGCTGTGTGTAAGCTCTAGAGTTCAAATTCCAGCACTAGAAGGAAAGGATTTTTTTATATATATTGTGATCAGCAATATCATATCAAACCTAAGTCTTCTTCCTTAAGGAGCTACTTTGAACTTTTTTTTTAATTGCTTACTCTCAGTTGTTTTATTTCCTGCTTTATTTTGTTTCTCTAGGGATGTCAGTTCTGTCTTCCTACTCTTACTAGTTATCATAATTGCTGGTTATAAAAGTCATATAACTTTTAGGACCCTTAGTAACAGTATAAGTATGTTCTAAGTTCATTCTTAATTAGGAACAGGTAATTTTTCTTCCCCATAAATTAGGAACAATTTTTTTTCCTAAGTTCTTTTAGTTTAGAGAAAATTTTAAGAAAATTCAACCCTTTTACACTGAAGTGCAAAGCAAAATGCTGCCTGTTTTTTGTTTGTTTTTAATAAATTGAGTGCTATTGTCAGCCTGTTCCACCTGGGGAGTAACTCAGTTATAGCGAGAAAAACATTCCCCTCCCACCTCCAGTCTCCTTTAGACATTCATCTTCTAATCCTGGCTTGTTTCCTAACCCCTGATATTTCTTAGAAGTGTTCCTTCATCCCACAAAAGAAACAAAAGCTTACCCAGAGGAAGCCCCTCACTGTAGCTCTACTGAGTGACATTTTGACCCCTCCTTGTCCTTCTGGGATGGATGAAACAAACCTTCTGGAATGGTGTCTTTTTGGCCTGCACAGCTCCTTTCTCTCAGACTCTTTCAAAGGGAGCTCTGTTTTCCTTTAAAGCCCCTGCCATGGGTTAGTGCAGTGTAATCCATGCTCCTGCTGCTGTTATCTATGGACTTTTACTTTGTGTCACATTCTTTAACAATGTTGATCTGCTGCTTTCTCCACTCCCTCCCTGTCTACCGTCTTTCTGCTTACAGCTGCCCTTTTATGCTTCTTATTGGGGAGGATGGGTTATTGCATATGTTGGAAACCGCCTTTCATACATAAAGTAAAACCAGAAGTCTGAAATCAAGAAGGAGCTCCACTTCTTACAGCTTATGTTCTGTAACTAATCAACCACCCAAACCTGTTGACTTTACTATATATGCTACTGGTTCTTAAATTTCTAGAGAATGAACCAGGTGTGGTGCGTGGCTGTATCACAGCCACTAAGGAAGCTGAGGCAGGAAGACCTTGAAGCCAGACTGGACTACAGAGCAAGTTTCAGCCTGGCCTGGATTTCATAGTGAGTCCCTGCGTCAGATCACAGTTCTTAATTTTTAAAAGAGGATGGGAGTTGTTCACAGACCTGCTCTGAGTCTGGACAGTCCTCAGAAAATGTCCACACACTGTTGTCAAGTTTTACAGAGTGTGTCTCACAGTTCTCGCTTTCTCTGTTCTAACACCTGTGACCTTAGATCCAGGTGGGATTGACTTCTGGATTAGATTTTTTTTGTTTCTGTTTTTTGGTTTTGGTTTTTCAAGAGAGTTTCTTAATGTAGCCTTGGCTGTCCGGGGCTTGATTTGTAGCCCAGGCCGGCCTAAAACACACAGAGAGAGATCTTCTTGCCTCTGCCTCCCTTAGTGCTTGGATTACAGGCCTGAGCTAGCATGCCCAGCTTTTCTGGACTAGTGTTTGTGGGTGTTTTGTTTGTTTTTTGAGACATGGTCTGTAGCATTGACTAGTCAGATCCCCTGTGTGCCAGGTCATGAGCCTGCACCACCACACCAGGTTCCTTGTTTTTCCAGTAGATTCTCTAAGCCTCATTCTTCTCCACCCTTCCTCACCATCCTCTAATCCATCTCCCATCAGACTCTAGCTTGACTTTGAAAATAGGTAATTTTCTAAATATGTTTACATACTCCACTGCTTTCCTATCATGCACAGGTAGATTCCTACGTACCTATTGCTTATCAGAACTTCTCATGGTGTCACTTGCTCCTGTCTTAAGTACTTCTCTTCCACTGTATTCCAAAGATACTCTGGCACTGAGTATCCCTGGCTGTTCCCGAGTCCGGTCTGCACCTTGCCTACAGTTAGCTCTGCTCAGGCTTCAGCCCCTTCATTTACTTGTCTGTGAACTGTTCTCTTACTTGTCATTTTGATACCTACTTGTCATGTAGGTATCAAAGCTGAATTTTTCTTTCACCTCAGCAATGAATCATTTCTTCTTTACTACTTGGCTGATATACAACTGCCCAGTTTTACAGTATTGTAATTCTTTTTCGTATCTCTGTATTCCACACAGTTGGAAAGTTCTTTGTGACAGAATTTTTTTTTTTCTACTAATTTTGGTATCTTCAAAACCCCTCACTTCACTATCATGTCAATGAGGGGTTTGTTAGTTTTAGAAGTACTGGAAGCTTTTTTTCTTAAATATCTTTCTCTGTCTTAACTTTTTAAGCCATAGAAAAAGTTAAACAAACCAAATAGGAACAGTCTAAGTGCCAATTTGATGAAGCATAAACTCAATTTAACTAAAATCCATTGTAGTGTTTATGTAAGTCTAGTAAAGGACAAGGAATTGAAATATCTTGGAGAGGAGACGTTCATTTGCATATCTAGCTTCATGATAGAATGTGTGAATAGCTTTCTTTCAAACAGTGTTACACAGTTCTGCTGAGTGACAGACAGGCTGGAAGGTTTTACATGTTCTTTGTGTCTTGAAGAGTCTGGAATCTCTGAGCCTGAGCTTTTCAGGTCTCTGCCTATTTCTTGTTTTCAGGATGTCTCCTGACTCTTACTTGAAGTTGCAGTCAGCGTACAGCTATGCCGCCACGCAGCGTGTTTGATTGCTTGGTTGGTTTTCTGTTAATTTTGTCCCCCTTTTTGTTTTCTTCATGGCTCTTCGTGCAGCCTGTGACTGTATTGTTGTGTTTGGCGTCCTTGTTGTCTGACCCCTCCTCTCATTAGTAGCGAGCATCCCCATTCCTAATGCAGTAACTGGAATATAGGGTACTTACTTAGTAAATATTGTTGATTAAACGAATGAATGATTGTTATTCCTGTTTTACAGGCAAATGAAACCTGGATTTAGACTAAAGATAAACAGTAATTAAGTTGTTTGCTGCATTCCTGTTCTGCCCCAGGCACTGCACTGTGCACTCCATGCACAGAAACAGCAAGAAGCTGCTATTTTTGCACTGCACAGTGTCTCCACAAAGTGGGTACTACTTATACAGTGAAAAAAAATTAATTTACAAGAGGAAATTGATAAGAATTTATTCAGAAAGTCTTTATTATGCACTTACATTTTCTATACGTGTGTATGCATGCTCATATGTGGCTCATTTGTGTGTGTATTGATGCACAGTATGCATATACATGTGGAGGCTTGATGATAACTTGAGTGACATCCTCAGAACGCTGTCTACCTACTCTGAGACACATTCTCTCATTGGTCTGGAACTCACCACTTAGGCTAGACCAGCTGCCATCGAGCCTTAGGGGATTCTCTTGTTCTTGCCCGACAGTGAGATTACAAGCACATGCCACCATGCCTGGCTTTTTTAAATGTGAGTTCTGGGGGTTGACCTGGGTCTTCGTGATTATAAGGCAGCACTTTAGCAGACTGGCCATGCCCTTAAATCAGTAACCTAAAACAGAAAGGGGCTGGTGAGATGGCTTATGAGGTAAAAAGCCTTGCTGTGCAGCCCTGACCACCTGGGCTAGGTCTGAGTACTTCCCTGTGGAAGAAGAGAACCAAATCCAAACACTTAGTTCCCTGACTCTACACATGCCCGGTGGCAAACTCCCAAGCATCATATATACTACTAATAATAGCAATAAATCAAAAAGAGGTGTTTGTGAGGTGTAAGAGCAAATGTTCTAGAATAGTATAAGTTACTTGTAGCTAGAAACAGCATATTTTGCTTAAGTAACTTCTTCAGGTCCATATAATTTCAAAACTCATTGTTCTGAACCTTAAATACAAAACTAAAGAATTTGAAGTATAAATTATGTATGTTGTAGTAAAAAGTAAGTTAGCCTCTTGAGGCAAGCATTATTTAGGTACTGAGGATACAGTGGTGACCCAGACAAACAAAGTGCATGTTTTTGTAGACCTTAATGGGGAGTGGGACACGAGCGAGGTTAAAGAACCTATTGAAACTCATGTTTCCATGGGCTGGAGAGATAGATGGCTTAGCAGTTAAGGGCATTGGTCACCCTTCCAGAGGACCTGGGTTGGATTTCCAGTGCCCACACTGGGTCTTACAACCATCTGCCACTCCAGTCTCTAGAGATCTGGCATCCTCTTCTGGCTGCCATAGGCACCAGACATGGAGTTGGTGCACAAGCATACGTGTAGACAAAACATCCATACACACAATCCTTTTTAAGTTCTTAACAAACTTTCAAATGTCATTATAGAGTTAGAAAAATGACAAATAATCTTATATATTAAAAAGTGGGATATGGACTGCATAGATAATAAAAAATATACTGAAGTATTATTAATTCTTGCTAGTATGATTTTTAATAACTATTTTATTTTCTAAATTAAAATTTCATGCTACGCGTGTTTATAATTCTAATACAATTAAATTTAAAATATGCATTATAAAGAGTACATTTCTTAAAATTAGTTTGTGTACTATGTATAATTAGTGATGACCCCACCCCCAGAGTAATGAGCATACATAAAAAACGTCCAAAGCAAGTAGCTTATCTTACAAGGTTTTTTATTTGTTTGAGTCTTCTCTACTTTATATTCTTCAAGAAAAATTGTCATTGCGTGGTGGTGGCGGTGGCGGCGGTGGCGGCGGTGGTGGCGGCGGTGGCGGCGGCGGTGGCGGCGGCGGTGGTGGTGGTGGTGGCGGTGGTGGCGGTGGTGGCGGTGGTGGCGGTGGCGGCGGTGGTGGCGGTGGCGGCGGTGGCGGTGGTGGTGGTGGCGGTGGTGGCGGTGGCGGTGGTGGCGGCGGCACACACCTTTGATCCCATCACTGGGAGGCAGAGGCAGGCAGATCTCTGTGAGTTTGAGGCCAACCTGGTCTACCGTGCAAACTCCAGGACAGCCAAGGCTACACAGAGAAACCCTGTCTCAAAAACAAAAACAGAAACAAAAAATTAAAAAGAAGGTGTGGTGGTGCCTCACACCTTTAATTCAAGACTCAGGAAGCAGAGGCGAGAGGATCTCTGCATTAAGAGGCCAGCCTCGTCTGCAGAGTGGTCCAGGACAGAGAGAAGAAAACTCATCAAATATACTTAAAACAATGTAAATTGAGCTATATACTGTAAGGTTTCACTTCATAAAAGTTTTTACTTAATGCAACTTCAAAAATAGACTTACTCAGTGTTTTTATGTTATTGCTTTGTTGTAGGAAATAATAATAACTCATCAAATTTTTATCATATTATTTTAGAGCAGTAGATTACTAAGGAATTACTTGTTTGTAAGAACAGTGTATGAAGGGCTGGGAGTGTAGCTTGCTTGGTAGAGGGCTTGACTACACAGTGTCTAGTACTGCATGAATCAGGCTTGGTCATGTACACCTGTAAGCCTCAGCAGAAGGTAGAGGCATTTATTCCCTGAGAAGGTTATTTGATGAAACAATAACAATAGTAAAGTAAATAATACCTATTTAAGAACCTTGGGAGCAGGTAGCTGGGTGGGTAAGAGTGCTCCGTCTGCAAGCCTGAGAACCTGAGTCTGAGTCCCAGCACCCACTGAAAAGCCTTAGTATTGGGAGCCAGAGACAGGCAGATCTTGAGGGCTTGCCAGCAGTCAACCTAGCAAAAGGTGAGTTTCTAGTTGAGTGTGAGAACCTGCCTCAAGGCTGTAAGTCAGCTATAGAGGAAGACGCCCAGCTTCTTGTATTGGTTCCGTGTACACTATTTCCATTTGCCGCAAAAACACCGGGCGCTGGTTTGTAAGAGGGTGCTTCTATGTCTGTCTAGTGACTTTAAAATACTGTACTGAATAATACTTAATATTTCTCTGGATTCCACAATTATTTGCTTATATAAATAGGTTATTTCTTTTCTGTATCTGGCATTGTGCTGAGTCGAAACGGCTTCCTTCTCCTTTGGGTAGGCCCACACTCTACCACTCAGCTTGCAGCCCTTTTACTTTGGAAGAGTCATTACTAAGCCACTGTGTTTTAGTGGCTAAATAGTAGTATCTCTTCAGAATAGTTTTATTAAGAGAAAAACATTTAATTTTAGATCTGTGGAATTTGATTCATGGTGACTTAGAACAGGTTTTGGATTTAGGCTGATGAACTAATCTTGCTTAAGCTACCTTTTATCTACCCGTAATATGAGAATAACGTTAAAATGCTGCAGTTGTCAAAGCTATCTGTGTGAGATGAGTTGGTTTGGTTTCACTCTGAGGCACAGCCCATCACTTATCAATATTTGCTAGCATTCTTTGGCACGTGGTATTTTCTTAGCTAGGCTGCAGTGCCTGGAAGGCTGTGGGCAGTGAAGGCGTCCAGAGGAAACTGGGAGCGCCGTCAGCCTTTGAGAGCTACTTCGCTTGTGTGTCTGTATTTCATGTGTTCTGAAGACTGGCTGGTACTCTAAAAGGTATTTAGTAAGCTTCTTTACATTTGGTATGTAAAGATTTCAATTCATTAAGTTGACTGTGGTCAGAGTATACTGTATGAGAAGAATCTGTTTTCAATTTTAAAAAGGTAGGTTGAAACATTTGAGGCCATGTTTTGTCTAAAATTATAAATCAGTAGTTAAGTTTTTGTTTTTTGTCTGTGTGGAAATTACATTGTATGGTTTTAGATGTGGCAATAAGGAGAAAGGAGTGAAAATGTTTTCTAAACTTAATAAGACATTTGTGTTCATAATTATATAGGTTTTAATTCCAGATAAAAGTAAATACAAGCACAAATATACTTAGCAGGTATAATGAGATAGGCTATTTAAAATAGTATGTTTCTATAAATTTCAGTTTCACAAATCGAGTTAGCCTACAAATAAGAAAGGTAATCCTAGCAGGGCTGGGTCTGTTCTGTTACACTGTTCACAGGGACAGTAGATGTGAGAAACAGGCACAGCACACTCGCGTGAGCCAGCCAGTGTGTGTGTTCCGAGAGCGCTGCAGATTCTGACAACAGTGCATGTGTTTAGTTTCAGAATGGCTCCGCTTATTGCCCTTCCTTGGTGTACTTGCACTTCTTGGCTACCTTGCAGTCCGTCCATTCTTCCCCAAGAAGAAACAACAGAAGGACAGCTTGATTAATCTTAAAATACAAAAAGAAAATCCCAAAGTGGTGAACGAAATAAACATTGAAGATCTGTGTCTTACTAAAGCAGCTTATTGTAGGTGTTGGCGTTCCAAGACGGTAAGATACCCATTTGCACGTACAGTGAAATTATGTAGAATTAGTGTGGCTTTGCTCCTTTATGTCCCAGTTTTGAAATTCTCTGAGATTAGGGACTTTTCTGTATTGTTCAGCATTAAAAGTTGATATTCCCAAATTGAAGTTTGTACTTCTTTGCTTGATAGTACCTATGTTAGAAGAGAGCAAAGAGCAATGGACTCTGATGTTCTCATACTGTTCAGTGTTTGTCTAGAGCAATATGCTTCAAATAGTTGTGTGTGTGTGTAAGAGAGAGAGAGAGAATTTAAGGTTTAATAGAAAGGAGCCTAAACTGTGATGTCAAAATAAATAATTATTAAAATTTGCTGCCAGTCTGTCATGTTATCAGGTTAAGTAAGTTGCTAACTTGGTTTAGATTGGGCTGTGTGTTTTTCTCATTCATTCTTTCCTTTACCCTCCCTCCTTCCCTTTCTCCCTCCTCCTCTCCCTCCCTCTCTCTCTTACACAACAGGGTCTTATGTAGCACTAAATGGCCTAGAATTGGTGGCATTAACCAGGCTAGCCTGAAACTCAGAGACACTGACTGGTTTCACCTCCTGAGTGTTGGTATTAAAGGCATGAGTTACTTAACTTTTTTTTTTTTCTGAGACAGGGTTTCTCTGTGTAGCCCTGGCTATTCTAGAATTTACTCTGTAGACCAGGCTGGCCTCCAATTCACAGATTGTCTGCCTTTGCCTCTCTTAGTGCTGGGACTAAAGGTATGCACCACCATACCAGGCTGAGTTTCTTAACTTTTAATCTCTGGTTTATAAGGTTTTCTTTATTATTATTATTTGCTGTTGTTTGTTTTGTTTTTTTTCAATCTTCTCTATAGGCAATGCAGATATTTTTGAAGATTTACTGAAATGATACTTGTAAAACAATTTACATAGTATAAGCTAGTAAATGCTAGCTGTAATATAAGTTTCAATGAGGAAAATAAATTTGGAGTGATAAGTCTTCTTGTTGATAAACTCTGTTTTCTTGTATTTGATGACAGTATTTGAAACTTTTAAGTACAGTGTTTTATTTGTAACAGCAAAACTTTAGAAGCAATATAATAAGGCTCAGTTAACATGTAGGAAATCACACCTGACTAGATGTTGGGAAGTCAGTACACATTAATTATGTGTTAGCGAAGTATCTAACAGGAAGACGGTTCTGTGGATTCAAGTTTTGCTGCACAAGAATAAGGACCCTCTGCACAGGCACCCAAACATTGAATGACATGAGGTCCTGCCTTAATATACGATAGGATTGCACATTTGTTTTTAAAAAAGGAATGCCACAATAAAGGAAAACCTATAATAAAATACTAATTATAACTGTAATCAGATGGATTGAGCATTTAGTAACACATCTTTAATATTTTCAGAAGCTTAACAAAACTCGATAAAATTTACTTTGAATATACATTTCTTTTTTTTTTTTTAATTTTAATTAGAAATTGGCTCAAATGTAGAGCTCAGTAGAGACCAAGAGCTTATTTTGATCCTCGTTAAACTTTTGTAGTCTCTGAGACATATTCAGCCACAGACTTTCAAGACAGTAGTTTCCCTGGCTGTCCTGGACTCTGTAGACCAAGCTAGCCTCAAACTCAAGAGATCTGCCTGGCTCTGTCTCTTGAGTGCAGGAAATGGTTTTTCCTTTTTCCTTATGTAGCCTGCTGCATGGAGCTTGGAGTGGTGGGATGGAGGGTGTGTTCTGTCAGGAAGCTCTCTGATGAGCTTCATGAGCATTTCACAAATGAATCCTTTCTGAATCCTGCTGTAAAATAACATTTGCAATTCTTTTTCCCTTTTAGTTTCCTGCCTGTGATGGGTCCCATAATAAGCACAATGAATTGACAGGAGATAATGTGGGTCCACTCATACTGAAGAAGAAAGAAGTATAACAGTAGCCATTACAGTAACATTTCCTTGTTTGTTGTGTGTAGAAAATCTTTAGATATTTTAACCAGCAGTATTGGTTGAATAATTATTTCTGCCAGTTATTTTCTTGCTACACTACTGCTTATATTTGGTACTTTATATATTTAGTCATTTATACAGAAATCAAATGGTCAAGTGTCATTCTGAAATCAAGAATTAATGTATCTTTTAACAATAAAGTCAGCACTTAAGATTTTAATTAACTGGGAATTTAAAGTTTGGGTGTAGGCCAAAAGGTATTTTTTTGCATATCAGTGTTTCAAAATAATGTATATTTTTCAAAAAAAATTCTCCCTTGTTCTGCTAAATGTATTTTCATATTGTTTTGCTCATCTGAAGTAGTTTGTCATTCTTTGGCGTTTGTGGAACTCTGCTGGTTTTTTTTTTTTTTGATGAATTATAAAATATATTGCCACCAAGAATTACTTTGAGGCAATAAAACCCGGTGTTTTATAGAGATTTTTGTCTCATTACCATGATTATTCCAATTTCTAAAAAGTAAATCAGATGTAAAAAGTTCCAGTGACAATTATTTGCATCATGAAAAATTGGTTCACCTTACAAAAGGCTTGCTCTGTGTGCTTGTGCGTGTGTGCGTGTGTGCTTGTGTGCATGTGTGTGTGTTTAACTTGGTGACAGCTGTGTGGCAAGAGTATGTCCGTAGTGCTAAGTTACACTTACGAACTGTAGTTTGAAGGTCAATCGGATATAAAACAACTGAATTTGCATTAAAATGAAACATACTTCATTGCTCAAGATGATATTTTCTCTTTTTTGTAGTTATAGAGAAATGGGGCAACAGGATATTAAGTCACTTGTAACCTAGTGGGTTGAATTTGTACACACTGAGAGAAAATATTTTGATTTTTAAAAAAAAGAGATAACTCATTTATTGTATTTTTTAACTTCATGAAATATAGATAAAACACTTGTGTGTGTGTATAATGACAGAAGAGAGTCTGCAAGGGTGTATAACAGCACATTCTGCATACACTCCTATATGATAAGGCCTTTGATTATCTAAAGAGAAGTAGGATGGAGGCAGCATTGCAGGAAGCATAATGCAGAAATGCATTGACACTAGCTGTGCAAGGAAGTAAGCCACACACATGTTACTGGCAAATATTAAAAACAAGCAAACACCACTCATTTTATTTCCTGGCTCCTAAGTGAAATGATACACCATTAAGGGTAAAGGAGGATGTATAACAAAGGGTGAAATGTAAGTAAGTACTTGAGTTCTGCCATAAAACCATGTTAGCTCCAGGAACCGAGGAAAACAAGACAGTTAAATCTGGGGCCACTCATTTGTCAGGACTGCTGGATTAGATAGAGCAGCCCTAGGTTTCCTTATTTAATTAATGAACACATAGTGAGCCTGGTGCAACATATGGAATGTGTTCTCTTCTTTCCTTAGCTGTCAGCTAGCAGTCTGAGAAAGACTAGTGATGACAAGCCAAGCTCCAAGCTAAAAAGGAAAATGATTACAAGTCAACTTATCACATAATTAAATTACACTGACACGTTATAGTCTTATGTTTGTGTATTGTGAGATGTGAATAATGTTAGAGCAAATAAACATGTTTTAGAAAGACTTGTTTTTATTATTTTGTGTGTGAGTCTGCATGTATGTATGTCTGTGCACCATGTGCGTGCCTGGTGCCCAAGAAAGCCAGAAGAGAATGTTGAATCCCCTGGAACTGGAATTAACAAATGTCTGTGAGCCACCATGTGGGTGCTGGGAACTGAACCATGGTTTTCTGCAGGAATATCCAGTGCTATTAACAACTGAGCCATCTCTCTAGTCCTGGAATTATTTTTAATAAAATGAATAAACATTTAAACACAGAGGTTATGATTGTTTTGAGCTAACCATGAAGAACTGAAATGTGAAAGGAGTCACAGTGAAAGTTAAAAGTAGTACAAATCTGTTTACTTGCTCACTTTGGTGGTACTAAGGCTGGAACCCAGGGCCCACACATTCTGGCAAGAGCTCTCTACACTGAGCTCCATTTGTGTTGTATCTTTTTAATAGTATAAACCATTGAGGCCACATACAAGAAAGTTTTCAATATAGATTTACTGGAAGTTTTGAATTATTTGTAATTCTAGCCTACTATCAGGAGTCTCTAGTTTTATTTTACATTATAACTCTCATGTAATAGCTGTCTGTAAACTATTAAAGATACAATCCACCCAGTTCATGCTATTTTCTTTTTATTTGTCTATATGTGTGGATACACCTATGTTTGCTGCTGTTTGTACCTGTGAGCATGGAGGCCAGAGGCCGATATTGGGTCTTTTTGTTAATTGTTCGCGCACTGAATCTGGAGGCCCTAGATTGAGCTAGGCTGGCCAGCCTGGTGAGCCCTCCCAGCTGCTGCCGTCTCCACCTCCCAGCACTCAGCTCACAGCTGTGTACTGCGGAGAGTCATCAGAGCTCAGGTTCTCCTGTGGCGAGCGTCGTGGTGCTCAGACGGTTGTCTCTGTACAGGAAACAGTGTGTCTTCGTGGCAGTAACGCTTAGAATTCCTGTGTACACCAGACATTCCATCAAGCACGGTACCGGGGTCTTAAATGTAGCTTGTGTAAGGTCAGTGAGTTCCGCTATGTGAAACCTCATGACCAAGACCCTCAAATTAGAGTTGGAGATACCTGTGCTGGGGAGCTTTACAAGGCCTCTGCTCCCCTCCCACCTGCAGGTGGTGGAGGAGTTGAGCAGTGCTCTTCTTTGGCTGAGGGGTTCTTTGTTTGACTGGTTTTGGATTTTCTGAGACCATTTATTCAGTGCCCCTAAGTGCCTTCACTATCAGAGTAACCAGTTATTTTCCCACAGTTGGTCAGATCCTCAGCAGAAGTTTGGATACTTTGTCTGTGGTCATTCAGCTTCTCTGTAAAACCATTGCTTCAATTCACAGGAATATTCTTTGAAAAAAAAATGTTCTAGCTGCCACACTTTCACCTTTGCAGAAGGCAGATTTATTGGAACTTGCTAGTCTGAAATGATTTGGCTTTTAATTTTGTCAAATAAATGCAGTGAGAAAAGTGAAAATTGTCCCTGAAGGTAATGTTAGTGCCCTGAGAGGAATGTGTTTTTCACATTAAAACATTAAGTTGTTTACTGTGCTCAGAAATCCACTCTGGTAGCAGGCTGGTGTTTCCATAAGCTTTCACGTGAGGATTAGAATTGCTGTCATCTGTTAATTCACAGAATACTGTCATGTGTGGTATCATGGTATGTATCATGTGTTTCTTATATAAGCATGTCTTGCGTGTTCTAGAACCTCTGAGAATCAGCTTTGTTACGTTACTCATGATTGTAAGAGCTCCCTGTCCTGCTGACTTAGAGGACTACTCATTCCTTATTCGACAATAAGCCCTGCCCTGAAGAATACCAGGTATCCAAGAGTGTTAGCAGGCTTGAGGTACCAATGACTCACCTGTGTGGATAATTAAGCAAGGTGTGTTGTGGAAAGCACAGCTCAGCTTTGAGTTTGCTGCCTCCTGATGAGTCACTGAAGTGCTTTTGTATTTTGTAACCTAATTTGTTAATAAGTTTATAGGAAGCCAATTACTAGCTGCTGATCTGTATAATTTTTTCAGTCTTTGATTAGAAATGTCAGACTGTATTCCTAAACAATTTTAAAGCTCCACTCTAAAACAACAAAAACAGGTGGCTGATTTATTTGACACCTACACAACATGTTTAACTAATTATATTTCACTCATTTAGATTCATCAGGGGCTTCCTCATCAATGTGGAAACACCTAGGGGTATGTAACCATGCTCACTGTGTCCCAAAGCCAGTGCCTGAGCCCTCTTCCATCTTCAGTCCACTTGTTTTTCCTTAACAGCAAGTTCTAGTAAGTTTGTTTATTTGTTTTCTATTCCTAAACATATCACCAGTATCAAGAACAAAAGGTATAGGTAAACAATAAAATGCGACTAGAAAAGATAACTCAAAAACAAATGAAAATTGAAAACGAAAGGCTAGCAGCTTGAGAAGATTTAATAGAGAACCGTGTACTTCAGTTCCTCAGGACATCTCCATGATCAAATTATAAAAGTAGTGTTTCATGATAAATCTGCATCAAGTAGTATGTGATAGTTGAGAAGGCAGGATGTTACATTCACTGATACCAGTGCCCACTTTAAAAGCTTGCGCGTTTAACATGGTATTTCCAGGTGGAAAGTGTATCCAGGATGGTCTTGATATGTGGGGCTTCACTGCAGGAAGTTTCCCCTTCTGTTGAAACATTTTCAAACTCAATTACTAATTTACTGCATAATTTAGTTTCCTAAAACACGCAAGAGCTAAATGCGACAGGTGGCATTTAAATCATATTGTGTTAGGGAATTAGCCCACTGCAGGGGCAATTGAAAGTCCTATTTCAAAGACATGGGCGCAGCTGTTCTGGGATTGCACAGGCTGGCTTAGGGAGGACACCTCTAGGGCTTTGTTGGTTTAACTGTTGCATCTGGCCCCATGCTTTGGTTTGTCGTTATGGGCTTTGACTTGAAGCTCATTTTGTTTTACTCAACACGTCACTGGGCTTTTCTTTTGCAGAAGTCTAGTTCAGTGAAGCCATGAAGCAGCCATTAAATCTAGTGCATACACCGGGAAATGCATACGGACTATCAGCAAGTACACATTTGTGTACTGTTTGCTAAGGCCATTGAAACTCTGTTCAGAAAGGCAATAATGGGGTTTTCAGCTAAGGGTGGCATCACTCTTAACTTTGCAGGGGCTTAAGTGCTCAAATTCATTGCTTACTGAAAAACAAAAACAGTGCTTTAAACAATCATGGTGAAATATTTTGACTGTTTTCTTGGGACATTGGTCAAATGGATCAGCCATAACCATTCTTCATCACCATAATGTTGCAGTTTCCAAAAAACCATAGGAAAGAAGTTGTTGAACTGCATAATTGCAAAGATGAACTTTACACTAGTAAGAAAATATGAAAGCAATTCAGTAAAATTTCCATCAGTGGCACCTTCTGTACATTTTCCTGCATGAACATACTGGAGTAGTAAATCACATCCATTGACCAGATTTAAGAACAAAGCTTAGAAGGATAGGACTCTGAAGAAAATGCTCCTAAGAAAGGAGGCAAAGTTAGATACTTCTGAAGTGTCCCTGGGATATCTAAAACAGGCAATCTTAAAAACAAACAAAGAAAAACAATCTGACAGCTAGGTGCCTTTAATCCCAGCACTTGGGGAGGCAGAGGCAGGTGGATCTCTGTGAGTTCGAAGTGAGCCTAGTCTACAAAGTGAGTCCAGAAGAGCCAAGGCTAGAAGAGAAACTTTGTCTCCAAAATAAAACAAAAACCAAAATCTGACTTACACTGACACCAGAAAGAAAAAATAAGGTCATTTGACAAGTTACCAAGCAGAGAATGGAAGGTGCTTTGTAAAAATACATAATGCAGGGTTCTGGGGCTGTAGCTCAGAGCATCATCAGGCCAGCTTTGCAAGGCACAAGTTCTATCCCTAGCACTGAGGGAAAGCCTAATTAAGGTTGGATGAAGAGATAAGTCAACATTCCATATCTTTTTTTCATTTCAAGAGAAGGTCTGACGTTCATGGTCCTCCTGCCTCAGGCTCCTTACTGCAGGGTTTATGGGGTGCCACCACATCGTGCTCTTCCTCCAAATTTTATTTCATTCATGTAACTAATCATGAAAACCTGCAAAGATATACATGCAAATGTCCTCAATTTTATGAATATGAGTGAAAAGGGTGAAACAGTATTAAAAATGCCAAAAGGCTTGTAGTTTCGGGGCTGGAGAGATGGCTCAGTAGTTGAAAGCCCCAGGCTGTTCTTCCAAAGGACCTAGGTTCAATTCTCAGCACCCACATGGCAGCTCACAACTCTTTGTAACTGCAGTTCTATGGGATCTGGCACCCTCACACCAATGGACATAAAGTACAATTGCGGAAAAACCGCATTTTAAACTGTTTCACTCTCAGCTGATGTGTTAACAGTCATATCGGTCAATGAGAGCAGGGCGGACACAGTAGCAGATGAGATGGGAACTGAGAAGAACCGACAGCCATGCCTCCTGAAGATTTTAAATGGGATTATCTACATCACTGAGATTCTGTCGTATCCATTTTCTATCACAAAACACTCCAGTTAATATCAAAAATGACCACGAATGTCTTGCCATTTTTAATGCCAATGTCTGCCTTTAATATATAACAAGATATTAAAATGAACTCATCATTACAAATATGGGAAAATAGGAACTTTGACATAATTACATGTCTAAAAACATAATGCTTAAGTAAAACAGATGTAAGAGGAATTTTGGTTAGTGACTAGAAACTATGATTATATAAAATTTA
Organism: Pachyuromys duprasi; assembly: GCA_028658305.1. Taxonomy (NCBI): domain Eukaryota; kingdom Metazoa; phylum Chordata; class Mammalia; order Rodentia; family Muridae; genus Pachyuromys; species Pachyuromys duprasi. The sequence goes on from CM053744.1 coordinate 63,480,480, forward strand.
ATAAGCACCTCAATATTTTTTAAAATGTAATTTATTTATTTTTATATCAATCACAGGTTAGGTACTTTGCATCCCAGGCGTAGCCCCTTCTCTCATTCCCTCCCACTCTCCCCATCCCTCCCTCATCTCCTCCCCGCCCCCTCCAAGTCCACCGATGGGGGAGGACCTCCTCCCTGTCCATCCGACCCCAGATCATCTTGTCTCCTCAGGGCTGGCTGCAATGTCCTCCCCTGGGATCTAGCCAGGCTGTTACTCCCTGGCGTGTATGGGGGAGGGTCAAAGAGCCAGCCATTGAGTTCATTACAGAAACAGTCCCTGTTCCCCTTATTAGCACCTCAATATTTTAATGGTAAGACAGTTGATCACAGTAGCAAAAGTGATAGATTTACTTGGAAAAGGTATAAAACCTGTTTCAAAAATGTCAAAAACAACTGAGACTTAAACACTTAGAATATAAATTAAAATTATGTATAATTTCAATAAAGTTTACACTAGACACAAGCTCATTTAAAATAGATTAAATAGTTTTGAAGTTTGTACAGAAGAAAAAGTTGTAAGAAAAAAGATTAAGTTTCTTTGCTGCTGTTAACATGTTAGGAAGCCATTGGGATCAAGGCAGCTAGGAAAATAATTGTGTTAAGAATACTAAACAGGGAGCTGGAGAGATGGCTCAGTGCTTAAGAGCACTCACTGATTGCTTTTCCAGAGGATCCAGGTTCAGTTCCCAGCACCCACATGACAGCTCACAACTGTCTGCAACTCCAAGAACGAACACCCTCACTACAGACATTAAAAAAATAGAATACTAAGCAAAGTATGGGAGGGGTCCTGTAGGTGATATTTGTGTGTGCATGTTGGGGGGGGAGTTAATATGACCCAAAATGTATCGCCTGCATGTATGAAAGTATCAAAGAGTAAGTTTAAAATACTACATTTGTTTTCTTTAGAAAATAATAAGCTGGCCAGGCATGGCAGCACATGCCTTTAATCTCAGCACTTTGGGAGGAAGAGGCAGGTGGATCTCTGGGAGTTTGGGGCCAGCCTGGTCTACAAAGTGAGTCCAGGACAACCAGGACTGTTACACAGAGAAACCCTATCTCTAAAAAAATAAAATAAAAAAATAAGCAAGCCAGGCACTGTAGTTTATGCCTATAATCCTAGCACTTGGGAGGTAGAGGCAGAAGGATTAGGAGTTCAAGCTCAGCCTGGTCTACATGAGTCAGTCCAAGGGAAAAACCCCCAAACAAAACTACCCACTAGAAGGAGGCTAAGGCACATACATTGCTTGAGTGAATCCTGAAGTTTGACGCTACCTTGAACAAGAGCAACACCTTGCCTCAGAGGAAGAGGAGAGAGAACAAGGATGGCAGAAAAGAATTGATAACACATATATAAGTGAAAAACTGGGGCAAATGAACTATTTGAATCAGAGAAAGCACACAATGAAACTGTAACATAAGATGATTAATTTTTAAAACGTTATTTACTTGGGAGGGGGCACATGCCATGGTGCACATATGGAGATGAAAGGGCAACTGTTTGTTTCCCACCATGAGGGTCCTGGGATTCGAACTCAGGTTTTCAGCCTTGGCAGCAAGCACCTTTATCCACTAAGCAATCTTACCAGTTCTAAAATTATTTTTTTTAAGGATGTGGATATATGGAAAGCACAAGGGAGAGAGAAAATGAGATTAAAAATGGAAAACTTTTGTAGCAAATGATAACATAATCAGTAATATATGATGAGAGAAACTGCAGCATGGAACAGCAGTAAGTGAACATATTTAAAGGTTTTTATTTTATGTCTGTGTATTTTGTAATTTATTATTATTTATTACACTTTATTCACTTTGTATTCTGGCTGCAGGCCCCTCCCTCATCTCCTCCTGATCCCAGCCTTCCTATCCACCCTCCCCCCACCCCACCCTGTACTTTAACCCATGTCTGTGTTTTGCCTGCATGTATGTGTGTTTACCATTCGAATGCTTGGTAGGAAGAGGGCAGTGGATCATCCAGGAAGTGGAGTTATAGAAAAGAAAAAAAAATGCTAAATTCTGCTTTAGAGAAACCCATTTTGTAATTTCACACAAAAGTTCATACATCACTAGGACATCTGTGCTCTTTCTTTGGTCTTTCCCTCATCCCAACCCGGAGGATTCAGGGGGACCCAAGCATCAAGCCTCTGGTTGGCTTTTTTTGGGGGGGGAACCTGTCAGGGATCGCCCATAGAAATTGTGAGTGCTACTGCCCCCTTGTGGTCATAGGTTCTTCACTTGCCCACAACCTGAAGAGCATACATTTCCCCTGGCTACATCTTACCAAGCTACTGATATCAAATGTTGAAACTGCCAGCGATGAAAAGCAACGCAGGTTTCAATGAGGCAGGACCCACAAGGATAGTAACTAGCCACATGGCAGCAGGTTAAATACGTCTGTAGGAAGGAGAGTGATTCATCTAGAGTGGAAGTTACGCTTACTCTTGATCTGTCTTTGCTGTTCTGTGGTTTGAACCAGCACCACTGTGGAAGGACTAACCAAATGCTTGCTCCACCAACGTGCAACCGGAACACCATTGCCTTGTGCCAAGGAGTACCCTTCACAGCACTGTAGCTGCAGTGGTGGTCACATGACAATGTGATTCAGCAACAGATCACAAAGCCTCCACAGCCAGAAGCTGTCACACCGTTAAAGCTGAGGGGACCATGGCTAGTAGCGGTTTGAAGCTGAGAGGATGCAGCGGCATTGTGAAAGGAATCTCGTGTCTGTATGAAAGCCTCACCTGTCAATAAAAAGCTAATGGTCTGTCGACTGAGGCAGAAAATAAGGAGTTGGGAGTTCTGACAGAGGGGGAACTCTGGGGCAGAGCGAGAGGCAGGAAGATTGGCCCCCCCAGACTTTGAGAAGGATGTATGAAACTGGGAGAGATAATCAGCCCGGCAGCACACATAGAATAAAATAAGTGGGTATAGTAAGTTAAAATCTAATAGGGGAACGAGCTAAAGCTTATGGCCTAGGCATTTATTCATAAATAATAGTCTCCGAGTTGGTATTTTGGGAAGTGGGGTGTGGGAGGAATACCTGAGGTCACACACGCCATCTCTCACCTTGGGTCACTACATGGTCCTCTGTCTCCAAAACAAAGAGAGGATCCGGGTTTGAATGGATAGAACCATTTACTACCACTCTCAACGAATCGTGGGAATGTTTGCTCATGTTTACAATTAGATGTTCACACATAATGGGAACTTATGTGTTTGCCACTTAACGTCTCCATATATTTTGTGGTCAACTTTTATTTATTTTTATTTATTTTTAAGAGAGCCTGAAACTCACTGTGTAGACCAGGCTGCTCAGAGATTGGCCTGCCTCAGCCTCTCAAGTGCTGGGACCAAAGATATACACCACCACACTCAGCCTAAGATCTAGTTTTTATTTGTAAATATGTTTGAAGCTCCAAATACTAAAGTGCACTTGTAAATTTAATGGTGAAAATGTTGGTGTTACTGTAATAGTACAATAGTAGACACTTACTAATGGGGGAAAGGCTCCTGGGTTGGAGAGTTCAGGGTGGAGGGTGGGGGATGCCAGCCATGCCCTGCAGCAGGTAGGGACTGAGGGATGCTGGGAGAACCTGCAGGCCAGGTCGGCCTTCATTGAAAAAGCCCTTCAGCTGCTTGTCCCGAGTCTGAAGGTCAATATGCAGTTTAACTATGTTACATTATGTAGCTGCCTTCCAGAACAACCCTGATTCTTCAAAACTAAAGTCACTGAACAGCAGCCTACCCTCCCCCAAGCTGTGCTTACTTGACTGTCCTGCTCTATTCTGTTATTGTTGCTGAAACAGTACATTGTACTCCTATTGACACTGAAGTAATTGACACACAATTGCCTCTTGCTGTGCAAATAAGGGATATTTGTGATTCAGTTGGTCTGTATTTTTCAGCCCTCACATTTAGAAATCTCCTGACCCTTAAGGAAAGTGGCTGAATGAATCATCTTGACACACTGAGGGATGCTTTGTTTATAGCATTTATAGCATTTGTTTTTGGCAATAGCTTGTGCCATGGTGCGTGTGTGAAGGTTACAGAACAATTGTGGGAGTCAGTTCCCACCTTCCACATTCATGGAATCAGATTTGGGTCAGAGGGCTTAGCAAAAATCCTCTTTACCCTTCTTAATTTACCAGGTGTGGCGGTGTGTGCCTTTAATCTCAGCAGAGGCAGGTGAATCTCTTGAGTTTGAGGCTGCCTGCTCTACAGAGCGTGTTCCAAGTCAGCCTAGGTTACACAGAGAAACTCTGCCCTGGAAAATGAAGAAAAAAAAACCCAAACCTGTCAATTCTTTTCAACTTATAAATAACCCATGAAGTGAGGCTTATTTATTCTCTGTTCATACTCTTTAACTCTCCTTAGAAATAGGTTATGCAAATGAGGACAGTACAGCTGAAAGTCCTCACTGTTTAAAGGAACCTGGTAAACACATTCAGGAAACAGGCAGAAATGAACTCTTTAAAAAAATATTAAGGCTAGTTTTATTGTTGAAAACTCTTTTGAGCAGGGAGGCACCCGCATCATAGAGCACCATGAGAGTCATGGGGCAGCTTGTAGGATTCAGCTTCCTCCCTCCATCCACCATGTTGAATCCAAAGATTGAACTTGCCATGGCTTGGTGACAAGCTCCTTTCCCTGCTGAGCCATCTGGCTAGCCCTAGGCTATTTTAAAATATTTTACTTTATATGTGTGTGGTTTTGGCATGTAGTCTGTGCACCATATCCCTGCCTGGTGGCCACGGAGAGCCCTAGAATTGGGAGTATAGACTGCTGTGATCCTCTCGAAGAGTGGCCAGGCCTTTAACCACTGGGCCATCTCTCCAGCATCCCCACTCCACAGCTATATTTAAAGAGACATTACTTATGAACAGGAAGAGGATCTGAAACTGATTACTTTCTATGATTACATCTCTTCTATTACGGCAAAACATATGTCTGGAAGTGTATGCTTTGATGCCATTAAATACAGTCACATTTCTGGGCAAACATCACTACCAATCCAGAGGCCCCACATCACTAACCAGTAACTCCCCATCCCCAACCTGGCAAGCATATACTGCTGTCTCTGTGTTTACAGAGCATAATGTCCGCAAGGGCCATGCCCATCATAGCATGTGTCAACATGTCTGGCTTTATTAATGACAAATAATGGTCCTGGGTACATACACAGCTCACTTTACCCTTTTACCTGCTGACTGACACTGGCCTTTGTGCTGTCACAACACAACACCACTAAGAATGAGCTCACACACGTATCTCTTAACCTTATTTGTTTTGGGTATAGAACCAGAAGTACAAATACGAGATCACATGGAAATTTTAATGCTTTGAGTGTGAGAGAGAACATGTTCATACATGTGCGTGTGTATATGAGAGTGAGAGAGTGAAAACAAGTGTGCAAGGGAGACAAGTCTGTGGGTGTATGTAGGCCAGAGCTGTCAACCCAGGGTGTCACTCTGACCCACCTTCTCTCATCAGCTAGAGGTCATAATATAAGCAATGCTGGCTAGCCAAAGAGCCCCAGGCATGCTGAGTCCCCCAGCATCTGGGTTTCAAGAGACATCCCCCCCCCCATAACTGGGTTTTTACTTGAGGTCTTCATACTTGCATGGCAAGCCTCCCCGACTGTTTTTGGAGACAGAGTCTCCGATGGCCTGGGACTGCCTCACACTCACCATGTATCCAAGAGAGACCTAGAACTTGGGACTCTCCTGGCTCCATTTCCTAAGTTTTGGGACTACAGGTCTGTGCACCATGACAAGTTTTATGAAGCGCTAGGAATCAAATTCATGCATACTGATGAGCAGTCTACCAACAGCCACAGCCTAGCACTGTTAAAAGCTCTTTTAAAAGGTGTGTGTGTGTTTGTGTGCATGCACACACATGTGTCTGTATGAGCATTATGTGTATTCAGGTATCTATGGAGGTTAGTGGGCATTGGAGTTACATAACCATGATATGGATGGTGGGAACTGAGCTTAATCCTCTGCAAGAGCAGTAAGTGCTCTCTCTCTTCCCTCTCTTTTCTTTTCTTTTTTGTTTTTCCAAGACAGGGTTTCACTGTGTGCAGAGCTCCGGCTGTCCTGGACTCATTTTGTAGACCAGGCTGGCCTCCAAGCCACAGTGATGCACCTGCCCATGCCTCCCTGAGTGCTGGGATTCCAGGCGTGCGCCATCTTACTGGGCCAGTAAGTGCTCTTAATTGCTGAGCTAGCTCTCTTCTGCCACAGTAAACACACTTTTAAAAGTAGATTATATTTTGTGATACAATCCTAGCTCACACTGGCCTTGAAGTTCTTATATCACTGAGAATGGCCTTGAGCTTTGAATCTTCCTGAGTGTTGGGATGAGAAGCATGTTTGACTCTTCCTGGTTTATGTGGTACAGGGATTGAATCCTGGACTCCACTAGACAAGCATTTTACCAACTAAAGTTTAAAGCCCGGGCGTCAGCATTTAAAAAGGGGCTCTCTGATTGTTGATGCTTTAAGGCAGATGAATTATGTAGCCCAGACTGGCTCTTTGGGTGTGATCCTCCTGCCTTGGCCTTCTGACTGCTGGGATTATAGAAACCTATCACCATTCCTGGCTTCACAGTTTTTTTGAACATTTTACTTATTTTTATGTGTATGGATATTCTGCCTACATGTAGATCTTAGTTTGAGGTCAGTGTGGTCTATATAATAAATTGCAGGCCACCCAGGGCTACATATTGAGACCTTGTCTAAATAATTATAATGTATACTTATATTAAATATTATATATCACATAATAGTATTCTTTTTTTTTCAACAAACTCCAACAACTTTTTTTCTCCCCACAGCTTATATGTCCCAGCAAAATCTTTCAAGTAGTATAAAAATTACAACATGCTCATTTTCTATTTTTCATAATAGTATTCTTATATAAGATATAATATATAATTATATCATTAATAATTACTTAAAATATAAAATGGACTTGCTTGCAGGCAGGATCTTACTGCATAGTTCTGACTCTCCTGGAACTTGCTGTGTGGACCAGGCTGCCGATTTTCAGCACTTCTCCTGCCTCAGCTTTGTGACTATTGAGACTTAGGTGTGTGGGACAGGATCTAACTGGCCTGGGCAGGATCCTGGCTGGCCTGGAACTCAGTTAGTACTGAAAGTCATGGAAACTATGCTGTATCATCAAAGCATGTGAGAAAAAGATGTGACAGTTGTAGCTATTATCTTGCCTACAACAATCTGAATTTGTTTTGAATTTTTGTTAATCTGCTTATATAGTTCTTAAAATGCCTAAGTATTAATAGGAATAAGGTAGTCGGTTGCCTTAATTTTAGTTGCATCCCTAGCACTTTTTGTGTAATTCTTTTTACATTCTGTGCCACTTCAATGTGCTGCTCATGTCAAAGAGGAACTTCATTAATACTAATCTCTGCACTGGGACTTTGCTAAGGAAGTTTGCACAATCTTTAAGAGGAGCTTTTATTTTTAAAAACCATGTGTGCATATGTGAGAGTACATGTGCCACAGCACACATATAAAAGTCAGACAAGAACTTTACAGTGTCAGTCCTTTCCATTCCCCACCACAGGGGTCTGAGAATTGAACTCAGTCCTTCTGGCTTGCATTCAAATGCTCTTCAGAACACAGAGATATCCAGCTGGCATCTTCTAAGCAGCTGTTACAGGACTATTCTTAAGGACTTCTGAAATCAGCTGGAGCTGCACAATAGTGGCAGCAAATTTTTGATTGGCATGGCCAATCCCTTCAGCCAATATGGAAAAACACTGCTGCTAATGAAAAGCAGTTCTCATGAAGATAGTAAGAACTAACCTTCACTTCTGTAGGCTGCTTTTAATGCAAACATTTTAAACAAGATGTTGAAAATATTGTTTATTTCCATCTGTGATTTCATTTTATTCTGCAAGTAAAGACTACAGACAGTATTTCATCTAAAACTGAAACTTAAATCTATTCAGCCGGTTCAGGAAGTTCAAGTGTTATGTTCCTGCTGAGTTTTCTTTTTTCCTAATGTGTTTGTTTGCTGACCTTTCTATGCAGCCCTGACTGGCCTGTGTAGATCAAGTTGGTCTCAAACTTACATCTACCTGCCTCTGTCTCTAGAGTGCTGGGAATAAAGGTGTGTGCCACCATGCACAGCCTGTGACTAATTTTTTAAACTCAAGTGATAGGAGTTCTGCTCCTTTGTGAAATTTAGGCTCTCATCTTGCAAAGCTCAGAATTGAAAGGATTTTTACTCTCTCCTTTGGTTAATTTAGTTTTATTATGCTTACTTCATATTACAATATAAAATTCAGCCTTAAGGATTATCTTGCATTTTCCTAGGGTATCTGCTGACTGACTTTATTCTTGAAATATGCAAATGCTAAATTAAACAGTACTGCATTTAATACTATTTTTATTAGATTTACTTTGGGCCAAAAAAATCAGAGGAAAACCCTGTAGAGAAATTGTGTGTTCACTGAATCCTGGGTTCGATGAACAATCGCCAAACTTCTGTACTGTAACATCATTTGCTGTCATCTGAGATAATTCATTTGACAAAACAGGTGGGCGATGGCAAACTTTTTAATTATGTTGAAACTCTGATGATACCTCCACTTCTAAAGGGCCTGTCATATCAGCACGGTGAAGTATTTTGGGTCCCAGTATGCCAATGAGGAGAGCTCCGTTTGGAGCTGTGATGAGGATGGCTAGAAAGGCTACTGTCATCACATCCTTCGAATAGCCTTCCAAGTGGGGTGCCATGACCCTTGCTGTTTCTAGAGCCAGAGGACCTAAGACAGCCTGCAGGTAGGGAAGGACACAGGGCAAAAGAAAAATGTTACTCAGAGTGGACATATAATCACAGTAAGTGGTTCTGTTATAAAAGCACACATGATAAAGTACTAGAAAGAAAACGCCCAAGTGTGAAGTAATCTATATCATCTAATCATTGATTGTATTATATTTTCCTAGAAAATATATCTAGAGGAAAACAACCTGGAAAAACTAGAGGACAGAATGGGGAAGAATAAAGGAGAAATGTTAAATTTAAAATATTTGTTCTGAAGCATATGTGGGACACATGGCTCTACTTGCATAAAAATGTTGGCTGATAGTACAGGGTAGTGCTAGAGCACTTGCCTACCACGGGCAAGATCTTGAGTTTGAAAAAAAAAAGTTTATAGCTGTCTTTCCAGCTGTTAACATTTGACAGGATACAACTTGGCTTGGATGCTGAAAACGGGGACACGCAGAAGCAGAGGAAAGAAGCATGGGTAGTGGGCTCTTCATACCTGCTTCTTTTTCACTCTGCTTTAGGAAATGATGAATAATAAAACAAAACCACAAGTGTCTCACTGGAGGGAGGGGGTGACAGACTGATAGACAGACAGGCAGTCTTTTTATAGATCTAATGTTCCCTAGAATAAAAACAGGCTATTACTATTTATATGACTTGAAGGTCAGATAAAATAACTATAATATTGTTCATGGAGCAGCACTTTATGTCAGAAATTCTGCTGAGAACTTTACAGGGATTATTGTATCCACCCACACACCAACATTTAGTAGATATGGTCATAGATCCCTACATAAAATGACTCTCAATGAGTTGAGAGATAGAGAAGTAACTAAAAACCTAGGTAAGCAACATAGTATTCAAAACCAACAATCTGGCCTTCAAGTCTTGCAAGTCTAATCCTAATAGAGAATTTTGTTTCACAGAAATATATAAGCTTCTATTGTAAAACCAAAATGGACAAAAACAATCCCAGGAAAGCAAGGCCTTATGCTGCCATGTTAACAGCTGAACAATAAACAGCAGTAAATTATTATAGATTAAGAAGATAGAACTACAAAGCCTTCATTAATTCAATCACTTGTTTGTATAGGCATTCGGGACATGTTCATCTCTGCCTGGGCTAGGTTTGTTTGTTTATCAACTTTACACAAGTTGTACTTGGAAAGAAGAACCTCAATTGAGAAAGTGCCTCTATCAGATTGCCTGAGGGGAAATCTGTACAGTATTTTCTTGATAAAGGATTGACATGGGAGGGCCTAGCCCACTGTGGGAGGTGCTACCCTTGGGCCCATGGTCTTCAATGATAAAAGAAGACAAGTGAGCAAGTTATATAAAGCATGCCAGCAAGCAAGGTTCTCCATGACTTTTGATTCAGTTCCTGCCTCCAGGGCCTGCTCTGAACTTCTATGCTGACTTCCCTTGATGACGGACTGTGACATGGAAGTCTAAGATGAAATAAACCCTTTCTTCCTTGAGTTGCTTTTGGTCATGGTATTTGGTCACACTAATAGAAACCTTAATTACTGTGTCAAACAGTAAGGAAAAATGAAAAGGAAAACAAACAAAATACCCCCCAAAACATTATATCATTCCTGTACAATCATAGCTATATATCATAAAAACAAGTATCTAATTAAGAAGAATTTATATGTATTTGTGTGGTGGAGTGGGTGGGTGAGGAAAGACACACTACAAAAGCCCATGTGCCTCTAAAGTTAAAAAATCAGCAAAATAAAAATAGTCCCATATTATGATATATACTGTACTTATTTAAAACTTCATTTTTTTCCTTTTTTTTAATTTTCTTTCTTTTTATTTTTCTGAGATAGGGCTAACTATATAGCCTTGGCTATCCTAGAATTCGCTACACAGACCAGGCTATCTGTCCTTGAGCTCACAGAGATCTTTCTGCCTCTGCCTTCCAGGTGCTGGAATAAAGGTATGTGCCCCCACACCTTGGTTTATTTTATACTTTAGAAAAATAGAAAAGGGAAGCATTTCCATAACATTTAGAAATTTTTGTCATTTAAAAGTACTCTTCTAAATTTCAAAACAATTGCTTTAAAAACAAATCTTTTAAATGCTGCTTTGTGTGTGCGTGCATGTGTATGTGTGGTATACATGTATGTGCACATGTATGCATGAGTGCACGTGCCTGTTTGTGCACATGGGGAAAAGAGATGATGTCTGCTGTCCTCCTCTGTCACTGTCTGCCTCGTTACTGTGGAACATGGCCTTCCAGTGTTACCCATGTGCTAGAGGCTGGCCCGGCCCGGCAATCCCATCACCCCTGCTTCTCCCCCTCCTTCTCCATGCCTGGCGCTGGGATTACGGGCACTGAGGCTGAGCCTGTTTTTATGTAGGTACTGGGGATCCAAACTCATGTTCCACACACTCCTTCCTCTTGAGCATTCTCCCCAGCTGTTTTTGTTTGTTTGTTTTGGAGACAGGGTTTCTCTGTGTAGCCTAGACTCACCGTGTAAACCAGGCTGGCCTCAAACTCACAGAGATCTGCCTGCCTCTGCCTCCCAAATCCTGGGATTAAAGGCGTGGACCACCAGTAGTTATGACCAAACATGGCAAAAGTAAGGTAAATTAGACAGCAAATTGTGACTAGAGAAATATTTTTAATTTATAACTTTTAAAACTTGCTAAAACTAAACTTATTACAATGAATTAGTATGTTCCTACCTGGACTGTAGCTTTGGGGATCCATGATAAAGCAATAAATACTTTCTCCTTAAAACGAAAGTTAGCACAAGACATCAGTGTAAAAGTGGCTAAAATTCGAACAGATAATGCCAAACCCAAGGTAGCAATACACGTGCCTATAATACACATAAACAAATGTAAAAACAAAGCATGGGGGGAGGCTACTTTTGCTTAGAGAAGTGAATTCTAAAATTTCTGAAAGTATTTTGATGTTGTTGTTCCATTATATTTATTTTTAAGTAGAAACAGTAATTACAAAAAAAAGTAGAAATGAGGTGCTGTTGTGTGTGTACACATGTACAGGGAAGGGTGTGTTCGGGTGTACATGTGCACTTATGGAGGCCAGGTGTTTGTGTTTGGTGTCTTCCTCAATAGCTTCTTTTTGAGATTGCCTCACTGGCTATCCTGGCAAGCACTGCCTCCCAGGGCTGCTGAGACTGGAGTCCACAAGGGTGCAGGTGATGGCTCAAGCGAAGGTCCGAGGCATTGTGTGACCAGCAGTTTACCAGCCACCTCCCCAGCCTCTATGGAGCATCTCTCTAAGTACTAGGTATGTTATGGTGGGAGTACCATCACAGGGTTTTCAGTTCAGCTGAAATAATAGTTTTTGAATGGAATGTATTTAATTTCGAACTAACCTTTTTGGGGACATGTTTCAAGGAATGAAATCAGAAGCATCTAATGGTATCTAATATTCCCTGTAATCTATTTCTTTGGATCACTTGGGAGATAGGGTTGTCTTTGACTGAAAGCAAAGATATGCACAAGGTAGAAGAAAAGTGAGTAGGTATGATCAGTATAATTTTTGAAGTTCTTTAAAGCTATTCAAAGAAATGGTATAAAAAATAAAGTATTCATAATTTTAAAAATCTTGTATTTTCTTTTTTGTTCTATGCACTCTTACCAATAGCTTTTGATTCAAGAGACTCAACAGATACTTCTGTTCCAACTAAGCCAAAAAGAAGTGGCTGAAAAACATTCCATGTATTTGCAACAATTTTTTGGATTCCAACCTACAGGAAAGAGAAATGTATTTTAGTTATTATGGCATGTAAAGATAATTGCACTTTTATATATTTTTTGTTTATTGTGCATATAAATTTAGCTGCATTTCAGAAATTTTAAACGATTTTTAAAATTTAATAAACTGATGATACTTCATTTTTAAGGAAAATTTAAGATTCAGGTTCTGAAGATTGAGTAATGTCTTTTATTCAGACAGAATTTGGTTAAGGAAACACACAAAGCTATACAGTAACCAGTGTCATCTCATCACTGTGTTCCAGAAAGGGGACAGTCTTTGGGATCCTCACGATGCTCAGAACAAGCTCCAGGGACAGAAGCACAGACTGTGGGTGAGAGCACACACAGCTCACACTTGGCCCACAGGTGTGTGTGTGGGGGGGAACTGCCTAACTGACAATTCTGGAACCCAGTCCATGACCCTGAGTTTAGACAGGTCATATACACGCACAGGAAGAAAATATTCTGGTAGTCTGTTAGGCCTGCTTCCCAAGACTCATGTTGACTATTTGAAAGTTGTTTTTTGTAACTCTCCTATTTTGTTGACAGGAGTATAAATATTGAACATCTTTCCAATTGATACTTGAGCAGTATGTGTCAACAAAACGCATTTTACACCCAGAAATTCCATTCCCAGGAGTCCATTGCTACAGAATACTTGAATATATGAAAAGGCTATGTGAAGAAATCTGTTCACGGTAGTAACATTTTTATTTTAAAAATAGAATATATATACATATATAGTATTGGTTAAAATGATTATAGAAATAAGTTGAATATTTAGGGGATGAAGACTTTTGCATTGATTCTGTATGTTTTGATCTTTATGTTTTCTCTTTTGTACCATTTTTATGCCATCAGCTAAAAATAAGTATAAGTTGGGTGGAAAAAGTATTTCAGTGGGTAGAGTTGCCTGTCACAAACTTGACAACTTGAGTTTCCCCAGGACACAGCCACTGGAAAGAAACAACTGATTCAATAAGTTGTTCTCTGACCTCCATGCTCCTTCCCATAAATAAATATAATGATGATGATAAGCATAAATTCAACAAGTTCACTCAATGAAAGGAAAGGCGGAACATAAACTGAGTGGAGCAAGGATTCCTGTTTAGCCAACCTACTCAAATACAAACTAATGTAACAGAATAAAAACAAAACGAAAACCAATGCTGGCAAATTTCAGGAACATGTTTTCATGGACGAATTGTGGAACTAAAAATTCAAAGAATATGATAATAAGAGCAATATAACCAAATTATATAAAACGTAGAGAAACTCTGATGTGAGAACACAACTTCTGACGCATTTTACTGTAGTTCAAAATGGTTTTCTGTAATACTTAACTCCTCACTCCATGTACTTCCTGGAGGAAGTGGAATATCTTCTAGAAGGAGGTGAGTTCCTAACTGTCCATTATAGATTTCAAAATTTACCTATTTTCTCTTTTTAGAAAACTCACCTTCTCTTTGGCCCATTTTTTTGCTGCCATGAACGACATCACCAGTGTGACCAGTCCGCCAGCTCCATGTAAGCCGATGTGCTGACAGCCTAAGACAGCAGAAATACACATACTCAGAACAAGGAAGGCTCGCCTCTGTGTGAGCTTCTCCTAGAAATACATATTTAGAAGTTGTTTTACATTAAACATACAAGATGTGGCATTATCTATCTTTTTTTACCCTTTGCTACAATATTTGTAAAGGTTATATCAAACAGTCTCCAAAATGTTGATTTGATTTTGCATCAAAGCTTTTGGCAGATGCAGACACAAGTAATGGTTTGTTGTATATGAGACTTTCACCCTTTATACAACACTGATATCAACAGCAAAATGCTTATCACACTCTATCTGAAAAGTGAGGAAAAGTGTTCCTCCAATGAGTTGTTAAAATATCTGAAGATTTCTTTCTTTTTAAAAATTCTTGACTTTTGATTTATTATTTATTACTTCATTTAAAATATTTGGTAACTCTGATGCAAGTTACCAAATTATAAGCTGAGGCAGGACAATGACAGTGGTTGAGTTCAAAATCAGCCTCTATCACACAGTTAAATTCTGTCTCAAATTTGCCACCAGCACCACCACGAACCAGGTCTAAAACCCTTGTCAAAGGGAATGGAGGCAAATTTAAATCGGAAAATATGGAAAGATAAATGGGAACTTATTTCTGTTTCAAAGATGTTCAAGAGAAAGTTATGGGGAAAAGTCTTAAAAATTGTCAAATATAGAAATGGGGAGGTGGGTGGAAGGAAGAAGACAATTGTATGCATTGTTCTCAGGATTTTAATTTGCCAGATCAGGACACGGGACCTTAACCAAGACTACATGGAATCAACTGGTATTAGGCTCAGTTTAGGCAGACAGAAGGCAGAAGAGGCAACTTTTGGGGAAAGAGTGTTAGGTATGGAATTTTTACATTTCTAAAGTTGTCTCAGAAAGTTCTATGCTATATCCATGCTGCAGCTTGGATGTGGACTGCTTCTCCCAAAGCCCTTGTATTAGAAGCTGGGTTCGGGGTGGTGGTATGGGGCATGGCAGGACCTCTGGAAATCAGGCAAGCATGCTCCTAAAGCAAGTTGTTGGGTTCCACTCCCCTCCTTTTGTTTTTCTCCAGGGCTTCTGCAATGGTACACTGCCTGGGTGATGAGGTAGGTTGAGAGCAGACTGTAACTTCCAGAACTGTAAGCTAAATAAACCTTCTGTTTTACAGATTAAGTATCTCAGGTAGTTCATTATATTAATGCAAGAGTGAATAATACACTTAAGTTCTACAAACCAGATTTTCTTGTTTTTTTTTTTTAATTTTTTTATTTACCTGGTCTCCACTTGGAAAATACTGAACAAAAATTCCCATAACAACTCCTACTAGCACACCAATAAGAACATCCCGCAAGGACGATAGGACATTGCTAATTACACTACCTGTAAGGGCACAAAATAAGAGAAACTTTTCACTGAAAAATATTTTCATGTACACTATACATTTAGACAATAAGACCTATGAGGTGCATGAGGAAGAACAACATTTATAAAACAAATTCCAAAACTGGACCTTTAATGGTGGCATGTGTGAAAATCCAGATCTATTTTCAGTTAAATGTGTACTCTTAATAATTTAATATGAGCATACAACTAAAAATGCCCATTGTAAAGCCTGGTGCGGTGGTGAGCACCTTTAATTAAGCACACGGGAGGCAGAGGCAGGTGGATCTCTATGAGTTCAAGGCCAGCCTGGTCTACAAAGTGAGTACCAGGACAGCTAAGCTACACAGAAAAAAACACTGTCTTGAAAAAGTCCACTGTGAAAATGGGTCAGAAAATAAAGAAAAGCATGTGCTGTTCTTACTCTCAACCTATGAGACCAGTAAGGGAGAAAACTAGAGAACACGTGATTGGAGTACTGGCAGAGTCTGGTTAGGCCATGCTGACAATTCTGATATGCTGTGTGCAAAATAAACAAACCACTTAAATGCAGAAATGACAACTTGCCAACAGAAACACATAAAGCAACTGCATCCCAAGGTTAGTCCTAGACATGGACAAGTCAATTAATTTTTCAATATTTTTGTTTGTTTTTCATGACAGGGTTTCTCTGTTAGCCTTGGCTGTCCTGGACTCATTTTGTAAGCAGGCTGGCCTCGAACTCACAGAGATATGCCTGCCATTACCTTCCCGAGTGCTGGAATCACAGGTGAGTGACACCATACCAGCTTTCAATATGTTTTTTAATATGAATAAATAATGTATCCCTAAAGTCATTGTGAATAAAAAAGTAAACAGAAAACTTGATCCACAATTTAAAAAATTGCTTGGTTTTACTCTGAGCACTGAATTAGTTAAACATGTGTGTTAGAAATATTTTCCACTCAGAAGAATAGTGATTATGGGTAAGATGCTGGAACTGGAGTACTCAGCCTGGACGCTGACAGACACACCAACTGAACAATAATGGATAACCTAAAAACCTGCATAGAACTCTCTAAGCCACTAAAAAGATGTGGCAAGGTTTGGAAAGCCAGGAATAATGGCATGCAGACAAGTAGAAACAGCTACTGTATTGTGCCCTGGCAGCTCACCCCCAAGCTGGCACAGCTAGGAGAAGGTATCATACCCATTGCTACTTCTTCATTGAGAGGACAAGAGAAGAAAGGGACCGTTTAAGAGGTTGCCTAAAACACTGGCCTTTCTCACCGGCTCCTAACCTGCACACTCTGGATACCCCAGTGCTGTCAGGAACAAAGGAAAGATCAGAGATATGTTCCTGCGCCCAAGAGCTTTTGAAACTGTGTCAAGCATAAAAACAAAACACCAGCAGTTTGCAAATTCTTAGAAAACATAAGCTGAAGAGGAAGAACCTCCAAACTCATTCTATAAGGCTAGCACTATCTTGATGCCAAAGCCAAACATACTGTAAGAAAATTACAAGCCAATACTCCAGATAAATATGCAAGAATCCTCAATACAATGAGTTAACTGAATTCAACAGTACATTAATTGGGTTATACATCATGATCAAGCTGAACTTAATCTTGTAAATCAACGGGATACAAATGGATTTTTAGAAGATTTTATTTGTTTTATGAGCATATTGCCTGCATGTATGTATATGTACCATGTGCACACCTTACACTTGTAGATGCAAGAAGGCGGCATCAGATTGTCCGGACCTAGACTTAGAGATGTTTTTGAACCACCACATAAATGTTGAAAATCAAGTAAGAGTACTCTGGAAGGCAGCAAGTACTCTTAACTACTAAGCCATCTCTCCAGCCCCCCAAAATGCTTTTTATCTGGGGTCAAGATATAAAATTCTTTCATGTGACACATTCAAAAAAGAAGAGACAAAACACGAGATCACCTTGTTTGATACAATGTTGGTTTGATCCAACAACCTTTTGTGATGAAGTTACTCAATTCAGAAGAGAAGCAATTTATCTCCTGATAAATCCCTAGGGGAGAAGCCCACAGCTAACTTCATATGGACTAGTGAAGTGAAACGTTTTCTTTTAAAGATCAGGAATGAGACAGTGATGCCATTTTCCCCAATTCTATTCTCAGAGTACTAGAAGTTCTAGTCAGAGAAATTAGGAAAGAAAATAAATGGCATCCAAATTGGAAAGGAAAAAAAATCTCTGTAAGTGGACTGACCTTATGTACAGAAAACCTTAAAATTTGGGGCTAAAGAGATGGCTCGGTGAGTGAAATGGTTGCCTTGCAAGCCAGATGATCTGAGTTTGGATCCCAGAACTCATATGAAACCAAAACCAAAGAACAGATGCAGTATTGTAAGCATTTGTAATCCCAATGACCAGCAAAGGTAGATGGAAGGCAGAGATAGCATTTTTGAAAGCTCAAAGCTCACTAGCTTGGTGTACAAAGCAGTGAACAAGAGACTGTCTCAAAACAAGGCTGAAGGCCGGGGCTGACACCCAAAGTAGTTCTCTAATTCCACATGCACACCAAGGCATACTTTCACCAGCACGACGTTCCCTGTCCCACACACAATGAGACACAGAGAGTACCCTAACATTAATCCTCCGAACATAAACCTGTCTGAACTATTAAACAAAACCTGCAAAGTTGTGTGCTATGAAATCAACACTAACCTATCAGTTGTTTCATATACTAACAGTGAAAAGGAAATTAAGGAACTTATTTTGAATAACAGAAGAAATAAAGAATAATTAAGTAGGTGAAAGTCTTAGAGTAATAATTAAAAACATGGCTGGGAAGTTTTAGATATATATATAAGTGGAAAATACATTTGCTCATGATTAGATGACTCAATACAGTTATGATGCCCATACTAGCTGAAGAAATCTCTTGAATCTGTGTAATTCCTATGAATAATTCTAATAGATATTTTATTAGAAATGGAAAAGAGAATCCCAAAATTTATTCTCAATGTTGAAGAATGGTGAAGGGCCATATACTAGTGATCTTAATGCATGTGCAATCTGACATTTTATGAAGCACAGTTGGAGTTTAAGAAAAGTATTGTAATAAAGGCTTAAACACAAGGGTTAAGGGTTACCAAGTGGAAAGTAAGCTATACCCAAGAACATGGGTGTGGTCTTCTTAAAGGCAGAAAGTAAAACCCAAGCATAGATGGGTATGGACTCCTCAAAGGACAGCTGCTGATATTCTGTTCTTGATTTACAATTTTTAATAATACTTTTTTCTTTAAGATTTATTTTATTATATATACAATGTTCTTTCTGCATATACACCTGAATGCCAGAAGAGGGCACCAGATCTCATTATAGATGGGTGTGAGCCACCATGTGGTTGCTGGGAATTGAACTCAGGACCTCTGGAAGAGCAAGCAGTGCTCTTAACTTCTGAGCCATCTCTCCAGCCCCCTGGATTTACATTTTTAAATGACTACATATGTTGATTATTTTCCAGATGTCTGTTAACGATTTGTGCATCTTCTTTCACATCTAATTACTATTCTTTCAGCTTTAGTCACCTATAAACAATCTAAATTTACTTCTCTCAAATCTAGAGAGCAAGAAGTCAAATATCAAGGCACCAATTTGGTATCTGGTGAAGGTCTTTTCCTCATAGGTCACCTTCTCTGTGATCTCATGTGGTGAAGAGTTCTTTTCTAAGAGTCCAAATAGCACCCACGAAGACTGCCCTCACACTCACCATTCCCTATAGGCTATAGGTCAAATATCACATTGGGCATTAGGTTCCAGAATTTGAATTCTGGACACATGAACTTTCAGCATGCAGCAAAGGGCTTCTTGTCTCATTTTAGTCTGAGGGATTTTCTTTTTCTTGAGTTATAGATAATATCTTCACATTATCAGTCACTTGCACAAGGACTTTCTCCAATTCCAAGCACCATGTTTCCACTCTGGTTGGTGTCAAATGTATGTTTTTCAGTTTGATATCCATAATTTACCAGTATTTGCTTTTGTAGCCTGTGATTTTGTTCTTTTGCCTAAGGACATCCAGTTTCTTCATCATTGTTTGCAGAAGACATTGTCCTTTCTCCATTAAGAAGACAGGAGTGATGGCTCATACTTTAATCCTAGCACTGGGAAGTCTGAGATAGGAGAATTAGAGCAAGTACAAAGCTAGCCTGGGCTACACGGTGGGTTCCAGACCAGCCTGGTTAGAGAGTGAGCCCCTCTCAAAACAAAAGAAAAACAGAAAAAAGAAAACAATGTTTTCTTTCAATGTTTCTATACAAGAATTCAACCAAGTATTATTTTACTAGTAAATATTTTAGTCAATTACACTTCTGTGCAGGTTAGTAATTCTGAAGTAATCAAGTAATATTATACAACCATTCAAAATGACACAGAAAGTGCGTAGATGGTTGTGTGTAACTAGTCCTGGTTGTTTGTAGACTCGGCAAGTAAGATTATGAGTTCCATGACAGCTCGTGTAACAACAGCTATATTGTCTCAAAACAAATTATTTTCTATATGAAAAGCATGTTTGTGATACTAACATTAACAGAAAAATAATTTAAATTTTGTGTAAAGATGATAGGCAAAAACTTGGGGCTGTCAATGGGCTTGGAGAGATGGCTGCACAGTTAAAAGTCCTGGCTGCTTCTGCAGAGGATCTGGGTTCAGTTCCCAGCACCCCCAAGGTGGCTCATAACCATCTGTAACTCCAGTACAGATGACCCAATACCCTTTTCTGGCCTCTGTGGTCACTGAACACACATGTAGACAAAACACACATAAGCATAAAAATAAATTAAAAAAATTAGGACAGGGAGTAGTGGTCCTAATCCCAGCAGCCTGGGAGGCAGAGGCAGGCGGATCTCTGTGGTCTACAAAGCCAAGGCTACATAGAGAAACCCTATCTCAGAGAAACAAAAAACAAAAGAAAGGTTGTTGATATGGTTCAGCGGGTTTAAAAGCACTTGCCATGCAAGCCTGGCCACATGAGTTCAATCCCCAAGACCCACACAGGCTGACTGTGTGACTGTGGTTCTTAGCACTCACAGTAGGTAGTTCACAGCTGCCTGTGACTCCAGCCCCAGATCTAATGTCTTTTGGGCCCTGAGTGTACCTGCATACATACAAATAAATGCAAATTAAAATATAAAAAGAAGAGAAGCGACTCCTAAAAGTTGTCCTCTGACCTGCACACATGTTCTGTTTATGCACCCCATAACTGCTACCCCACCACATTTACCACAGTAACAAAAAAAATAAAATAATAAAGGCAAAAATAAAGGGGTCAAAAATGAAAAGCAAAAATCTCCACTTGATGACAGTGGGACTCTAACTGCTCAGATGCTGGCCCAGTGGACTGCGATGGCACAGTCACAGCCTGCCACTAGTAACTCATTGCTAATGGCCAGTTTTAAGGACAAGTGGCCTTTTTCAATTTACTACTTTAGACAGAGAGTTGCCCTCGAGAACTCTATTAAAATACAACCTCACACAAATGGCCCAGGAGGCAAGGCCAGACACTTCTCTTAACTGCTACAGAAAAGGACATAGTCTTTCTCAAGAGTACAATACTTTCTTTTTGCGAAGTATTTTTGCTGTGCTTATGGTCTGGTAAATACTTTTATCCATACGCCTCAGGCTCAAGATGACAGTGTGGTCAATGTTCAGTGATTTTTATGAGAACAATGGGAGAAGATTAGGGAGATGGCCCTAGGAGTAAATGGTAGATACCAAGCCTGGGGAATTAACCTAGATCCTCTGCCTCCATATAAAAATGCATCCACCTCTGGCTTTCTCATGAACATATATACACATACCCACACAACCATACATGCATACATGTACACATTTAGACACAGAAACATACAGAAATAGTGGGAGACAGAGAGAAAGAGGAGAGAGGGGAAAGAGAGAAGACGGCTTATAAGGCTGAGAATGAAAATATTCTTACCCAAAAGAATATGGGATGACAATTACAGATTTCATTTTTATCTTTTATATTTTCCAATTTAAAAAAAAGAGAGAGTCTGGCTGGAGAGATGGCTCAGTAGTTAAGAGTACTGTCTGCTCTTCCAAAGGACCCGGGTTCAATTCCCAGCACCCACATGGCAGCTCACAACTGCCTGTAGTGCTGATTCCAAGCGCTCTGACACCTTCACACTAATGCACATAAAATAAAACCAAATAAATCATTAAAAAATAGAGAGAGAGTCTAGCTGAACTTCTGGGTTCATGCAATCACTTCCCAGTCTCCTAAAATGCTCATGATGAGGACACACTGCCACATCCAGGTCTTTTCCACACCATTTTCAAATTAAAACTATCTTACTGCTTCTGTGATGTGGCCAACTGAATTTTAAGTACCGTAGATACTTAACCCAAGCATTACTGACTGTGGAAACACTCTTTAACATTCTGTTAAAACTAAGAATTCCAAGCAGTACTTCGGAGACCACATTTTCTTGTTCTGTGTTTTCTTCTGTGGTTATGTAACCCCTGTCAACAGTTTTTCAACAAGCACATAACTATGTCTTCAGGAGGGCAGCCATTGTGTTCACTGGCCTTCACATGGCCAGCGGCAGCATGGTGCCTTCTGGCATTTTCACTTTGGCCACTTTTCCCAGCTTCTCACTGCAGGTCACCTCACACCCAGGGATGAAGCTGTTTGGCTGGAGTGACCGGTGCTTTCTCCATCTGACCCCACCAGTTTTGTCAGTTCCCCAGGCCCCAGGAAGGCTGAGTGATTACTCCTCTTCCACAACTCTTCCTCTATAACTTGTCTAGAGTTATGTGATGTTCCAGCACTGTGACTACCAGAGCCACTATGACCACAGACATTTGCAAGCCTACAGTACCTGCTGGGAATGTCGGGAAGGAGCTTCTGACATACAGCAATGAGCAGCAGCAGCTGTAATCTCAGGCAATGATACATTGCTGGAAGCGAAAGCCAGGTTTGAGGGGCTTCCGGCTGTGACAGACTGGCTTCACTGTGTCTATCAACTGGATTCACAGGCAGCCATCATGAGATAAGCTTCCTTAGCTGTCTTTTCCAAAAAAGAAAATCGTAGTGTCTGCTGATCCAACCATGAAAATGGAGCATTCAGTTCATATAAAGACTATCCATCCATAGCAGTTCATCTGCTATTTCATCCATCTAGAGGCACTGGAGAAGATTCCAGCCTCCTTTGCATATCACGTCAGCTCCTTGTACTGGGCAAAGCTGAATGCCAGTGTATTCTTTCTGAACATGGCACAACTGGCTACACTCTCCTTGGCTGTGTGGGTCTGACACTTACTGTGTCCAGGTCACCCCAGGGCATTCTGGTTCTTCTCACACAGTGGTAAAGCATGGGCCAACACAAGGACAGCATGCACTCTAGCGAGAGAACGCTGGCTGTTCCCACTTTACTGCAGCCTGGGCTCTTTGTGAGCCCATCTACTTTCACAGTATTTGCAGAGCTGGTCAAGACCAAGTATCACCTTGCAAATCTGAACTGGTGTAGTAAGATTTTTTTTGTCTTAACACTACCAAAAGAGCACATTATTGCCCCAGCTTTATATGTTTGAATTATCTTAATATCAAGCAGAATGCTACTAGGCTGGTAAGAAACGTACATTTCAAAAACAGTCAATCTATTAGTAACACTATTAATACTGCTGCTTGTAATTTTCTTACTAAAAACTGGTAAGATTCCAAAGCACCAAAACCACATAAGTGGCAAAGGTAAAGATAATCAACCTAATTAGAAAAGTTTAGTATGAAAATGAAGTCATTTTATTGAATGTTGTTTGGGGGCTTTTGGAGAATTCATTTTATTTTTTTTAATTTTTAATCCATTGAAGCATCTTACCTGGTCAAGACGAGCTTTCTACAAAGAACAAAGAAATACTGACGTCTTGGTTAATAAATATAGAGGGAATGCCAGAAGCCCAGCTTAAAGAACTACAAAAAGGGTGGTAATTTTCTTATTTACCCGAGGAGAAGACTATGCTCAAGAATGTGTTGAATCCAGTAATGGCTGCGACATCATCCATGCTGCTAGCAGCCACCAGCAAGGTTGGAATGCCTTTCTCAATACCATATCCATTCTCCTGCAACAGCAGCATGGAGGGCACGACAACAGCAGGAGAGACAGCGCCTAGGACAAAGCTGAAAGGCACATTTTGAGGACCCATCCATTTTTTTTTAAAGATTTATTTAATTCATGGCAGAGTGCTGTGACTCTTATGAAAGAAGTGGGGAATAGTAAGATCTGGAGAGGACAGGCGCTCCACAAGGAGAGCAACAGAACCAAAAAATCTGAGCACAGAGGTCTTTCCTGAGACTGATACTCCAACCAAGTACCATGCATGGAGAAAACCTAGAATCCTTGCACAGATGTAGCCCATGGCAGTTCAGCATCCAAGTGGGTTCCATAGTAATGGGAACAGGGACTGTGTCTGACATGAACTGATTGGCCTGCTCTTTAATCACCTCCCCCTGAGGGGGGAGCAGCCTTACCAGGCCACAGAGGAAGACAATGCAGCCACTCCTGATGAGACCTAATAGACCAGGACCAGAAGGAAGGAAAAGAAGATCTCCCCTATCAGTGGACTTGGGGAGGGGCATGCATGCAGAAGGGGGAGGAAGGGAGGTATTGGGATGGGACGAGGGAGGGAACTACAGGGGATACAAAGTGAATAAAGAATTTTGAAAAAGAAGCAATAAAAGTAACACCAGTTAGAAGTGGGTAAGTAAATGGATACATGAATGAATAAAATCCCCAGCCTCTCCCCTTAAAAAAAAAAGAAAAAACTAAATAGTGAAACAGCTCTGTAATATGCACAGCTTTTATCTGCTTCTGTTTGAGAGAAAACTCTCATACAATATTCGAGAGCATGACAAAATCATTGAAGAGCTCTGTTAAAAATTCTAATGACAAGCTGTGTAATCAACAACACTACTGATAAGAACACGAAGGAAACATGTCACAATAAATCACTGGACATTGCATGCATGCACACGTGTGTGTATGTGTGCCTGTGTGTCTCTTAAGATGTTTAAAATTGCTCACATACACTCTGATGTGCTTACCCCTGTTGTTAAGATGGTGTGAAGATGAAACAAACAAACAAAAGATCTATTTATTTATTTAATGCACGAGTGTTCTATGTGCATGTGTGTATACATGCCAGAAGAGGGCAACAGATCCCACAGTGTAGATGGTTGTGAGCCACCATGTGGTTGCTGGGAATTAAACTCAGGACCTCTGAAGGAACAGAGTGTTCTTATCTGCTGAGCCACCTCTCTATCCTTTTAAGCAATAGTGTTTTGCTCTCCATTTCACACCACAGCATTATGCTTTTGAGTGAAAGCTACTTAATGGTGATAAGGAACTGTGCATGTTTAGTGCTGGGTAAAACTTCAGAGATGTGTCTTAAGAATTGGACTGAGCACAAATTGCAGGCCTCTCCTCTATCCATACATTATTTAAAATGAAGATTATCAATATAATAAGAAAATTCATAATGCACATAGCAGACACCAGGAGAATCCTCAATGGCCAAGAAACCAAGTGTACTCCAAATATATGAGACAGGAGGATTTCAGAAAGAAAACACAAGCCCAATGTGTCTACCATTGCTGCAGAAGATGTATGTTTAAAGGCACCCTGACCACAGATGGTAGGTGCTCTGAACACTTACACAGTGGCTGCACCGTATCATAATCCCACCAGCAGAATACAACTGATCCTGTTTCTCCACATCCTTGCCAATATAAATATGTATCGGTTAGCCTAATGTATGCACAAAGATACATGTAACTTATGTTTTCTAATACTTATAGATGACAAGAATTTCAGATGTTTGTTGGCCACTTATTAATGTGGAGAAATGTCTTGCGAATCTGCCTGCACACATGCACACACGTGTGCATGCGCACATACACACACCTTGTGAGAAAGAGTCTTACTTTGTATCCCAGGCTTGTCTTGACCTCAAAACAACTCTTCTGATCCAGCTTTCTAAGTGCTGGAATTATAGGCATGAGGCCCCATGCCTAGCTAGTTAGGTTAAGTTAAATCATTTTTAAAAAGTTGAGTTGTATAAATTCTTCATATATTGAAGATAGCAAGTTTTTAGCAGATATATGCTTTTCACGGATGCACACTTCATTTTGGATGCTGTTTCATTTTTTGAGCAAAAAAGTTTGATGTATTCCCATTTGTTTTTGTTTGTTTGTTTTGTTTTTTTTGAAGGTAATTTAGTTTCATACTCAAGAAATCATTACCAAATTCTCACCTGGGATGTGAGAACTTCCCTCCAGTGTTCAGAGCCATGCAGAGAGGCAAATGCAGTGTGGGTGTTAAATGCATCAGATTTTACTAATCCAGTTCATATCTTCTTAGCTTGTATTTGCTTGGGATACTGTAACCTCTGTAATGGTGTCTAGAAATTTCACAAAGCCCATCTGCTCCATATTATGCTAGAAGGCTCATGTGTCTTTAGGTGAAGGAAAGTTTGAAACTGTCTTTTTTGTTGTTTGTTTTGAGACAGGGTCTCTCTATATAGCCCTGGCTGGCCTATAGACCAGGTTAGCCTTCAACTCAAAGAGATCCTCCTGTCTCTACCTACAGAGGGTCAAAATTAAAGACATATATCACTGTATCTGGCTGTGGCTTTCTATTCTACCAGAAAATTTAAAGGTCCATTGGTTAATTAACTATAAAAAAGTTTGAGATTTAAGCAAACGTTTCACTTCAGTGGTACTGGTCTCTTGTTAACCACTGTTGATTCTTTAGCTCTAGCTGATCGGAAAGCACATATTCTTAATATAAAATATTACATGAGTGGCCCAGGTAGAAACTCTCTTCCCTCTGAAGCTTCACAAGTCAGGTCTTTATCATCTGTACCCCTTTCAGCGTTCCCATCTTCCAAGTTTCTTCAAAAGAAAACTCAACAGCTTTTCTAGTCCAATGTTCCAAAGCCTATCCACAATCCTCCCCAAACAATACAGTCAGACCTATAACAGCAAAACTCCATTATACTGGCACCAATTTCTGTCCTAATCTGCTTTCTACTTTTGTGATAAAAGCCATGACCAAAGCAACTTGGGGGGGGGGGCGGAGGGTTTTTATTTAACCTTACAGTTCATAGTCCATCATAAAGAAGAGAAGTTGGGTCAGAAACTAAGGCTGGAGCCTGGCGGTAGGAACTAAAGCAGAGACAATGGAAGAATGCTAAGTCTGCATCTGAGTAAAGATACATATGGTATATGGTACAGGGAGCAACCAGAACCTGACTTTAACTACATCTGCCCCTAAATAATGAAAATATACAGATTCAGTCCATAACACTCTAAGTACAGTTCTCAGATGTCTACAATTCATTTTAAACATGTAGAAATTGAATAGACATAGCTTGAGGGTAAATTAAAGTAGGAATAATTAGCAGGAAGAATTTTCCATTCCATTCTATGAAAGTCTATGCAAACAAACTCAGTGGGTATCAGACATGCATGTGGTGCACAGACATTCATGCAGGAGAGCACTAATAAAATAAAACTAAGTACATCTTTAAAACAAACAAAAATCCACTTTAACATTTATGTATGTATATTACATTTTCTATAGAATAGCAATGAGTAATTGAAAGTTAAGAAAAAAACTTTGCTGGGTGTGGAGGTGCACACCTTTAATCCCAGCTCTCAGGAGTCAGAGGCAGGAGAACCTCTGTGAGTTCGAGGGCAGCCTGATCTACACAGTGAGTCCAGCACAGCCAGGGCTACAAAAGAAACCCAGTCTTGAAAAAACAAAAGAAAACTTTACAGGACTATCGAAAATATAACAATCCTTAGGAATCAACTTTAAAATAATGTATAATATTTACCCTAACTATCTGAAAACTACAAAACATTGATCAAAAAATTAAGTAAGACTCAATTAAGTGGATAGGTTAGGCCCAATCATAGATTCTACATTGTAAATTAACTAATTCCAAATTGTCTATATAATTAACTTAGTCACATTAAAAATCCAAGAAGCTATTTTTTTTTAAATAATTGACAAACTCTTCTAAAATGAGAACAAAAATGTAAAGAACTCAGAACAAATGATCCAATCTTGTGAAATAATGAATCTGGAAAACTAAAATAACCACATTTCAAGATTTGCCATAAAGGAATAGTATTGAAGAAACTAAGACCAGACATCCAGGTCACTGCAATAGGATACAGAGTCAGAGAGTCAGGCGCAGTGGTGCGCACCGTAATCCCAGCATCAGGGAGGCAGAGACAAGCAGATGTATATAAGTTTGAGGTCTATAAAGTGAGTCCAGGACAGCCAAGGCTACACAGAGAAACCCTGTCTCGAAACAAACAAACAAACAAAGAATTCACATTCAGGTTATTTTTCAGCAAAGCCATTACAATGATAAAGTGTGGATAATACGTGCAGTAACTGGTGCAGGAACAACACACAGCCTTGCAGAAAAGCAAAGCAAGAAGAGCACCTCAGCTCCTACCTCATGGTACACAATTTGATTCACGGTGGCCAATGCGCTGGCCTAAGCCTAAAGGCTTGTATTATGAAATGTCTATGAGAGCTTGAAAAAAATCAGTAGGAGTTCTGTTGAAGTTGGTAAAAATCTGATATTAAACAGAACAAACAATTTAAAAAACCAGAAAATTGAAGTCAAATTTTAAATCTCTTTGAGATACTGTTAATAGTTAACGGGAATATTCGGATGTCACAGGTCAACAGAGACAACATACAGCCAGACAGGAGAAAGATTCAAGAGATTTGTTGCAGTGCATATGGACCGTTGGTGTATGATATTACTGAGCAGTCCTAACAAAATAGGAGGTACATATTTTCCCTATCAGTAAGATAACTGTTAATACACATTGCAATTAGATTTAACCATTTCATGACATGTATATTTCTAAGTATTATGCTATACATCATTATAGATCACTTTACCTGCCTATATGTAAAACAAATGTTTTATTTCATAAACTTAAAAAAAAAAATCTGAGTCAGGTTGTGGCTTTAATCCCAGCCCTAGGGAGGCAGAGGCAGATGGATCTCTGAATTCAAGGACAGCCTGGTCGACATTCCAGAATGGCTAGTGGCACATAGAGAAACCCTGTCTCAAAGAACAAAACAAAAAACAAAAAAACCCACAACAACAACAACGTTTTCTACTTTTAAAAATGTTCATCTTAAGCTGGGAATGGTGGGATGATCCTATAATTATAGCACTCAGGGAAGCAGAGGCAGGCAGATCTCTGTGAGTTAGAGGCCAGGCTGGTCTACAAAGCAAATCCAAGTCAGACAAGGCTACACAGAGAAACCCTGTCCCAAAAAACCATACAAGGTCATTTGCTCAACTATGTTCATAGCAGCTTTATTTGTAATAGTCAGAATCTGGAAACAACCCAGATGTCCTTCAGAATGTCCTGAAGAATGGATAAAGAAATTTGTGGTACATTTACACAATAGAATACTACTCAGCTATTAAAAACAAGAAAATCATGAAATCTTCGGCAAATGGATAGAACTAGAAAAGATCATCCTGGGTGAGATCATGCTTCTGGGTGAGGTAACCCAGAAGCAGAAAGACACGCATGGTAAAAATGTTCCTTTTATGTTTAAGTCTTTACTTCATTTGACATGTACTTAGAAGAAAAATATATCAAAATGTAGTTTTTTTTTCTCAAACATTATCCCAATTACCCTAATATACTTCCTGACTAAAACTTCCTTATCCTGACTTCAAATGTCACCTTTTCTAAGTGTCAGTCATTCACAGGCACATATGGCTGAGCATGTAACCTCTGTGCTCAGACTACAATTACACTCGCCACAAGCTATATAACTTGAAGTGATCCATTTAACTATCTATGACTGTAAATCTGTAAAACTGAAATGTGAGAATGAAACCATCAAGAGAATTATAAAAATGAGTCAACATGTAAGGAGCTCACAAAAAAATCAGCAAATTTTTCAAAAGTGTTCACTCATTACTGCAGTAAGTAGAAGTTCAATGAAACACTGATGTCTGCAGATGGGCATTTCTGGGGCTTGAGAATGGGGCACCTCTGGAGTTAGGACCCTCTTCTTCTGATGTCACACTGTCAGTGGAGAAGCAGCCATGTGCCTACTGTGCCTAAAGGAATTTGACTTATGTATTTGAAGGTTAATAGCTTATAGACAGAACCTGAAATCACTAGAAGTTAAAGAATGAGAATGAGGAAGAAATGGTCTAATATTGGTCTTACATTAT
The DNA here is from genome assembly GCA_028658305.1 of Pachyuromys duprasi. NCBI lineage: Eukaryota > Metazoa > Chordata > Mammalia > Rodentia > Muridae > Pachyuromys > Pachyuromys duprasi. Next base: position 63,510,247 of record CM053744.1, read on the forward strand.
TCCTATATTTAAAGGCTAGAAGAAAGAAAAGGATAACTGTTAGAGAAATTAGGAAGAAAAGTTTATCACGTTAGGGAGTGTTATGGACTGAACTGTGCTCTTGCCCTCCTAAAGTCACATGTGAAACTAACCAGCATTCAGGCTAGATTCAGAGAAACAGCTTTTTGAAGAAGCAACTGAAGTTAAATGCAGTCATAATGGTGGACCCAAACCAATGAGGACCAGTGTCTCTTAAGATTAGAGAGAGACTACAAGGATGCCTGTAACGACAGGACAGGCCCTGCACAGACACTGGAAGAAGGGGCAATCTGCAAGCTTGGTAGAGAGGCCTCAACAGAAATCACGCCTGGCAACATCTTCATCTAGGCCTTCCAACCTTAAGAACTTTGAAGAATATTTTTTTTTTGCTGTTTTAGCCAGTAATTATTCAGCTAGTTAATGAAAAAAAAAAGGCAAATCAAACATTACAAGGAGAACTTCATGATGTGTATACTAAATGAAAGATTTTGCTCTGGAGCATAAACACAGGGAGCTGGGGAGCTGGGTCAGTGGCTAACAACCCCAAGGACCTGGGTTTGAATAACAGAGCCTATGTGGCAGCTCCTAATCATAGAAACTCCAGTTCCAGGGGATCCAACGCCTTCTTCTCACTTCTGTGGATACGGCATGATGCAGTGCACAGATATACATGCGGGTAGACCATCCATCCACACAAAATTAAAAAAATACAAGCAAAATTTAGTATTTAGTAAGAAATGAAGGAACTTCATTTTTAAAACTGGTAAAAGATTTGAACTGATATTTTACCACAGAAGCTGAATGGGTAATTCTAGTACAAAAAACAATGTTCAGTGTGGGTGTTATCAGAAAAACAAGCTAAATTCAAAGAGCACCATTCATAGTGTCTAAACAATGCTGCAAGTAAATAAACACTGTCAGTTCAGTGGGCTTGATACCCTGTTAACTTTAAGACTGAAGGTATAACTGGAAGAGGTTTCACATGGACGTGCTTCAATTTTATAAATGATAACAACAGGCCTGGGGTGCAGCTCAGGGACAGAACACTAGCCTCATGTACTACAGGCAGTGAGCTTGATTTCCAGCACAGATATATGTGTAGATACATATGTATTATGTACATATATATGTATGCATGTATGTACAAGGGCATTTCACAAGAAAAGTCGACTATACTTGGCAATCAGTATGTAATAGGTGAGCTTTTTACAAATTTGACTGGAATGTGTAATTATAGGATGCAAGAGTTAATGAACTGAAAAATGAAAATAAGTTAGGAACTATAGACAGTGATTCCAGTCTTAAGGACTTTTGGCATCAGGGAACAGATAACAGAGAATATCAATATGGTTCTGTACCAGCAGAAAAGGTTTCATGCTTTTATCACTCTGAAAAAAGAAACATTTTTATTTACGTACCCATTAATAAAATCTAAAGAGGTATTTGACATTCTAAAACGCACAGACACCCAACAGGAGAGGGAGATAAGATGAGGGTCTGGACTATTTGGCATTATACACTGAGGAACTGTGAATGTTAGAGAAACTGATAGCAGAGATTTTCAGAGATAGGATCTTGCTACGCACCTCTGGCTGGCCTTGACCTAGGTACGACATGGCCTCGGCCTCCTTAGTGTGAGATTACGGGAGTGCACCACCATCCCAGATGCACTGGGTAGGGGTGGAACACAACTCTATCTTTGACCAATTGATTTTCAAGGATTCTTGCTCACCCCTGGGAAAGCGATTATAATGAGGAATTTGGCTATGCAATATACAGAGTATTCAAAGTTTTAGCCAAATACACTGTGTAACTTCATGATATGAGAGAAGGAAGAAAAATATTACCCTAATAGGAACCCCCACTGCCAAGGAAAGTTCATAATGAAGTGGGAGAAAAAAGCAGCTGAGCACGCCTCAATGAGGCACGGACCGAATGACAATCTCAAACAGACTCCCTTCATATGCTTTAAAGCCTGAAACAGAAAAGGTTGGATTTAGATAAGTTACAGAGGACAAGACAACTATAAGCAAACATTGTAACAGCATTTCTTTGAGGAATAGCAATTCACACTTGATAAAGTAGGTGTTCTTATAGTGACTTGCAAAGATTTACTTTTCCATGACTATTTCTACATTCTTTAATTTCCTATTGCACACTACAGTGGTAACATCCCATTGTATTTTCTCCACCAGTTAATTAGTGGGGAACTATTTAATAGTAATAATAAAAAATGCAAACATGTCAAAAGTTTTTAAAAAAATAAATATATTTCAAAAGGAAAAACTTTCATATTTTCTTAGTAGTTCAATGACATCACCAGTGACAATTATTTACCCTTTTGCAATAATTTCATTCAATCTATATGCTTCCCACACTTATTTCTGTAGGTATTATATATATATTACTAGTCACCTATCATTAATTCAAACAGATTTCTGATCTCCAGATTATAGTATTTTAAGAAATATTTTAAATGAACTTTTACAATAATGTAAAGTTTTGTTGGTCTCCTTGTGGGGCCCCTGTCCCCTCCATGCCACTCTATTCCCACCCCTCTCTTCCTCCATAAGACCCCCTGCCCTCTGTCCAATGTTTGACCCTGAGTCTCAGCATCTGCTTCAATCCCGTTGGGTGACTCCTTTCAGAGGACGCTCTATAGTAGACTTCCACCATGTTTCCTCTCTTCTACCGCTTCTGGTGTCTATCCTGTTTGCCATTCTGAATGAGATCTGAGCATCCTCCCTAATGTCCTCCTTGTTGTTTAGCTTTTTTGGTCTGTAGATGACTATTATATATTATATGGCTAATATTCAATTATAAGTGAATATATTGGGGTACATAACGAATAAATTGTTAACAAAAAATTAAAAATAAAAATTAAAAAATTAAAAAGAAAAAAGAATCAATAAACATTTTTCAAAGAAAAATTATATAGTTAATCAGGAACACTATTTCTAGATAGTTATAAAACAAATTATTGAATTTTTCATCTCTCTTTTAAAACAGAGAGACAAGGGAGCTTTTATAGAATTACCTTATCCTTTGTTAACTAGAAGTAAATAGTGGCCATGGAAAAGCTCTCAGTTAATAGTGGAACTGCCTAACCTCATCTATTTCTATGTACGATACTAAAGGTGATCACTAAAAGAGATCTTTTATCAGTGATTTCTTTTCATATGAATAATGATAGCTGCAAACCCACATTTTGTCAAATGTTGGGTCTTTATCCTAGCTTTACTTGCAGACTCAGAACAACTACAACAAAAATCTTGCTTCTCTTTGTTATTTTCTAATATGTAAAAGAATTTTACTCAAAATTGATTGGAAACTTACCTGTGGGTCTAGTCCAAGCCCAGCTCGTATTAGGATAATAGTAAGGGCAGTGTTTCTTAAAGCTGAAGACCATGTGGTAGGAATATGGACAAATTCATAAATAATTGGAACATTCCTGATGGTGAAACCAGCCAGTAACATCCCTAAGGAGGGAAGGGAATAAAAAGAAAATAGAGAACAAAGCATATCTGATTACGCTCATTTTTCCAACAGAGAAATGTCGGGGTAGGTTGCATACAAGCAGAGGATGAGGCATAGGTAAAGGAATGTGGAGTACACACATGTGCAAGTGTGGCACAGTAAGCAATTCAGTGATGCTGGGCCACAGCAAGGATGAGAATGAGGAGAACAAGAGGCAGAGACCAGATAGTGGAAGGCTTCTCCCCTCTGGTAGAGTCAGGGGTTAGGGGAAGGATTCATAGAGGAAATGACAGAAAAGCCTTGCAGTTTTTATGTGTTGGCTTGGTGAATTACACAATGATAAAAACAGGCCACAGAGAGCGGTAAGAAGGCTATGTCTTTGTTCATGGAGAAGTTAGAAACAGAAGTTGTGGAGACACAGGTAAAGAGTCAGTGACTATTAAGAGAGATTTGGATGCAAAGGGTATCATGGACATGTTAAAAGACACTGAGTTAATCTCTACAGATGGTACTTTGCCTATTTAGATGTATTGTTACTTAGAAGATACGAGACCTCAGAAAAATTCTCCCACTAACTTTCCTGTCCACTTAGAGAGTCACAGAATAATAGGATAAGCCAGGCCCAGTGGTGCATGCCTGTACTGCCAGCGCTCAGGGAGACAGAGAGTGGTGGATTGCTGTGAGTTGGAGGCCAGCCTGGTCTACAAAGCGAATCCAGGACAGTCAAGATTACACAGAGAAACCCTGTCTTGAAAAACCAAAAGGAAAGAAAGAAAGAAAAAGAAAGGAAGCAAGGAAAGAAGGCAGGCAGGCAGGCAGATAGTAAATAAAACAGCAGTAGCAGCTTGGTGTACACACACAGATACCCACACAGCTTACTCAGTACTTACAGACTATTAGGACCCCACTCACCATAATAAGTGCAATGTTTTAATTACATGCCATGTATAAAACCTCAGCCTTTTCTACATTTCCTTCCTTTAGAATGAATTTTAAGTTAAGTTTAAAACTTATTAAATAGAGCAGCACAAATAATATATTGAGGATTTTCAAATTACTTTAAAAATTAGACTGTAAAAAATGTGTGTAGCAAATAAAGCTATGTGGAAAAGCATATAAGTAATTGCATATAATTAGAAGTTAGAGATACCTTATTAAACAAATAATGTATCTATTCCAAGTAGAAAATGTTCAAAATTTACAACTAGTCAACAAGTAACACCACTGACAATATACTTACCAAGAAGAGGTGGAAGGGGAGGCACTACGGGTATTCTAACGACTTCCAAAAATTTCCCCCCAAGAAAGGCGCTGTAAAAAATAACCACAAGTCCGAACAAATTTCCGCCAGGGAGGACTTCTTGGCCTATGAGGGACCAGAGTAGAACCCATAATACAAGGAGTGTAACACCTGAAATATAAAACAATTTACATCTATATAAATATAAATACATGTGACTAAAAAGGAGTCCTATTTACTATATTAACATGCAGACTTATACAGCTATGCCTGTCACAGATTAATACTATATACTGGCATAATTGAAGAACAGTTGTTAAGATGTATTTCAGAGACCCTTTTTGAAAGCATTTTAAGGGGGCCGGATAAAAGTGTTTGCCAGAAAGTCTGGTGATTTGATGTTAATCCCTGGAACCCACATAAATACTGAAGGAAACATCCAGACCTCGCTCCATAAGAATGTCCCCTGAAGTCAACATATGTGCCATGGCACATGTGTCCTCTCATTATACATGCATGGATACACGTGCACAGACACACCTGCATGCACACATGCACAGAGTGACACTAAAATAAAAAATTCAAAATATGTGTGAATGTTTTTCTTATATTTATGGTTGTGAGCTGAGCCATCTTTGTAGTGCTGCGTAGTCAAGCTATGGCCTCACACCCTGACCTCTGTAAGGCACTAACGGTTTCATGTAATAGCCTACTATTTTCTTTCTTTTCTTGTCTTAAGGTAGGGTATAGCTTCGCCACCTAGGCTGCCTTCTAAGTGCCCTCTTGCCTCTCCCCTAACAGCTACCACTATAGACCACACCATAAAGCTACATCATGAAGAAATGTCCTGACAGCATGATCAGATTTCCTTAAGTTCTAGAACAGCTTTTCCAAGAGGAATATCAGCCTAACTGGCTTATATTCATGATCACAATGGCAGAGCAAATTTTAAGACATGAGCAGATTAAATCTTTGTACTGAAAAAAAATTACTCAGCTGATATATTTTTTCTTGTTGTTTTGTTTTGGTTTTCAAAACAAGGTTTCTTGTGTAGCTCTGGCTGCCCTGGAACTCACCCTGCAGACCACACTGGCCACAAATACACACAGATCTGCCTGCCTATGCCTCCTGAGTCTGGGATTGAAAACTGCTCCACCACTGCCTGGCTGTATTTTATATTAGAAAGGGCAAATTCTGGGAAAAAATGAACCTGGACAGTATGGGAATAATTATAAGGTGCCTTATGAGCAGGAAGTACTGACGGACAGGACTAGTGAGACGGCTCAGCAGGTAAGAGCACTTGCAATTCTGACTACCTGACCTTGTTGCACGCTGTGGTTCACATCTAATCCCAGCACTAGCACTGCCATGGGGAGATGAGAGTTGGATGTAGAATGATTATTAATAATATTGATTCATACTATCAGTAATGCAGCAGTTACTCCTTAACCAGCTATTTAGCCATCTGCATAGACAGTGCAGTGCAAAAAAAAAAAAAAAAAAGAAGATATATTACGAAGAACAAGGTAAAAGGAGAGAACTGACCTCTCAAATTGTCCCTTCACCTGAACAGAGTGCTTCCTCGAAATCATCAGGTGTCTAGCTACTAAGTTACACAACAGGTGCACAGGAAATCCATGAGAGTGCAATGAAAACAACAGTGACAGCAGACACTGATACATGACCTGAGCTTCTGGAAGCCCTGGGATGGAAGGATCTCACAGTTCAAGAAGAGGCAGACTGACAAAAGAGGCCTCAGGAATTCCTGGCTTTTGCCATATTCCTAATACATTTCTTCTAGCAAGGCTATAAGACATATATGTGCCCACATATTTTCCAATATTTTAATCATATTTCACAAAATTCTATTAATTTCATATTTATTAGATAAAGAAGCACGTTTTTTAAAATTATAATTTTTGTCCAACATCACATGTAGAATATTCAAAATAACTGAGCAAGGTCTGATTAAGTGACAAGCTGAAGAGAGGAGGAAAAATTTTTGAACAAATATCAAGCTAGGTGATCACAGCAAATAGGACACACAGCTAAACAAAATTAAATAGCATAAATGAGCATACAAAAATCAGTAGCCTTCCCATATGCCAACAGAAAACACACTAAAAACAAATCAGGAACAAAGTTCTATTCATAACTGCCTCAAAAAAATCTTGGAATAAGTCTAATCAAAGAAGAAAACAAACAACTCAATCAAAAAATGAGATACTGAAATGAGTTAAATGTTCTCAAAAGCCCCTTAACCATCGGAGAAAAATGCAAATGAAAACTTTGACATTCCATCTCACCCCAGTCGAGTGGCACTCACTAAAGACACAGAACAACAATGCTAGTGAGGATGCAGACAAAAGGAACCCATCGTTGGTTGGCAGGAAGGTAAAGTAGCCTGCTCACTGTGGAAATCAGCCTGGAGGTTCCTTAAAGAAACCAAACCAGCCAACCATAGGACCCAGGTATACCATTCTTGGGTATTTACCAAAAGCACTACAGGTCAACATATCACAGAGAAACCTGGATAGCCATGTAAACTGCAGCCCTGTTCCAATAGCTAAGTTACAGACCCAATCTCAGTGTCCAACAGCAGAGGAACAGGTAACAAAATATAGTAAGTGAAGAACAAAGTTGTCATTTGCAGAAAAATGGGTGTAATTCAAAACAACCAAATGAATCTCAGAAAGAAAAATATTAGATGTTTATTTTATATCCTACTGCTTGGTTGAAAAGCATTTACAGATTTAAGAATCTTTTGTGGTACATGCCTGTAAACCCAGCACTCCCAGGAGGCAGAGGCAGGCAGATCTCTGTGGGTTCAATGCTAACCTGGTCTACAAAGTGAATCCAGGATAGCCAAGGCTACACAGAGAAACCCTGTCTCCAAAAACCAACCAAATAAGCAAACAAAAAGAATCTTTTAATAGAACATATCTGTAAACAGAGATAATTTGACTACATCCTTCCCCTTCATGTCTCTTGTTTATTGCCCTGGCTAATATTTTAAATACTATATTGAATATGAGTGTTGAGAAAAGAGTGGTATTAGAATGACACCTTTGTCCCATTCCTAATTTCAGAGAAGATTTCAGTTCATTTTTCCATATTCAGGATTATGTTAGTTATTGTTTTATAACATACAGCCTTTATCATGTTGAGGTTTATAATACATCTATTCTTAGTTTCTTCAGAATTATTTCACTGAATTTTGTCAGAGGCATTTCCTGTATGTAACAATATGGTCTATTGCTTTATATTTGATTGTTGATTAATTTGCTTCCCAAGGTCTGCTTGCTGTCTTTTATGAGCAGACATTCACCTCAAAATGAAATGACATTTGTAATCTTGCCTAATATTCCTGATTAGCTGATTGAAAGGCCTAAACCTGGGCAGGGCAGAATGGGTGTGGCTAAAGTTCACAAGCTTTGAAGACAGGAGTATCACAGGAAAGAGGAGAAACAGGAAGAGGAAGAGGGAGAAAAAGGAGAGCTGTCATGAGTTAGTGCGGAAAGAAGCACATGATCTTTGCGGATAGAGGAGACTGGCCCAGATGAAGAAGAAGCAAATATTTACGGAATTATAGATGGGAGGTAGCCTGGGCTGGGCTGGGGCTGGGAGGTAAAGGTAGTTTAAAGGGTTAATATCTGCCCTGATCCAGGTGAAATAAGGCTATTCTGAAATCTATCAGGTATCTGTGGCTTTTATTGATTGTGATAGCAGGTTAGACATACTGCTGTAATAATTATAGGGCTAAGAATAAACATTATTAGACCATACTTTTAAGTTAACTCCAACACCTATACCTTTTGGTCATGGGATTTTAACCCTGGATTATAGTTAATGTTTTATTATGTAAACTGATTACATATGTTTACCCATCCTTACATCTTGGCGTGAAACCAACTCAATCATCATGTAGGATCTTTTAATGTGTTGTTACACTTGGTTTGCAAGAATTTTATTGTGGATTTCTTTTGCACAGTTCTGTCTTTCCACTTCTCTTCCTTTCATCCTTTGAGATAGAGTCCTGCCACATTGCCCATGCTAACATCACACTTGTGATCGCCTCGCCTTAGCTAATATTATGGACGTGTAAAACTGTGCCTGGTCCTTAGTTTCACTGATGCCTGCTCTCTAAGTTCTGTTTGTCCAGTTTTGTGAGTGAGGCTCTTAGTGGACCATGCTGTCATTGAACTCACTGTGCAGCCAAGCGTGCCCCTGAATCTGAATTTGACCCTCCTGCTTCCACCGTCCAAGTGCTGAGATTATGAGCATGTGCCGTTATGTTCAGTTTGGCCCCATTGCTTGTTATTTCTTCTGCTTTCTTTGGATGCCATTTGTTTTCTTTTTCTTCTTACTAAGGTGGTGGTTTTCTCAATTTTGCATATTTTCCAAATATTTCCTGAATGCTACAGACTTCCTTTATGTACTTTTGTTGCATCCTATAAATTTTGATAAACCGTGTTTCCACTTTTATTTAGTTCGAAGTAGTTTTAATTGTCTTCTGAGAGTTCCTCTTTCATACAATGTTATTTTGAGTTGTGTTGTTTCATTTCCAGGTATTTTAGGAATTTCCAACTGTCTTATTTCAACCTTATTTTCTGAAGGAGGGATACAGAATTCTGAGTTGGTGTTTATTCTTCCTCTTAACATTTTAAACATTTCATTCCACTCTTCCTCCTTTGTCCTCTTCTGAGGACAAAGAGGGTGTAATTTTTACTTGTATTCCTAGATAGGCAAGGATTTTTCTTTGCCTTATCCAAGGTTTTCTCTCTAATTTCTGAAGTTTTAATGACTATACTGCTAGGTGTAGGTAGATTTCTAGTTACTTATAGACAGGGTTTCTCTATGTAGCCCTGGCTATCCTCTAAATCACAGAGATCCACCTGCCTCTGACTCTCAGGTACACCACCTCCGATTACAGCTGTTTTAATGAAATCTTTTCTGTTATAGCATAAGCAGGATAATTTGTTGCAGGATATTTGGTCTCTTTGTGAACCCCAATACTGAGAACCATAAAACCTGTTTCTTATTTGGTGTGTTCAGCAGCCCTAAATTTAATCCGAAAACCTTCTGTATACAAGATTTAATAAAGTTAACCCTAGGTCAATAGTTGGAACAAGAAACCAGCTGACAGGGATTAAGTAGAAAGGAGGAGCATTGAGTTGAAGGGTATTTAAGACAGCGTGGAGAAGAAAGAGCTCTTTAGCTCTTTGGTTCTCTAGCTTTTGGGGCTCTTCAGTGCTTTGGCTCTTTGGCTTTGGGCTTTTATCTTTTTCCTCCCGAGCTGTTGGTGAGCTAGCAGGCCTTTTTCTCCTGGAAAATCGGCTGAATGCTGGGTGCTTTCTCTGCCTCTCTGAGATAGCAAGTTTTCACTGAAGCATTTGGCTCCTGAGTCTTAATTGGTAAAATAGAACAATTTAGAATATTTTAGGTTTTTAAAACAATATTTTTCATACACCTCTTTGCAAACCTGCTTTACTTTGACTTCTTCCAAGTTAGCATCAGTAATTTCTCTGCTATTTCCTTTAACTTTGTGTCTGGAGGTCATTTCTTTGAAACATGAATTAGAGGTTCATCATCTGAACCATCTTTGGATCCAGACTCCTTTCAAACTGTGTGGCTCTTCCTGGTGTGCTGCTTTCTTTTTGAGCATTAGCACTTTTTACAGTTTTTTTTTTTTTCTTTTAGTAGTAGCTTTCCATTTTGCATTTTCTTTTTAAGATGTCTTTTTGGGTGGCTGCTCCTTTTTCTTTATTTCAACCTTCTAAAGAATTTTCATTTTTATTGTCATCTTCATTACTACTGGATTCATCCAACAGAATTTCAGGACATCTGATTTGACTTCACTGTCTAATGGAACCATTCTGTTCCTTTTTACTACCTTTGCTTGAAGGTTTCTTAGATCCTGGCAACAGTTTTCCAGATGACTTCGGATTCATTAAGAAATTCAAGAGCCTCTTCACTAGCTCACTGTTCACACCCATAGCTCCACATCAGGAACCTCAGGGATGCTCTTTCACATGACATTTCTCAGCTGCTCAACATTCTTCCCTTCCTTCCTTTTATACTGGATACTTCCTTTTTCCAGGGAAAACCACTGACCTGATCCACATTTGTCTTTAATGCAGACACAATGCCTGGTCTGTTGTGGAACTGTTTGTGCGTATTTCTAAGTTTCTCTAGTTTTGCTTGTTTTTTTTTTCTTTTTCTTACTTGAAAGAATTTTAAATTCCCTTTTTAGCAGCAACTGAAATGATTACATAGTTTCTGTCCTTAAGCTTATTTACATGGTGTTATTACCTATATTTATATATGTCAGACCAACCTGGCCTTTCTAGCATGAAGCACACCTAATCATAGTATAGAACCTTCACGTGTTCCTGAATTTCATGTGGAATCTTATACTAAGGAATCAATAAGAAACTTAAGCTATGGGTGAATAAAAGGAAAGGAGAGAAGCTTGAAAAAAGATAGTAGCAAGATGTGTATCCTGAAACAGAAATATGGAAGTTATGAAATCTTTTTTTTCTACAAACATCACTAAAACTAAAAACAAAAATTTTTAAAGGGGGAAATAAATTATTGATCTAAGTTTGACATTTCAGTGCTGATGCTGAACTCTGATTAGTTCGAGTAGAGAAGCTGTAAAGCCTGCAGAGGGCAACTGCTGACAGTCAGTATATAACCCAGCCTGCAAAGGGTAGTTGCTGGCGATCAGCACATTCCTCCTCTTCCTCTCTCCTAACAACCACACTCTAGAAAATGCCTACTAAATAGGCTCATAGGAATAAACATATGTGGAAGAGTTAAGTACAGAAAGTACAATGGCAACAGGTCTCCAGTATTTACAATGTCACATGAGGACTTTTCAAGATCAAAGAAAAGATTAATTCACAGTCCTTAAAACACTGATATTAATTAAGAAACATCCATCACTAATGAAAAAAAATCAATGAGTAAAATTTTCTTTTAAAAGTTTAAAGTTAGCAAGGAACAATAGGAATGTATGAAAAATAAAGCTTTAATTACTTATGCTTCACTATATTAATCTAATTTTTGTTTTGTATAGGGTGTATACCCAGTAGTAAAAAATCTCCGAGTTTAATCATGTAGAATAGTCATAAAGAGATAAAAGAATGCTTCACCAGTATTTGGCAACAATAAGATGCAAGTTTTATACAGGCCGCAGCTATTTTAAATTCGAGGCCCAACATCAAGAACCTTAGTATTGCCAGAAATAAAATGACTTCAAGCAAAGACCATCAAAAGAAGTCTTAAACAAGAGCCTTCAATTCATGTGGCCTCTAATCCCCCTATTTGACATTAGAATACATAAAAAGTAAGCTAAAAATCAAGTAATACTTTGGTTTTGAAAGGGTGAGGCAGTATCTATTCTGTTTACATGCTGCTAAGACCTGAGCTAGCCCCTGAGACAAACACAGCAGCCTTACTATCTACATTTTATTAGGCACATACATTTCTCATTTCCCCATGTACATTTCTTATTTCACATACCATCTGTAATTATTCTATTGAGTGAACCTTGTGGAGGACAATAACTATCTGTACTTCTGTTCACCTGTTGTTTTGTTTCCTCTGTTTCCTTAGTTTCTTCTTGTGACCTAACAGAATCATTGAAGACCTGAAGTAAAACAAGGAACTCTTTTAACAACCGTACTCTCTACATAAATTTATGAATGTTCGCAATCCCGACATTCATAACTATATTCATATCATTACTGTCAACATGGGGAACGCACATCACATGCTTCAGAGATAGGGGATGTCACAGCAGAACCATAACTCGTGTTAATACACCAAGTCTCTGCCATCACCACTAACTACCATTTATAAACTGAACAAGTGAGCCTCTACTACAGACTTAACAACTAAAACCGCCTACCCTCCCTCAGATTAATTGCCAAAACCTTCCTGAAAAGAAAATATAATCAGGAAGTTAAATATGAAAAATAATGTAATGGAAAGGAAAATAAGAAAATCAGAGGCCATATCCTCAGAAACTTAAGCTTGTCTCCACTAATATTTATATGTAACATATTTTGATAATTTATGGTATATGTCAGTCCTCTCACCCTTTGAATGCTAATGTAATTATGAAACTGCTGACTTGGTGAAATATCTGTCGTTTGTGAGAAGGCTAAGATGCTTCTCCCAATGTAAACAACTATGACGACAAACCCAGAGTAGACTTAACCTTGGAATAGTGACCTCTGTGTTCATCTTATCATTGCCACAATGGATGAATGGAGAGATGAATGGAGGGATGAATGGACGGACAGAGGGACAGATGGGTGGTAGAGGGATAGATGAACGCATGGATGGAGAAAGGTATGGATAGATGGACAGATGGATATACGTACATGCCAACACTGAGTGTGTTGCTAACATAAGTGCACTGTGAAAGAGCCACCTTTCTGCAGAAGTGTAGCAGTCTGGACTGCACAGACAACCGAGAGCTTGGAGGGTTAAGGTGAATGGCTGAGAAGATGCAGACATTACTTCACTGATTGCTAAATACACATCCTGTAGCTCTGTGGGATTAAGTTCTCAGATGTAAGGGCCAGCCTGCTGCTGTTCTGGGGTAGAGGCATTTTCTGGAGTCTTTGACACTGTACAGATGCTAAAAACACAGCAGCTGGCTTTTATTAGGGAAAGTCGTATACAAGAAAACTAGAGGATCTTTATAATTTCAGAATTTATATAAATTGACATAGACTAGGGTGAATTTATCACAGATAAAGTAATAAAAAGCAAGGTTACACTAGTCTTCCTGGCTTAAGAGTTGTAAAGCCTCTTTTTTTTTAAATAAGCAATTTATAATTCTAAGTGATTACTTAGTAAAACTAGACTAACAAAAGGCTGAGCAGCTTACTCTATCTGCCTAGAAGACAACCCATACCCTAATTTCTTCAAAATATAGAACTTCTGTTGACTTAATTTACTGAAACTTTCTTCCACATGAAAGTAAATAACCCATATTTGCCTTTTTCCTAAAACCAACCCTATCTGGATCCAAAACAATATGTAAACTTGGGCTCTTAGGCTCTCACCCAGTGAGCCATCTCCACAGAACTCAACATGCATGTGTATACCCTATATCACAAATGTAGTTTTAAGTTTTCACCTGAGTAGTTGTAGATGATTGGAGACTATTTTCCTCCTTTTCTGATTCTGTGTTGTTCATACTAATATTTAAAAGAAAAACAATTAGAAAGAAAAAGCAAGTCTACAAATTCATATGAAAACAAATTTGATTAAGTAACATTAATGTAAAATAATATCATATACTCATATATAGCCAGTGAGATGGCTTGGTGAGTAGAGGCACCAGCGGACAAGCCTGAGGACCTAAGTTCATGGACAGCACATGGTAGGCGAGAATTGATCCCACACTTACTTCCTATGTCTGCTGTGACATACAGAGCAATGAAAGTTTTAAATATTCACTCAGAGTATTAACCAAAGCTGCAAGCCCAAGTTAAACATTTTCATTACAGTTATTTACTTATGTATGGGTGGATGTTGGAGGACCAGCTGCTGGAATCAGTTTTCTTCTTTTATGTGTGGGTCCCATGGATAAACTCAGATCACCCTGTTCGGTGGCAAATGCCTCTACCTGCCATGCTATCTCATAGGCCCCAAGCGCCTAAGTTTTAAAAGGTTTTGAAATGGAGAAATGTATTACTTGTCACCAATTTCATAATAATGGTCAATATATTGAAAGCATGTGCAAGATAATCAGTTCTTTATATCAGTTACTAACTAGTGTGTTTGAGATAATTTCCACTATTACTTATTTTATTTTCAATTTCAAGCCTCCATGAGAATTCAAGAAAATTTAAAATGAAACCTGGAGGAACACTTAAGACATGGGAAGTTTTTCAAAATGGACCAACAGAAGAGAAAGCTAAGCTGATATTCAGGTGGAATATTTGGGAGACAGTGTGGCTAAAGTAGAGATACTGAGGAAGAGAGACCTAGAGTGAATAGCCTGGAGTTAACAAGGCACTTTACATTGACCGACCTAGTCTGGATCAGCTTGAAACTAAGAGTTTTCTCACAACAGGAAAAAGATAGCTCTCACTATGCCGCGAACATCTCCGAAGCTCCATCACACAGTATGCTCCTCCACCCAGGCTTTTGTTGTAAAACCATGTTGACATTACACACACCTGAATCCAGCTGGTGCTACACTGTATCAGGAACCACACACAGCCCCTAAGGCTTCCTGGAGTACCCACCCCAACCCCATCAGTCCACTGAAATGCAAGTAGCCCACATGCACCATTCTTGCCCATCTGCCAGAGTAGATTTGCCCCACACAGCCAAAATCCATCTGATGTACACTGTCCTTCTGCTTTTTCACCTACCCATATTTTCCCTGCCTGGACCTGCCACATCAGCCCCATGGTCACACAGCCCAGGGAAACGGCTGGGAACTCTGCTCTTGCAGCTGCATGAGCCACATGGACTCTTTAGCAAACCCACTGCCTGAGGATCCTCAACAGTGACTGTACTTTGGAACCTCCATCAAGACTCCACTCTTGCATCCACCTGAAGAAAGCCACTGTTACCTACACAAGCAAGAGTCTTCAGGAGAAAGCCTCTCACTGTTAGAAACAGCAGATTAATCAGGTATGCAAATAGAAACACACGGATGTAAGAAGCATGTGAAAGTAAGGGAGCACATATCTCCAAAGATACATGATCAGAAAGAAATTAAAAAAAAAACAAACTTCAAAATTATCCAGGTGTGTTGTCCTTTAATCCCAGCACTCAGAGGCAGAGGCAGGCGGTTCTCTATGATTTCAAGGCCAGCCTGATCTACAAAGTGAGTTCCCAGGGCAGCCAAGGCTATAACATAGAGAAACCCTATCTCAGAACAAAATAAAAATAAGAAAAAATTTTTTAAATTAAACATCTAATGGATAAAGAATATTCATTTTTCCGTTATTCTTATACACGTATGAATGTTCTTGAGGATATGTTAGGCTAAAACAAGCTCCAAGAAATTAAAAAAGTAGAAACACAGCATATGCCTTCTCTTAAACACAATGGCCTAAATCTAGAAAGCAGCAGGAGTTTTTTTTTATGATTTATTTTTATTATTTTAAGTTTCATATGTATCTTCATGTGGTTCTGTGCATGTGTCTGTACGTGTGTGCATGCATCTGCAGAGGCCAGAGATGTTATATTCCTTCTAGATCTGGAATTGTACGAGGTTGTAAGCTTTCTGACATAAGTGACTGTAAAATGAACTTTTATTCACTGCTTCAATTGTTGTCCCAGGGGCTTACTGCCTCTGTCTACTAACCTGGATCTAATCCTGGATGCTGGACAATGTAACCTAGGCCTAGACTGTTAAGCCTATGAGACGTACTGTTTAATAAGCTCACTCTTTGTTTTACTTACTGAGCTCTGGGCTGGCTAGTTCAACTTAGCTATTCTGGCTCAAATTTCTTTCCCAGCTGACTTATTCAATCTGGCCTCTCTCTTGGCCTCTAAATTGTTCTGCTTGGCCTCAAACTAACTTCAGCAATCTGTTCTAGTCTTCTGGCTCCTTCTCATTCTCTGGCTCATTCTGACTTCATCTGTGTCTAACTTGTTCTCTCTTTAACCTGTCTGTATATCTGTCCTGGTAAAACTGCCTCGCCTCACCTCTCTCTTTCTTTCTCTCTCTCCCTGCATTGCCCACTAAGTAGCTTCCTTTTCCTCTCTCTTCTTGAGTTA
The DNA here is from genome assembly GCA_028658305.1 of Pachyuromys duprasi. Taxonomy (NCBI): domain Eukaryota; kingdom Metazoa; phylum Chordata; class Mammalia; order Rodentia; family Muridae; genus Pachyuromys; species Pachyuromys duprasi. Next base: position 63,526,745 of record CM053744.1, read on the forward strand.
GGCATATCCTATTTTGTCAAATCTTCTCTGATTTGTCACTTTTCTGCACTCAATTAGACATCACTTTCAAACATGGGTGCTTCCTTTTACAAACTATCTTTACCTTCATTTTTGGTGATTAAAGGCATGTAACATGCCTGGACCTAAGCTCTTCATTACTTGAAACTTGTTCCATACCAGGCTGGCTTGTCTCTGTCTCCTAGATTAAAGGCATATTTATATTCCAGCCAGATCACATGGGCTTTGGATGTGATCTCTTGCCAGAGCAACCATGTTCTAAATTAAAAAAAAAAAAAGCCTTGTTCTCAATTCCTGTATAAGTGACCTAAACATATGCATACTTGCATATGTAAACATGTGTATAAATATGCATAATTATAGCCATGTAATGTTCAACAAAGATACCAAAAACACACATTGGAGAAAAGACAGTGTCTACAACAAATGGTGCTGAAAAAACTAGATGTCCACATGCAGAAGAATGAAATAGACCAGTATATATAATCCTGCACACAGACAAAAATAATGCTAACTGGAAACACTGTAGCCGTCAGAAAAACACATAGGCAATACCCTCCAGGATACAGCTGCAGAAAACAGCTTTCTGAAGAGGACCCTATTTGCCCAGGAACCAAGGCCACCAATTGACAAGAGGAACCTCATAAAACCAAAAAGCTTCTGCATAGCAAAAGAAACAATTTCATGAAGAGGAAGCTCACAGAATAGGAATACATGTGACAGAGGACTAATATCCAGAATATATAAGAGTAAAAAAAAAATAACCCATTCAAAAATGAGGAAGAGGGTTGTCAAAAGGAAAGAAAAAATGAAGGTTCCCATTTTTGCACATCTCCAATATTTATTGTTTTTTTAAAATTCAGTTTAAGTTAACATTTTTTATAGTTCAGTTTAATTCAATAAAATGACTGGGCATCTATTATAATATACATCTATATCATACACATACATAAATATACATGTGAATACATAAACATACATGCATATATATGTATATATATACATACATATATATGACTTGTACTTGCTATCTAGAGGTTGAAGGGACACACTACATGAGACAAGTAGACACAGAACAAAAAACTCAAATAGATTACATATTCTGGATGCTCAAAAAGTATTAAGGATCTTCTCCAACAAAATAAGAAAAATGTGAAATTTGAATAGAACTTTGACAGCAAGCTGGGTAAAAACTTAACTGGCAGAAGTATAACTGGAGTCTGGAGATTGAATTGATTCATACATAGGCTTGAAGATAAGAAAGTCTACTGTGTTTGGAGACTGAGATGACTAGCTTGCTTGAAGCACAGTGTAGCATTGGGGCGGAGAAGAATGTCGGAGGCTAGGAGAAATCATATTTATATGGCTTTGAGAGTAAGAGTGTACCACAGAACTGGCACATCATCATGGGTCACTGAAGGGTTCAACCAAGATAATAGATATGCTTAGAACCGGCCATTAAGCAAACGAAGAAGATGGCTTATCTATGTTTATTTGTTTTTATCTTCGCCATTCTAAGACATGAGCATTTTTTGAGATACTTCTTAGCCACTACACAGATAGGAAGCTTTCAAGTCTGATCCAGATCAGGTCTTCTGCATTCTGTGTCTGAAGTGCATTGTGTCTTCAGCCAATAGGGACTCAACTTCCACCTCTGGGATGTAACCAAGCGCAAGAGCAAGAGGCTATAACGTTTCGGGAGTGTCCTGGACAACCCTGATCAACAACAGAGGGCTTAAACGGAGGGCTTCTCCTGCCTGGTGTTGGGGGTTTTGTTAGACAGTCTATGGCTCTTGGGGGAGCACTGTGATCCCAGATGGGACATTTTCATTAACCTATATATGTATATTGTATATATACTTATATGTATTCACTGTAGTTTTCGGTAAATAGGTATGTAGGTAGGTAGATGATGCCCTATGCCTTTTTCCTAATTGCAAGGGATGATGAGCATTTTGGGGGGACCCAAGGATTTGACCTCAGGTCCTCATGCTTACATTGAAAACTCACTGAGCCATCTCCCCAGCTGCTACCCTTATTTTTTGAGCCAGGCTTTCTCACTGAACCCAGGATCCACCCCTTGGTTGGACTGGCTAGCCACCTGTCTTTATCCCTCCAGCACTAGGGTTATAGAACACCCTACAATGTCTGGCATATGTAGGTGATAGGGATTCAAATTCTGATTCTTTTGTTTCTACAACAGGCACTTTACAGCTGATCCTCCTGGCTTCTGTATGTACCTTTTATAGGTATGATAATGAAAACAGAGAATGAATTTGCCACATGTAATAGTACAGATTTAAAAAAATTGGGGGTGGGGGGAAACTGTTCCGCAATCATCTGATTTACTGAATTCAAATTATCCCTGTGGAAAGTCAGAAGTATGAGAGGTGGCCAACGGCACCTCTCCATCAAACACTCTGATTTTTCACAAGGTTTGAGGTACTGCATGCAAAAGTATATATATACATGTATACATATATACCCACACATATATACATATATACACATATACATACATGTATATATACATATGTGTGTATACATATATATTATATGACTGGCCTATTTCTAACTATTAAACATGCAACAACCATTATAAAAAAGACAATTAGCATTATTTTTGATGGCACCAAAATTCCTCAACCTACCTGATTTTTTTCAGGAGTGTGTTTGCAGTCTTAAAATACCTTGCGTTCCAGCAGGGAACTTTACAACCTAATGGTGACAAGCTTTTACGGCATTTTAACAGTGTAGTATTCGAAGAATTGCTCCACCATATAGCACAGTCAGGACGTGTGAATGCTGTGCCTGACACACTGTGTGTGCAACTTCAGTCCTTAATCGTTAAAAAACATTGATGTTAATTAAGTGCTTGTCCACTGTGATAAAGCCAAGAGGAATCTCGGTCAGGGGTGTGAGGGAAGGAACGAGAGCCTTTTGGCAATCAGAAACCAATCTTGGAACACATTTGCAATTACGGGTGCGCACGAAGCTTCATCTCCCTGGATTCACCGTTAGTATAAATAGCATCGGCCCGGTGGGTTAATTTTGCTGTCAGTCTTGATGGAAAGATCTCTTCTTTCTTATTTTCAAGGACTGTTGAGAGACGGAAACAACAGAGACACGCGTTGGAAAGAAGAGAGGAAAGAAATGAATCAGGAAAAAAAACGGAAGAGGGCTTCCAGCGTGACGGAGCCATGCGAGAGAGCTCCCTCTAAGGGGAAGGAAGGAGGCCTTCCTTGGCGAAGGAACAGGGGGTGACAGTGAGAACGGTACCCAAGGGCCTGGAGCAGAGGAATGGGAAAAACTGCCGTACCTACAATTCCTTTAGCAACTCTCACCGGCCCAGGGACTCAGCAACCGTCGTCCCAGAAGCCACGCGCAAGGCAGGGCGTCATGAGAACCAAGCACCTAAGCTCCAGGACGGAAACAGGGCTGGGACTTGCCGGAAGCAGAAGGGCGGGGCCCCGAGGGGGCGGTACTCTCAATGGACTTCCTGGCCGAGAATCTTTTTGCTTTCCTAGTAAATCTCTCAAATCTTTAATCGCATGGGTTTTATTTTAATATTTCCTTTACATTATTTCAAGGTCAACATCTTATTTTGTTTTGTTTTTGAAACAGGTCTCACTAGCTTCCTGCTTTAGTCTCCCAAGTACTGGGATTATAGGTGGTTTCCTCACATTAGGTTTACGGGCTTCAAACCCAACTCTTGATCAGGTGGATATAACCATCACTGTTTCATTTCTTTTTCTTTCTTGTTAGTCGAATTACATAGGAATTCTTAGGCAGTGCCAGCAAATCACCTCTGTCAATATTAACCACCCCTACCATCCCTGAAAAACAGGTAAATAACATTATTTACAGACAGAAAATGTTGGTTAAAACGAAACATTTTAGAGCTTCGTGTAATTGTTCTAAACATGACAATTAAAACTTAACATACCAGTCAAGGATACAGAGAGAAACCCTGTCTTCAAACAAACAAAAACCCTTCACATACTATACAATGTATGCTGTATGTGGGAATTTATATAGGTCTTTAAAAATTAAAACAAAACTCCTCTGTTCTCTCACAATCATGGATGTTAAAGTATGTATATGAAGCACTCGGATTCATAAATGGTGTCCAGAATTTTACCAGCTAGGCTGAATCCCTACCCCTGCCTTTTTTATTTGTCTGTCTATCTGTCTGTCTATCTATCTATCTTTCTTTCTTTCTCTTTCTCTATCATCTATCCATCCATCCATTCATTTGTTTTGCTGTGCTTTTTAGTTTCTTTTTAAATTCTTTCTTCTTCTTTTTAAACAATTGCTTAGAGGTACCATATAGAGTTTTATCCATTCACCTGTCAAAGGGTATTTTGATTATTTCTAAGTTTGACAGTTATGAAGACTAGAGACACAAATGAATAGCTTTTTGCATACATATTTTTTTTGCACCTTTGAGTTAATAATGAGCCAATCACTACTAAGAAACCATCAAATTGTTCTCAAAATGGCCACATCATTTTGCATCCCTATCATCTTTGCCAGAATTTACTGTTTACAAGTGTCCATTCTAACATAAGAACATAATGATGAGTATGTGATAGTTTTATTATTTAATTTGTAACTCCCTAATGATATGTTACTATCTTATCCATAACTTGTATACCTTTTGAGAGTTGAGTGTCTAAACCATTCTCATCCCAGTCTGTGTTTTCTTTTAAATCTTTTACCCAGCCTATTTAAAAACAACAACAACAAAAAAACACTTTTGAAAAAAATATTTGTTGTATTATTTTTCAGTGTATGGCTATTTTGTCAGCTTGTGTGTATTGAACCACATATGTGTCTGGTGCCCACAGAGGTTAAAAGAGTCCCAGGACTGGAGTTGATGATGTCTGTGAGACTCTGTGTGGGTGCTGAGAATTAAGCTAGGGTCCTCTCTAAGAGCAGCCACTGTGCTTAACTGCTGAGCCACCCCCAGCACAGCCGAGTCTCTGGAGAGGAGAATTGAACAGTAAGAGTCTGATGTGTTTATGTTTAATCCTATGGACTGTTCTTTTGGTTTCCTGTAAAAAGCCATTGCCTAACTTAAGGTGATGTTAATGTTCTCCTGTGCTGTCTGCATTATCGTGTTTTGCATTTATGTCCATGACATATCTTGTCTCTTAAGATGGGCTCGTGCTATGTGGGCCAGGCAAGTCCTGGGCTGCAGAAAGCACACCATCCTCCCAGCTCAGCCTCCTCTTGGGCACCATGTGTGCATTGTCGCTCAGCCTTAAGAAATACTTGTGATGTCCAGATGTCTAGCATCAATTGATGGCTGGTCCCCTCCCCACTGAGGGACCTTTGTCCTTTTTAAAAAAAGATCCCAGCACTGCCATTGAGTGTGTCCATCCGTAGGCTATTTCTTCCTGTCTCCTTGATCTGTTTGTCCATACATTTTAAAAATTTGAACAAGCCTTTAAGAACTCAATTATGATACCAAAAAGAAAACATAAACGTGTTAAAAATGTAAAAAATAATTTGCACAAGTGCTTTTGACTTCGAGGACATGAAAGAACTGTGTAAATATGTCTTGTCTCAGAGAAATCAGTACTGGAAGAAACCCATTTAGAATAAATTAGAATAAGACCTCTGTGTATCAGACACATCACACATGGGCAAAGATGTGTGTATAGAAACAGTGATAGCCAAAAAAGTAAAAAATAAAAAAAAGTGATAGCCTTCAACTATTTTGAACAAACTGAAGAACATCTGGAAATATGGTAAGAATTGCTTAGCACCTGTACTTTAGATAGATTCTATTAACTATTCTTGTTCAATTAGAAAAAAAAAAGAAGTCCTTTGAGCTTCTGATTTGTATTTCACTAAACTGAAATTTTTTTTTAAACTGAAATTTTTAATTGGAAACATTTCTATAGCTGTGTTTTGTTCTGACCTAAACAATAGCACGTCTCTTATTTTAAATCCCAATATCTCCTACTTTTCTCATTCTTTTCGTGGTTTCAGCTTCTGTTAAAGTTCAAGCATGTGTCCCCACCCCATCACTCTTCCACTTCCTGGCCTTCCCCTTCCTTTAGTCTTCCTTGTTCCCTTAGGCTGGTTTACTTTCACTTTCATGCCACATAGTTTTTTTCTTTTCTTTTGGTTTGGTTTTTTGAAACGGGCTCTCTGTGT
>CM053744.1:63533030-63595819 GCA_028658305.1 Pachyuromys duprasi
CACATGAGGATCTTTTTATTATAAATCATTACAAGCTGCAGCTTGGGCTCACAGCCCCCCCCCACCAAATCGGTGAAGAGCCGAGAGCCTCATGCTCAGGTTAGTTGGGTAACTTAAAGGTTCTGGTCCCTCCCAGCATGCCCAAGGCAGGGGCAATTCCTACCTGGCAAGCATCTATTGGTTGAAACATTGCATTTTGAATTGATTGGCTATAGGAAGGTCCCCAAACCATTAATCCCTCCCTAGGGGGATGGGCCAGTTTCCTAGCAACTGTATCTCTAGTGTGTGGGTAAAGAATGTGGTAAGGTGAGTTCTTCCACTCAGAGCACCACTGGACCTCCCCACCCAACTATTTTAGGCCTTAAGCACTAAAAACAGCCATCTTTAATCTCTTGGTCTCTCAATGCCCGGTTCAGAATTCCAATTAAAAAAAAATCATGCTTTTTTTATATGAATTTTTAAAAGTATTCTAAGTATTCTAAGAAGAATGTGTCAAGATTTTAACAAAATTGTGAATGTTTCATTTTTTAAAGTAGCTCATCCTCCAATGTCTCTCAGGAAAAGACACCCAAGGAACTGTTAGCAGTATAAAACTTTTTAATTTTTTTTTCTCATAGAATTTCATGGGAAATTTTTCATCTGAAATAAAGGGAAATGTAGTCGCTCTGGTTGAAGGTAGAATGGTGAACATGGTCCATCAGGCCTCTGTAATAGAATCTCCAGGATTCCTAAAATACATGAAACAACTATTATTGGAAAAAGACCAACTACTTAGGTGGACAAGTGCATTTTCTATCTTCTTCCTGACACAAAACAGCCTTTACTACTAAATATTATAGTGTCTAGTGCATTTCTCTATTTAGTATTTATTGTGTGTGCATGTGCTCACAGGCACTTCCATGCCACAATGTGATATATGGAAGTTAAAGGACAATTTGGTGGAATGATTCTTGTCCTCTGCCCTATTGGATCTAGCAGCAACTCAGGTTGTCAGGCTCAGGAACAAGCACCTTTACCTCCTGAAATGCCTTGCTGGCCCTGTCCCTCTTTAAATTCACCATTAAAGATCTGTTTGGCTTAGATTTGAAATTTCCTCCCAAAGCCCACAGAACTAAAGGGCTGGTCTTCTGCCTGTAGACTTCCTGGGAGTGGCAGAAGCTATAGAAAGTGGGTCTTGGTGGGAGGAGTTAGATCCGTGGAGGCATGCCTTTGGAGGGATTCTGGATTACTGGCATGGAGGTGAGAAGCTCTCCCCTGCCACACATTTCACACCAGGCCCAGGCTCAAAAGCAATGGCGCTAATTAGCTATGGACTGAAGCCTTTAAAACTATAATTCAAAATGTCTTCCTTGTAAGTGGATTGTTTCACATAATTTGTGACCACTATAAAAAGTTGACCAATACAAGGTCTAATTCAAATTTTATCCCCCTCTTTTTTTTTCAGTGACAATGAAAACTTGTCTTTGTTGTTTTTTTTTTTTTCATTATACCACCTTTCCACCTTCAGCATGATGTGGATATGTTTATGAAGGTTGAAAGTTGTTTTCTCTCTTGTTTAAAAGATTAGAGCCAGTAGGATAGCTCAGCAGATAAGTACTTGTCATGAAAAACTACCAACTTGAATTGCATCACTAGGACTTACATGGTGGAAGGGGAGAACCAACTGTCAGCTGTCCTCTGACCTATATACACACCAAATAAATGTAATAAAAAAAAAAACTTTACGGTTACATAAGGTCATTGTAGTGGGGTCAAGCTTAAAAGATTTTGCTAGGATAGTATAAGCTGTAGGGGAAAAAATAAAAAATAAAAACATTTGCTTCATCCTCCAAATGTGTGTGTGTGTATGTCTGTGTGTAGTTTTTCTTTGGTCTTTGGCAAGTATCAATGAAGGTTCTTCATCTACTTTAAAATGTCAGTAAGACCAACCAGTTTCAACACTTCTTAGCAGCAAGGTGGGCAGGATGGGAACAGGCCAGAGTGAGGACAGAAACTGACAACAGATTACATTTTGCTGGCAGAAGTCAGAAAGGATGAGGAACCCAAACCCATGCAAGGCCGCTAATCATGAAACTGACAGTTAACAGTGACTGAGAGCAAGCTCCAGGGAGCAGAAGAGGCCCTTGGCCTCTCCTTTGATTATGAACTGTGAATTGTGTTTGGTTCTAATACATTTTGAACCTCAACATTATACATTTTGAATTCCATCCTGATAAAATTAGCTTCTGGACACAGTTTTCTAGCCATTAAAATCAACATTTTTCTTACCTTTGAACCTGTACAGAAGTCTCCTCTTGAGCTTCCTCTTTGTTTTGATGTTCAAATTTCTGAAGAAGCCTGGGGCCAAGCAAACCAATCAGTAGGCTTCCGATTGGTGCCGTGATAAGGATGGCCAAAAACGCCACTGTCAACACATCCATTCCATAATCTTCTAGCTGCCTCTCTCCATGTGATCTTGCTGTGTCCAGAGCCACAGACCCAATAGCGGCCTGTGAAAGATTTAGCACAAGGTTGGAAACATAAGACAAGCACATGTTTCAAAACTGACATTTTATTTTTTGAGAAAACAAGTTGCTTTTCCTGTTGCTCAATTAAATCAAATTGGCCTTCTTTCAAAGTGTATTATAGTTGGTTTGCTTATCTACAAAGTCTCCCTCCTTACATGGAGAGTAATACTTCTTTATGCCATAGGTACACATTAGTCATGTACTATAAGGTCTGTACATTCCAAAATGTTAGGAAAAAACAGGCTCACAGTATTAATAAAATATTTTAGATGATAAATTTCACTTGCAAAAGATGGAAATTGCTGTTTGCTTTGTATTTTAAGTTTAAAATTTTGTATTAATAAAGAAAACACTTTCCCCATCTTGGTCTTTTGGTTAAGGTCAAGTTTAGTACCTGTTTGTATCACTTTAATAAATAAAAAGCTTAAAAGGGTGGTTGTATTTATTAGAAGAGGGTGAAATTTTAAATCAGCCTATTTTATTTGGCACATATACTAGTTCTGAAAACAGTCTGAACCATGGAAGTGTTAGGCCTTCAGAATGATGTTAAATTTATTAGAGATCTGGTGAATCCTTTGCCCCAGGAGTTGGTGAAGTGTTTTATTTAATTTGTATCTATTGCAACGTATTACGAAAGTTCTCATTTTCTTTTAGAGGCCAAATGCAATATTATTAGTTCACATAGGGAAAGGTACATGAATCCTTCTAGTTAACTCTTTATACCAAAGAGAGAACAATGTTTGCTTCTAAGATAATAAGAGAGAAATGTGTGTCAGTGACACAGTGACAGACTCTACTTGCCCACAGGTTTCTGGGCACCCCTTTTTTCTTCCGTACCAGAACTCCTGGGTTTCAGCTGGTTACGTTGCTGACGAAACAGAAATCTCATGCTTTCATTCTCTTTTCAACTAGATTAACTGCATATCTATGTTCTGGCTGCCGAGTGATCAGTAGAGATCAGACACTGGCAGACTGTTATCCAAAATAAAATGGACACATACACCTCTCCCCTTTTCCACGGGAAGTTAATGGCAGCACAATTTGAACTATGGGTAAGAGGCACTTGCTCAGAGTGACAATCACCCTGTCATCTCTGGAATGCCCATGTAGACTAATGGAAAGAAAGAAAAAAGTAACCTATTCAGTTCCTTTGTTATTTGTTAGGCTCTTTGTTATTATGGGTTATCCTGTGCAACAAGTAACTGAACATTTTATGAAATTCTTGGCAAAAGCATCACTTATTGCATTGCAATATTTATTTCCCTTCCACTTCTGTTTTGTATATATGCATACGTATGTTTGAGAGTATGCATGCATTCATTGATTTGAAATATATTTCTTCAAAAAATATTTTTTATAACAGGTCATAGACCAAAGCACTAAGAACCACACACACACACACACACACACACGTGTATATATATTTGTATACATATGCACCCATATATGAGCCTCCTTGTTTTTCATGTAATAACAACAGAAAAAAACTAGAATTCCATGAAAAATAATAGTCATTTTATAGCTATTCTTTATTTGTAAATTCAACTACTGCAGCTCAGAAATACCACAGAAATTTGCATCTGTATGGACATGTGCAGGTGTTTTCCTCATCATTACTCTCTAAATAATATAAGAACTATTTATATCATATTAGCTACGACAAGTGATTAAAAGATGATTGAAAGAATATAGGAGATAAATTAAGTTATAAGCAAATGATAAGCCTTTTATATAATATCTTGAGGGTTTCCAGCATGCTAACTCCTGTAAGGCATTTCTAAATTCCTTTTTAGGCTGAGCTTTAGTATCATTTCCCTCTGAGTTCAAGTACAGCCTGATTTACAGGGAGAGTTCTAGGACAACCAGGGCTGCGAAAAGAAACCCTGTCTCAAACACTAAACAAAACAAACAAACAAAAAAATCAAAATTTCTTTGCAATCACTCTTTCTTTCATTATGTACAAAGATCTGGACAAAGGTAATTTATCATCAATCATATGACTCTTGAAGGATTTCAAGAAATTAGGATGAGCCATGCTCACTTGCTATTTCTTGTTTGCCTGCCTCCTCCCTCCCTCATTTCCTCCCTCATTTCTTCTTGGCTGATGGGGAAGTTAAGATGGCTCTTTTCAGGTGACTTAGTGTTTTGAAGGATAAAAGTTCAATTCCTCTCTGCTCACCACTGCTTTCTAATCATGTGGGAAGTTTTTGGAATTTTTTTTTTTAACCTTCACTCTGGTGACCCAAAGAAATTTAAATGAGCCATCACAAATGAAACTTTTAGAGTAGATTAGTATAAATTCTTCATAAACCCAACTATTCAACCATGCATTCATTCGCTTATTTCTGTCATTTATCAACTGCTTAATTTCTCCAAATTTAGGTAAGTCTTCTTACTCCATATTTTATGATGTCACACAGAGGTAACAGTAAAAATGATATGCCTCTCTAGTGATCATTACTTACCTGGACTGTGGCCTTTGGAAGCCATGCAAAAGAAATAAATATTTTCTCCTTTATGTTAAAACCAGCAAAACATACCATCAGGAAAGTAGTCAGAATTCGTATCAATACTGCAATGCCAAGAGTTGCAACACAAATGCCTGAAAGAAATATTCAGGTTTTACAAATAATGGGAAGATAGGAGAAATTACATTTCAAAATACTATCAATAGGAATAATGTTAAAATATTAAATACAAAATGGTTACATAGAGTTGTTAAAGAAATTAATAAGCTCTATCATACCACTATTTACCATCTTTCCTTTATAAAACCAGAATATTTATTTCTATTTATTTCTTTATTTTGGTTTTTTGAGGCAGGGTTTCTCTTTGTAGCCTTGTTTGTCCTGGACTCTCACTGTAGGCCAGCTTCGCCTGATAACTCAAGAGATCCACCTGCTTCTGCCTCCCTGAGTGCTGGGATTAAAGATGTGCACCACCATGCCCAGCTTAAAACCAGAATTTAATCACACATATTTGAATTCTTACAAAGGAAATTTAATTAGATGTTGAGCTTTTGCCTTCCTCATATTTTGAGACTCATCAGTCCAGTGTCAGCACATCATACACTGGACATATAAAACACCTTGCACTTTATAGGAAAATCCACATTTCCACATTAATAACTGATTATTAAAAGGTTCTCAACCTGTGGGTCAGGAACCCTGTGAAAGTTGACCAACCCTTGCACAAGGGATATTAGATATTTACATTATGATTCATAACAGTAGAAAAATTATAAATATTATTATAAAATAGCAATGAAATAATTTATGGTTGGGGCTCACCACCACATGAGAAACTTATTAAAGGGTTGAAGCACTAGGAAGGCTGAGAAGCACTGATGTAACATGGCTGTATTAAATGATATAAGGTGAAGCTTGAGAGATAGCTTAGTGGGTAAGAGCACTTGTTTCTCCTGTGGGGCCCCAGGTTCAGTCCCCAGCACACACATGATGGCTCACAACTGTCTGTAACTCCAAGTTCAGGGTACCCAATGTCCCCTTCTGAACTCTGTGGGTCACATGTATTCATGTAGACAAAACACATAAAAATTTTAATGATAAAGTGCATATTCAAGCTTTAACAAGGTAGACAAATTATATATATATACTTTATTATATATAATTATATACTTGTATATAATATATAGTATATACAATGTGTATATAATTTAATTTTGCAAATGAAAATGTTCTGGCATTTGGTCACACAATAGATAACACAACATCTATAATATAATATAATATATAAATATACTTTATATATATATATAAAGTATAAATATAAAGTATATATATAAAGTATATTTATATATACATATATTATATAAATATAGTTTATATAGTATATTTATACTAAATATACTTTATATATAAAGTATACTAAATATACTTAGTATATTTATATAATAGATATATAATATATAAATATATATTTATATGATAGAGTATATAAATATATATACTTTAATATATATTATATTATATATATAGTTATATGTTATATAAATATGCTATGTAAACTATATTATATATACACTATATAAATATACTATATATGAGATATATACTAAATACTATATATTATATAGACTATATAAAGTATATTATATATAGTATATATAAGGTATATATACTTTATATGGCATATTTATATAATATGTAATATATAATTATATATTATTTAGAATGTATATGTAAACTTATATAATATATATTACATATATGTACATATATATGTACATGCTTTACATACTGATCAGCTCAAAGTTTGAAGAAGTCAGAAATGAAAATTTGCTTTTTATATGTGGTATGTTTAAATAGGCAATTATAGATAAGGAAAAAATTCTTTAAAGTAGCTGTGCATTCTTTGCAGAGTATAAGGCTAAACATATTATTGTAGGTGTTTGTGAACTGGTACGGAAGGAAGGATCCGATCATACTACTGGAGACGGTCTGAAGCCCAGGAAGGAGAAATCTGTTTCTCAGGATTGGACTATACACAGCATCAGAGATTCTGCTGCAAATCTGCAATGTGGGTCTTGATGGAAGGTGTAGTAAGAGTTTTGGGGTCTTAAAAACCCACTTATGGTATGTAAACATGTTTTTGTTTTAATCCCAGGTGTGGGATATGGGGCTGCTTCAGACACTGGTATGTGGGTGCACCTGTGTTCGCTCGCAGACACACAGACACTACATCTACATGCACACGCCTTTTGAGATGAGTAAGAGTAAAGGGAAGTATCTGCAATTCAGCAGGGGTGGCAAGATAGGATTCCTGCTATGAGTGGAAGAATACTGGACTGTTAGGAGAGGAATGATATTTACAAATTAACTAACTGTAAGTGCAGTTCTGTCAATCAAGACAGGGACTGGAGAGATGGCTCAGAGGTTAAGAACACTGTTCTCCCTGAGGTCCTAGGTTCAATTCCCAGCAGCCACATGGTGGCTCACAACCATCTCTAGTGAGATCTGGTGCTCTCTTCTGGCAGGCAGGCACACATGCAGGAAGAATATTGTATACATAATAAATAAATACATCTAAAATAAAAAAAAGAGAATGAATACCAAACATTTCCATCCCATGAGAACATCACAGAACTACCCAGCACCTTTGAAAATTCTAGGTCTTTATTAGGACAGAGCTAGATAAACATCTTTATGTTGAGGGGCAGGAATGCCTGATTTTTCACTTAGATTAACAAGCATTACTCTCTAGCCAACTTCTCTGCCGACTGAGATCATAGTTAATCCCTTATGTAATTGTGACAATGGGAAACACATTTCCACTGAAGGTATTCCAGATCAGGATTTGAAGGCATAGTTTTAGCACAAGAATCTCTGCGAAAATCTTACCAACAGTGTCTGGTCTGAGAGACGCAATAGATACCTCTGCTCCAATCAGGCCAAAAAGAAGGGGCTGGAAAATGTCCCAGGTAACTGAAATTATCTTTTCCACCTCTGACTAAAAGAGAAGTAAAGAAAACTTCATTATGTGGAACTATTATTGCAAAAAAATGGATTATTTGATTTGGAATAAGAATTTGAAATCTATAAATAAGAAATCAGAGATAGATGGACCTCTGGAACTCTGTGGCCAGACAGCTAACCTAGCCAAATGTCAGAAATTACCCAAACAGATGACACCAAGCTCTGTGAGATAGGCAGATTGGGAGTTCAAGACCAGCCTTGGCTACACAGTAAAATTGAGGCCAAAAGTGATATGATACCCTGTGTTCAAAACTGAAAAAAAAAAATCCAAGGTTAGTAATTTTAGCTTGCCTGATCCTGTGACTACACAGCGAAGGAAAGTATGCAAATATAACTCAACATCACTGAAAGAGGAAGAAATATTGGGTTTTCTCTGTGAAATTATTTTTATTAAATTTTAGATTTAATTTATGTCTGTGAGTGTTTTCCCTGCATATATGTATGTGCACTTGTGGAGACCAGAAGATGGAACCTGATCCCCTCTAAGTGAGTTACAGACACTTGTGAGGCACTTTGTGGGTAGTGGGAATTAAGAGATAGAAGTGCTCTTTCCTCGTGAGCCATCTCTCTACGCCCTGCTTTTTATTTTCAAAGAAAAAAGGCAGAGCTGGAAGGATGGCTCAGAGAGTAAGGACACTTGCCATAAGTTGGGACCTCCATGGTAAAGGAAAAAAACCTGATTACTAAAGATTATACACTTAGTAACTTGTAGAGTTGAGATTAGCAGGAGAAATCTAAGCTCATAGATTCTATGGGACAAGGTCCAGACTAAAGTTTGATATGTCAAAGCTTGAAATGTTTACATTAGGGATGAGAAGACAGGTCAGTGGGTAGAGTGCTGGCTGTGCAGGCATGAAGACCAACACTCAGCTTCCCACTATCCATGCAAAAGCCAGGCTCAGTATACACAGCTCAGCGTCAGGGGTAGAGGTAGAGACAGGCAGATTCCCAGAGCTGCCTGGCCAGACAGTCTGTCTAAAGCACTGAGTTCCAGATTCAGTGAGAGATCCTACTCAAAAGCAAGGTGGAGAATGACAGAAGAAGACAAATGATATAACCTCTGGCCTCCATACCCATGTATGGACACTCACAGATGCACACGTGCTCGTGTGCGCACACATGCACGCACGCGCACCCCCCCCCACTCACACACATGGGAAAATGAGAGGTAAAATGGACAAATAGAAAGAAGCTCCTGTCATCAACACAACTGAGACACCCAATATTCACAGTGTTCCAGAAAGTCAGTTTTAACGTGTCACACATGGGGCTAGAGAGTTGGCTCAGTGGTTAAGAACACTGGCAGCTCTTCCAGAGGATCAGGATTCAATTCCCAGCAACCACATGGCAGTTCACAACCGCCTGCAACTCCAGTTTGAGGCAATCCAGTACCCTCACGTAGACATGCATGCACACAAATGCATGCAAACAAATGAAATATTAAAAAGAATAAAGTATAAAACAAAGTATAAAAAGGGTGTCGCCAAATTTGCCTAGATGACTGGATTCACATGTGTAGAAATAAATTAGATCAGAACAGGACACCCATTTCATCTATCAGGTTAGTAAAATACCCCAGGACATCACATGTTGTTCTCTCATAAAACATCGCTAGGCATGAACTTGTAGCCAGCATTCCCTACTTAGTGACTTTCTTACTGTCTTCCACCCTCGTTCTACCCTTCCATACCCCAACTCCTGGTAGGAAAGAAAGAAGGATAGAGGGGAAAAGGGGCATAATTATCATTAGGCTACTTCCTGCTGATATGGGGTGTCAAGCTTTGATCTTCACCATCAGGATATTCAATTTCTGTTTCTCATCTCTTTGTGCATGACCACTTGACAAACTGCAGCAACATCAACCAGTAGCAGCAGCAGGAGGAGGAGCAGCAGCTGCTGAAGCCCCTTTCAAGGCTCTGGCATTTATATACCCTCTCTAGAGTTCCCACAATTCCAAATGTCATGCACTTGCCGAAACTATCTGCAGCTGTCAAAATAACACCCCTGATAGAGCACAAGGCAAATCATAATCAGCTGGTATGGACACTGTGGAGCGGCCCCATTTCCCATACCTGTGATTAGAACAAAGACATACTCCCATAACACTTCTGTGTTTTTAAAGAAACCAAAAATTCTCACTGCACAAACTGGCTCGGCCTATTAAAAGAGCAAGTTGATAATGCCAAATGAATGTGCACGCAATGACCAAATGTATATACAATCATACTCTTCCCTAGGGAATCCTACTTTGAGAGATTTATCCTATGGAAAACCTTAGAAAACATAGTATTTTGGTGATTTAAAGACATTTTTAAAAAAACATTTTTCCAGCTAAGATTTTATATCATAGTTTGTCAATGTTTTTCTTAGTAGCATGCAAATGAGAGTGGCTTTTAGAACTGATAGTGTGTTAGAGTCTAAGAAATACGGTACATGTAAGGGTTTATTGAAACAATGACTATTGTATCATAGAAGTACAACAAATTAGCATGTATTGGTAAGAAACTGATCGCACTGGGCAGTGCTGGTGTGCGCCTTTAATCCCAGCACTTGGGAGGCAGAGGCAGGAGGATCTCTGAGTTTGAGGCTAGCATGGTCTACAGAGCAAGTTCAAAGACCACCAGAGCTATGCAGAAAAACCCTGTCTTAAAAACCAAATGTGGTCCAGCCATCTAGTGTAATGCTCTGCATCTGTAAGAGAATAGGAAGAGATCATGATCATATGACCACAGTGTATTTTAAGCAAAGACATTAAGTCATAGATTGATTGGTGTATATAGGCAAAAAGCACCTGCATATAGACACTGGGTATACGTTTCAGTATGTGTAGAAAATAGCTCTTGTGATGAAAGATTTTGTCGATATAACATTAATAAAGAGTTGAAAAGAAAGAATTTTATCAAAAAAGAGTCATGAGCACATGAAATTACAATGAAAAAAAAAAGCCCAAATAGCTCAATTGATAAGATATCAGATCTTCAATCTAAAAGTACAAGGTTCAAATCTTTTTGTTGGGCATAGTGGTGTACTCTTTTAATCCCGGCACATGGGAGGCAGAGGCAGATAGATCTCTGTGATTTCAAGGCCAGCCTGGTCTACGAAGCGGGTCCAGGGCTCTGTTATACCAAGAAACCCTGTCTCTAAAAACCGAAAGAAAAGAAATTACAATGAAGTTCACCTTCTTGTCACTCCACCTCAGCCCTGCAAGGAAAGCCATGACCAGTGTGCATAGTCCTCCTGACCCTGGAAAGCCAAAATAAACGCTGCTGAACACAGCAAACACAGCAAAACCCAGAACCAGGAAGGATCGCTTCCACACAAGGTTGCCCTGGAAGAAAAAAAAGTTGATTAGCTCAATTATTTCAAATAATTGATTTTTAACAATCAATTGTCCTATACCTAGGATTTAGATAAAAAAAAAAAAACAAACCAATGTTCTGCACACAACGCTTGCTTTAGAGTTCCAATGTCATTATCAATCTTCTGACATTTCAAAATATGTTTTATAAAGATAACACTTCCTCCTCCTTTTTTGAATTTTAGGAGAATTAAGAGAGTGAAGGGAAATAAGCTGCTTCTCACTAAGAAAAAACTTTGACGAGAGATATTTTACCATGTTATAATAAGATGCTGGAAGTCTTATTAAAGTATTTTGATACTAAACTAGGTGCAAAAAGCCATTACAAATCTTGATTTAGTTGAATACTACACAACTCCCCTTGCATATCCTATTATTTTGTGACTGATATTGTTTTAGAATAAAATTTGAAATGTACATAATATTTGCAGATCAGTGTTAGGGCCCCATGTAGGCAGCTGTCCTTGAGCTCAGGCATAGCACCAATAGAGCAATCAGCAATTTAAAAACCATTTCCTCAACTGTGTCTTGCACATCCAGCTTTGGGGAAGGTGTTCAAGTGTTCTAGAAGGTTCTTCCATTGACAATTTATAGCTTGATTTTCTCAGATTACTTTTTTTTTTTTTTTACCTGGTCACTGCTTGGAAAGTACTGAATAAAAAACCCCAGAAGAGATCCAGTTGCTACACCAATTACCACCTCCAAAATGCCTCTGAAGATGTTAAAAACTGTAGACCCTGAAAAACACATGGAAAGAAAAAACTTTAGTGAGGATGCTTAAACCCTTAACTACACAAGCTTTAGTCTAACATCAAGCAAATAGCCACATGGAAGGGGGTTCTTCCAGACATTTCCTGTGCTCCACATTAAAAAAAATTATTATTTTATGTCATGAGTGTTTTCCTTGCATGGCTGCACTCAGGAAATTTAATTCTGAACATCTTTCCTACAGAAGCCAGGTGTGGCAGCCCATGCCTTTAATCCCAGCACGTGAGGAGGCAGAGGCAGGCAGAAGGCTCTGAGTTCGAGGCCAGCCTGGTCTACAAAGTAAATCCAGGACAGCCAAGGCTGCCCAGAGAAAGCCTGTCTTGAAAAACAAAACAAAACAAAACAAAACAAAACAAGACATTGTACACAAAATTGTGTTAAAAGACAAAGCTATTTTTCTTTGTTTTTCATGTTTATTTTCTATGTATGGGCATTTTGTCTGTATACCCATGTGTGCCTGTCAGAAGAGAGTGTCAAATACCCTGAAACTGGAGTTACAGACGGTTGTAAGCCACCATACAGCGGCTAGGAATTGAACGTGGGTCTCTGCAAGAACTACAAGTGCTCTTAACCCCCGAGTCTTCTCTCCAGCTCATAAAGCTATTTTTCAACTGTCTTGAGATAAAAGGTACCAATGAGTCCCTGTGGTTTCTTATTTCTACAATAAGCATTTCTCTTATGATAAATCTTATTTCTCTTAAAACAAAAATCCCTCCCATAATTTTACTTGGCAAAGACAGCCTTCTAGATGGAGAATGGTGAGCTTCTGGAAAGCATCCTGCTGAATGTGCTGGGGTTTCAGGTGAGTGGGTTACCAAGCTGACAAGAGCAAGGACTTAGGTTCCATTTCCTTATCTATCAACTAAAAACAAAACAAAAGCCCATCCATGATGCATCATGCTTGAGCTATTTCAAAAAAGAATGTAGTAAATGAAGGCGTGGTGGTGCACACCTTTAACCTCTAAACCTCAGTGCTTAGGAGGCAGAGGCAGGTGGATATTTGAGTTCCAGCCAGGGCTATACAGGGAAACACTGCCTCAAAAAAACAAAACAAAACAAAAAGAAGAAAAATATAAGAATGTATTCCAGTACTCTAGAATGTAACTAATATGTTTCAGTTTTCTATAAGGCAAAATGTTGTTTAAAACAAACAAAAGTCTTGGATCACACCTAAAAATCGATCAGGAAATCTAGTCAGGTTCAAAATTTTGACAACTGGTCTTAAGGGGCAGGCCGACGTGACACAACAGAGTCAGCCAGGAGATTCTCAAGCTAGGGAAAGCTGAGCTCAGACTCTTCTCAGAATTCCCCCGTGTGCCTCTTGTTCTTCTTGCCTCCTCTGTGATCCAAAGACAAACTTGTTGCTTTGAAGCCATGGTTCTTAGTCATGGCTACACTAGCTTTCATTCCCAAGGCTGCTGATTTAATTGGTCTAAGGTAATGTCTACATAAAAAAAAAATAAAGCTCCCTGGGTAATAGCTTAGGCTAAGAACTGCTACTTCAAACATACATACAAGGAAAGTCTTAGGAATATAAGTTGCCTAGAGTCGTAGAGTAGAGTTAAGCCAAACAGTAGTTATCTATTAGGTCTTCATAGGGATTGGGAACATTCATTAGTTACAGAACAAGAAAGCAACATTGTGAAACCTGTGCTTGCAGAAGACTAATTTACAAGGACCCAAGAAAAAGCTAAAGACAGAGAACTGAAAATGCTCCTATTTTAGAATCACAGTGCTCCTCTGACTCTTGTGTGCCTATGGGCAAAATCTACTCACCCTTTGTGTGGTTTCTACACTTTCCTAGACCTCTCCAAGAAGAAACTATTCTTCTGCAAACCTCCCTACTCTCTATCCTCCTGTCCCGTACTCCATCTATAAGGCCAAAGAGGGGGACGAGACAGCTTCCTTTTTCTGATGGTGCTGGGGAGGGATCCAGCATTTCCCTTACAGACATTGTCTTCAGCAATCACACCATGATTTAAACACTTTAAGAGAACAGCATGTGGACAGGTGACATTACCTGTGGAAAATGCCACACCCAAGCATGTGTTGAAGCCGGTGATGGCCAGGATGTCGTCAAAACTGCCAGCAGCCATGAGTAAAGTTGGGATACCTTTTTCAACCCCATAGCCTCCTTCTTGCAAAAGGAGCATCGAAGGCACCACAACAGCCGGAGACACAGCGCCTAGGACAAAACTAAGATACCGTGGACTAAGCTACTGCTCATTCTCACCACCTCAAAATCCATAACAATGCCTCCTTTCTTCTATACTTTTACAGGTTAGGTTAGACTTTGGATGACTGTAGTCTCTTAAACAGCCAGGAACACAGAAACAGAAAGTTCTATAGAACACAGCCTATAGACATATCCACACACACACATATATATCCAGTCATGTTTTAAGGTGTGAAAAATTACCACAAGCATTCTCAACTGCAACAGGGCTTCAGTTAGTTCTTGAGATGCCAAATAAGACAACAGACTTGAAGGAGAAGGCTATGGGAAGGGGGGTGGTGGGCTAGTAAGAGCAACAGGGGTAACCCACAATGCTCTAAGCAGCCACTTCGAGGACTTCACACATATGAACTCATTTCATCACTGCCCTAACAGTATGAAATAGATACAAGTAAGGAAATTGAGAGGCAAAAGAGAGACAAGATAACTGGAAATCACAGAGCTGGAGGTGGAATCTATTCAGTAGCCCTACTAAATTTTGACTGACAGGTAAAAATTTCTTCTTGCCCATATGTAAACACTACATTCTTGCTGTGAACTTTAAACATGGCTTTTTATCCACTGTACAAGAAAACCTGACACTGGAAGGAATGTGTAGGAGAACCAACAAATTGCAATGTCTGTTGACAGAAGGTGCCTCTGGGGTTGGATCCAGCATCTGACTCCCAGGTTTAGAATCAGGCACACAGTAAACCGAAACCAAAAGCAAAAGCAAAACAAAGCACAACTTCTTCTGTAGTTTAGTGTTGCATGATATTTTATTATTTTACATGGAAACCTGACTTTTAGAAAACTATAAAAACTTAAATAAATGTCAGATGTCAGATGCATTTAGATGTGTCCTGAAGAGAGGCAGTGTAGTTGTGCCTATGTAATCCTCCATCGATAAGAGAGCTAAAGAACGGAAAGTTTCTACCTGTTTGAAGGCAGTCATCTGGCTGGCCTTGAGCTACACTACCATAACTTAGGTAAAATGGTTCGGCCCCTACTGACTTGGCTTGGACCTCCACCATGATGGTGGCATGGTTCAGCCTGCCAAGGGTGTAGGGGAGGAGCAAGAGACTTCTTTTATAGCAATTGGACCTTGGAGAGCTCTTTCCTTTGGCTTGGAAGTGCCCCCCTGGAAGATGCTCCATGAAAGAGATAGGGAGTTTTTTCCTCTGGGCTTTCAGGAAAACAGAGAAGCAGCTGTCAGGACACGGTTCAACAGTATTCTAAGAAAGAGCGTAAGGAGCCCTCTTGGGTTTGGAGGAGCTCAAGAGACAATATAGACTAGCTAGAATGACACAGATAAAAAGAGATTTCTAAAGAGCTAGCAGTTCAGTTATAGAATCAGGCTTGTAAATATATATTTTGTATATAGTTAAGAAAATAAAACAACCTTGCAGAACTAGCAAGTGTTTACCTCAGTTTACGCCTCCTGTGTCTTTAATGGCATAAATATATGATAATTTGAAAGGATAAATATTACAGGTTAGTTTACTGCAATCACTGCAAAGGTTGGTGATACAATCTATATCTCACAGTCAGACAGACTATTTAGATGAGGCTGAAGTCCCTACAATATATTTTATGGTGCTTTTAAGACAATGTTATTTTACATTCTTTTAAATGGAATCAGGAAGTCCCAAATGCCCCCTTGATATTTTTATATGTAAAAAAACAAAGTCATTACCCTAGTATGAACCCCCACTGCCATGGCAAACCCATCAGGAAGTGTGAAAGAAGGGCGGAAGTACACGCCTCCACAATGCAGGGACCCATGGCCAGTCGCACACACACCCCCTTCAGTTTCTTCAGGGCCTGAAAAATAAGGGTGGACACACTAATACATTCTGTGAAAATCTGTGGACAATACAACTTCCAGCACTTTGTCAGATCAGACCGTGCTCTGTCATGACGGGTTTTCTAGTTAACTAGTTTTATTCTTTGGTCTACATGTTTTAGAGACAGTGTGTGTACCCAGTCCTCACAAGAATCCTGCAACAGGTAACTACTGTTCCTCTCTTTAGATGTTATCCTTTAAGGAGGCACAAGTTAAAGTCAGTGGCCTCAGTTCATTGGTGAGTGTTGGGGCCAAGTTTATGGTCACACAGGTGACTTCAGTCTGTGTTTATACCCCACATACTATCTGACCATTCACTTCACTTGTGGCCTATGGCCCCAGAATGTGGCCAAATGAGCAAGTTCGTCCCATAGAACATTCATTCATGCATTCATAGCTATACAGGTAAAAAAAAAACATTTCCAAAAACTCGCTTAAGACTCATTCCATTTGGTAGGCAGTTAGTTCCTTGAATGTAGTTTGCCCTACACACATGTATTGGACTTGACACACTGTTTCCCCATAAACATTACCTCTAACTATGACTTATATGTATGTTTTCCCCTCCACAGTGAGACCTATTCCTTTAAAACATAGTTTGGGAACATCTGGACTCCTGTGAAGCCCCGGAGAGTACAAAAGCCCTGCATAGAATAAATGTCTCTTTCTTTCTGCGGTTGCCATGTATGTTGTCCACATTCATTCCTGAAGCTTAATGCTTATAAGTACTTGTGATATCAGAAGAACATGCTTACTATTCAATAATTAGAGATTCATACTCCATACCTTTGAATCCAGACCGAGGCCAGCGCGAACCAAGATGACCGAAAGAGCTATGCTCCTCAAAGAAGAGGACCACTTGTGCTGGATTTGGACATTCTCACTGATGATGGGGATGTTTCTCAAGAGAAACCCAGCAAGCAGCATGCCTGGAATAGATCAAGTAGGACTAGTTACATTTTCAAATAGGGAGATTATTTTTTTAAGCACTTTACATGTGACAGAGACTACAATGTAGTTTTTCCTTATACTTAGTCTTTGGGTAAAATGAAGTTAAATTCATCATTAAAACACATAATAAATCAAAGGATCAAAGAAATACTTTATGCTTAAAAATGATCAGAATAATTAATATTGTCCAGATAATGGAATATAGAAGGGACACACAAAGTATAGCATTTAGAAGGAATAATGATCAAATCCTAAATAAGATGCTTTAGTCATGCGTGAGTACAAACAGTTCCTGGAGTTATTTGCAATGTCAGACTCCCTGAGCCGTCAACAACAATAACTACTTACATGGTTTCTGTTTTAGTTCACAGAAGACAACTTAGGAACACACACGGATACGCTTTGCAAAGGTTTGGAAGACAATTATGGCAAACAGACACTGCCCTGCCATGTCAGATGGTCCCCTCTTCTTTTATTTACTGTTCACGGTTTGCTGGCTGCCTTCATTAGCTTATACCAGATGAGGAACATAGACTCAGTAGTAGACAGAAGACCGTGGCCTCTGTTATACAGTGGACAAATGCTAGGTACTATAACACATTAACAAGCTTTGAACCTTCAATGGAACAAGACTAACAACCCTAACTGATGAAACTGAGAAAAGACAGGTGAACAAGGGGACCAGGACAGCGGAGGGGGGAAAGGGCCAAGCAGGTGTTATTTTCTGGGACAGAAAGTGGTTACGTCGAAGGTGTGGAACTTTCACACCCTGGGAGCTATGGATAATTCGTTTAACTGAACCTGGTCCTTGTAAGGGAATTCTGCCCACGTTTAGGCCACAAGTAAAAGAAGGATCCACTTTCAAAGACCCTGAGGTCTCTACTCTCCATGCCTGTCCTGTGTTACCCTCTTCACACTGTGTCCCCGCATGCACCACACGTCACACTGATAAACACATTTACTGAAGTTAGGATACTGAAGAAAAAGAAGCTATGTGGTGGTGGCACACCCCTTTAATTCCAGCACACGGGACACAGTGAGTTTGAGGACAGCCTGGTCAACAGAGTGAGTTCCAGGACAACCAGAGCTACACAGAGAAACCCTGTCTGGAAAACATACAAACAAACAAACAAGTCCCACCTTGAAGCCTTTCCTGATTGAACCACATGACTGGTTCAAAAAAACTCCTTTAACAACTGGAAACAGAGAGAGGGCTTAGCTGGAAAGGTCCTGCCTCGCAAGCCTGGCCACCTGATTTTGATCCCCAGAACCCACATAAAGATGGAAGAACAGAACTGACTCCATAAAGCTGTCCTCTGACATGTTGGCACACAAGTGCCAAAACATACATTACACACAGCACACACATAATAATTTTTTGGGTTTGTTTGGTTTTTGAGACAGGGTTTCTCTGTGTAGCCATGGCTGTCCTGGACTCACTTTGTAGACCAGGATGGCCTCGAACTCACAGAGGTCTGCCTGCCTCTGCCTCCCAGAGTGCTGGGATTACAGGTGTGTGCCACCGTGCCCAGCTTTATTTTTTTTGATAATTTTTAAAAAATCAATATCTTCCTTTTCGTCTCTAGGTCAGCAAATACTGAGCTATTTTATTCCTTTATTTCCTAAAGTTGTCTAGAGTATTTTTTAAAAAACTATCATTTGCTTTGAGAAAAATCAAGAAACATTCAGCACTTACCAAGAAGAGGAGGCAGAGGAGGCAATGTTGGAAACTTAATGAGTCCAAAAAGTTTACCTCCAGTGACAGCACAATAGAACAGGATTATAATTCCAAACAGATTTCCTCCAGGAAGACATTCGGAGCCGGTAACTGACCAAACCACAGCCCACAAAAGAATAACCATGGTACCTAAAAAATGACAACAAAAAGAGTGAAAACACACACACACACACACACACACACACACACACACACACACACACAAATAAAACCCAAAACACCAGGAAAACTGTTTTTTATAATGGAAGCTGTGTTGTATTCTGAAATTGTTTTTAAATAAACATTGAATCCCTATGCAAATATCGATAAGCGTAAATTATAAAGGACATGAGTAATCCGAACAAGTAGGTGATTACCAACCAGTTCAAGAACCAGGGAATTGGGTTGGGCACGGTGGCGCACACCTTTAATCCCAGCACCCTGGAGGCAGAGGCAGGCAGATCTCCGTAAGTTCGAGGTCAGCCTGGTCTACAGAGTGAGTTCCAGGACAGCCAGGGCTGTTACGAAGAGAAAATTGTCTTAGAGAGGGGGTTGAGGGAGGACCAGGGACTTACAGCACCTTTAAATACACCTGTTACCTGTCCTCAGCCCATTTCCCTTCACAATGGCAGAAGGAACCACCATCTTGCAGCATGGAAACAGTTAATATTACAGAGAACAATCCCTGCCTTTGTACTCTTAGCAGACACCCGAGAATATCTGATCTCCAGTTATACTCCTGTATTTAATTCTGCCTTGAATTAAACATTAACCATCATTTTTTTACAGTCAATGTTTGCTAAGAATTATCACCCTTAAAGAAGATAAAAAAAAAAACATGATCCATCACTGTATTATCACAGAATGAGAAAGGTAATTCACTATATTATCACAGAATGAGAAAATGACCAAACCTTTTTTTTTTTTCCTAAAACCTCAAATAAAAATTTCCCCAGAGACGTAAGCTACTAATACAATGAAATGTCTAGGGTACTTTGAGTATTTTCCAATACATTATGCAGGCTAAGATTTCCACAAAATGTTACAGGCAGAATGGAAGGTGCATCTTTCCAGCTGTTAAGTTTGATTTTATTAAAGGATAAACTGCACTTTTTACTAAGTCCACAATAAGACAGAGTTGAGTTTTCCTTTTTCCATGCTAAGATCACGGTGAAAAAGTCTCTGGCTCCTCTTTCATCCTCCATACCTGAAATACAGTTGTAAGTGTAACTTATCTGTGTACTTATAATCCCTAAATCAGTTTAAATCAGCTAGTACCTTCTTTGTTATTTATGATTTTGGAAAAACATAACTTTCATGTAATAATTGCTTCTCTTTTGTTTGAGACAGGGTTTCTCTGTGTAGCCTTCGTTGTTCTGGACTCACTTTGTAGACCAGGCTGGCCTCGAACTCACAGAGATCCGCCTGCTTCTGCCTCCCCGAGTGCTGGGTTCAGAAGGCATGCACCACCTCTGCTCAGCTTTAAAAATAGCTTCTATAGAAGGATGTATATGTATTAAATGATACAGGAGTGAATACAGAATAAAGCCATTGACCTCAAAAGTACAACTACAGGAAAACAGTGAGTACGTTTATCTACCAGGAGCCCTCATTTTCCAAGAATGTTCTGAACAATTATATATTTAAAAATGAGTCCCCAGGCTGTAACGATAGCTCAGTGAGTAAAGTAGTTGCCATGCAAGTGTGAGCATGAGAGTTCAGATCCCTATCAGCTAAATGTTGATGTCAATATGACAGTCACCTGGAATCCCACAGCTTAGGGACATAGATGGGATCCCAGAGCAAGCTGGCTAGCTAGACTAGGTCAATTAGTGAGCTCTGGGTCAAAGCAAGACCCTGCTGTAAGAAGCAACCATAATTTGGAGTGAGTGTTATTAATGTGGAAATGGCCATACCAAGCCCACACCTCAGGTCCATGGAGTGGCAAAGCCTTCCCCATGTGAGGTTCAGAGGGATGGCAAAGCCTTCTTCCCATCCAAGTGCAAATGCTGACAGTGTGTGCACTATAGCTTTCTCCCCTGGGTGTTCACAGCCTGAAGACTGCTCCCTCCAGAGGCTGCTCCCACTGCGGTTAGCTAAGCCTGTTTCCTGTTCAGCTGTATATAACAACCCCCGCTCAGCTCAGCTTTTCCTTCCCTCGCCTCCCCAGTTAGGTCAATCCCTGGTCAGGGTTCTAGGACCCAAGTCATGCAAAGAGTGCGGCACCCAGCCTCAACGTATAAAGGAAAGCATCACGGAGGAAGACTCAACACCAACCTCTGGCTTTCACACACATTCACATTACACACATAGGTACAAAGACACATGCACATCCAGAAGCATACAATGCCATAAAAGATAACAACAAAAACGGGTCCTCAAAATTACTCAGCTTTACATATTCCTTGGGCAATCCGTTTCTGTTTTTATTATATTTTAACTAGATATGTGTTATATTTTCAGTGGTAAGAGTTTAAAAAATAGTGTAAAGGAAAGAAGAGGTATCAAATTATGTGCAGCCTCTTTAGCTGGGTCATATTTTGAGAGCTGGTTTCTGTGTTCCTAATAGTTAAAAAATTTTTTTTCCATACTGACTCATAATCTTACTTTTCCAGTAAAAACATTCACCACCTAAAGTATAACATATTGTATTTGTTTTCATTGTCCTGGATGAAAATCTCTGTGAGAGCTCCCTTCTGAAGTACAGCTCTAAAGACTTGGGCCAGGCTGGGTGGGTGGTACAGGCCAGCAATCCCAGCACTGGAGAGGCTGAGGCAGGAGAATCATGATCCTGAGCTACACAGACACACACAGACACACACACACAACTTTGTGAACAAAGAGTTGATCACTGACTTTGAACATCTGTGCTGTCATCAGATTTCTAACATACTTCAGGTTACCTCCACAACTGAAACAACATCCAAAAAACGTCAGGAGAAACCCTTCTCCCTCCCCACTACAAAGAAATGGTTGAATTGTAAACCTACATCTTTCTCTGGTAACAAGACGTTTACAACAAAGTGTTCCCAATGGAGCCTTACAGTGAAATTACTCAGACGTAGAGGAGGTTCTGCTCTTTTGACTGGCTCAGATGTGGTGAGCACAGACCCCAGGTGGAGCTTTTCAACCCTACCTGGAATGACCGTGTGGAGCGGAGAGCCACAGCTGTCAGCCTCTGCCTAGCATTTCTTCTCATCCTTTTAACCATATGGCTTTGGAAACTCTCACTGTGACTTCATCTTTAATGTTTTTTTTTTTTTTAAAGATTTATTTATTTATTTATTATTTATACGGTATTGTACCTGCATGTGTGGCTGCACGCCAGAAGAGGGCACCAGATCTCACTAGAGGTGGTTATGAGCCACCATGTGGTTGCTGGGAATTGAACTCAGGACTTTTGGAAGAACAGTCAGTTCTCTTAACCTCTGAGCCATTTCTCCAGCCATTTTTGATGTTCTTTTTCTGAGTTCATCCCTGCTATATACACACCATTTGTTACCACTCTTCCCAGCAAGCCATGAGGAGGGCAAGCTAGTATCTGCCTCAGGCACTGCAAGCTGTTGGGTTCTGTTGGTGACTCCTGAGGCTTTTTCTTACTGCTGTTCAGCAGGTTACTGCCTTCGGTTGGCTCATTTGCATCTACACCTTTGAAGTTCATGATTCTCTCCTCCTGTACTTAAAAAAAAATTAAATCTTTAAGACTTTCATACATCTTTTAACTATTGGCTTATCACATTTCAAATCAAATTGCCTTTATTAGAATTTAGGATAAAGCCTTATAAAGAAGCATACAGTTTCATTACTATTGAGTCAGCTAGTGCTTAGAACAAGAACCGTTGAAGAATAGTTAACAATGAGTCCCTGTTTTTAAACTTTTAAACTCTTGTGTCATGTAAACATGAAGTTACATACCAGGCCCCTAAATTGGTATAATTAACACATAATTCAATACAATAGCAGGTGAAAATACCATAGTGATTCAAGAAAGGGGAGGAGGGAAAAAGAGAGGGAAAGAGAGCAAAGGAGGCAAACACAAAGAATTCTCCTATGAAAATGGCTCTCAAACTGCATCACGACCCCTTTGGAAGTTGAGCTCCCTTTTCATAGGAGTCACCTCAGACCATTGGAAAACATAGATATTTACATTATGATTCATAACAGAAGCACAATTACAGTAATGAAGTAGCAACAAAAATAATTTTATGGTTGTGGGTCACCACAATATGAGGAACTGTATAAAAGGGTCGCAGCATTAGGAAGGTTGAGAACCACTGTCCTAAGGGCTTATGCCAGGGACACAATGCATTTGGTAGGCTATTTGCCAACCACAGGTAGAGCCAGCTGCCAATAACCTTAGCAGGGAAACTGTAAGACGTTATCTACCCTGATCTATATGAACATGGGGATTAAGTATAATAAGAATTTTTCTTTCTTTTTCTTTTCTTTCTTCTTCTTCCTTTTTTTTTAAGAGATGGTCTTACTAGGTCACTCAGGCTGGCCATACACTCATAGGATTTCTGCATCACTCCTCTGAGTGCTGGCATTTCAGGAGTGTGTCACCTGGCCATTATGGGAGAATTGTTAGTTGAATGGTAAAGACCGAGGAGAAACAATTCTCTCAGCTTGGAAACAACCAGTCATGTACTTAAGGAAACAGGTGGGGTTTCCTGCCTTTGATTGGAGATTTTACCTGCATGTCCTCATGCACAGAAACCGTGGGATTCGTTCCAGTAGATGGCTTTGCATACTGACATTCAGCTGTCCTGTCTTCATCCTCCATGTCTTATAATTTCAAAGATGACGACTCAGGGATGAGGAACAGGTCTGCTTTGAAGGAAACACAGCATGGACTCAGTAACAACTGAAAACCATCAGCAGCAGATGAATAAATTCACTTTTTCCTTTCCTTGGCACCTGAGCTGGACCCACAGTAACTCAGGCTTCTCACCTTTGTATCGCTGACTTTTTTTTTAAATGCCTTACATATTTATCTTCATTGCTTACCTAGTTTTTGGCTGCTCTTGAAATAAACCCTTGGTGGCCTATCACATCTTAATTCCTTTCCCATCGTTCCTTGCTGGTTATGCTTTGAAACACTGAGCAATATCACTTCTAGATTGCCCTAACTAATGGGCTGACTCCCTAGGCAGGACTGCTCAGGTAACTTTCCAGTGTTGACATCCGGAATGAGTCACGAGAGGTAACCTCTTCCAAACCCATTATTTTCTGAAAGAGGAGAGTTGCTCATTCCTGCCTTGTCTATATTTCTGTAATGCTGTGATTGCTGCAGTAAGATTTTCCCATGTGAAACTTTGAATACCTTTAGAAAAGAATCTGGGCAATATTAAAGCTTTGGAAAAAAGAAAATTATATAGTTTGCTTTGGCTATAATAATTTTCTTGGATATAGTCTGTTTTTTTTTTTTTTGATAGCTTAATTCTACTTGCCACAATTTGAGATCACTTTCTGTTCTTGTGGTTTTCAGAGCAGGTGAAGAAGCACTTAGGGATCTTTTACAGCAGTTTTCAAATATTTCTAAGACAAGAACATGGACTCAAATGAAACAAAATCTTTAAATCGAACAAATGGAACAGATGACAGTGAACCTGCAGCATCTTTGTCTTTCTCCACAGGCAAGTGACTAGACGGTGAAAACTGTCTATAAGTATACTTTAACATCCAGTATTTGTTTAAAAAGCCTTCCATTCTTCAACTTAATTTTAAAAACCAGCCTAAATGCTTAAAAGTACTTCCGGTGCTATTTACATGGACAGGGAAGACCTACAAAGTTGTAAATGCCGCATTGTCAAACGTGTTGAAAGATCTCTGCATGGGCGGGACTGCTCTCCTTTCTTACTTTTAGGATTTTGTTTTAAATTGTGTGTATGAATGCCAGTTTGTGTACTCGGGTGCAGATGCCCATGGAGGTCAGAAGAGGAGGCTGAATCCCACAGAGTTGGGATTACCGACAGTTGTGAGCCACCCAATATAGGTGCTGGGAAGTTACAGCTTTGTTGATGCACTGAAACACCGTGACCCAGACAACGTTTAATTGAAGGCTTGCATACAGTTCCAGAGGGTGAGTCCATGATGGGGGAGAGAGGACCACAGCAGGCAGGATGGGGCTGGAAAAGTAGATGAGAATTCACACCAGATCCATAAGGTTTAGACAGCCAGAAGGGCTGGTTCTGGCAAGGGCTTTTTTGAAACCTCACAGCCCACCCCAGTGACACACCTCTTCCAATAAGACCACTCCTCCTAATCTTTCTCAAACAGTTCTACTAAATGAGGACCAAGCATTCAAATATATAAGTTTATGGGGGCCATTCTTGTTCAAACAGAACCCAACTAAGGTCCTCAGGAAGAACAGTACAGACTCCTAATGTTAAGTCATCTCTTCAGCCCCAAGACAGTTTACTTTCTTATTTGTTACCTTAGTTAATGATAGGAACATAAGTGAAACCATTTTTGTGTAACCTGGAAACTATGTTGAAAACATGACATGTTGTTTTGAACTAAGAATTTGTTTTGACAAAATGAATACAAACAGGTTTTGACTCAATGAGTGTTATTGTTGTAAAAGGAGAAAAATATTTACAATGTGAACCTATCATGTTTTGACTGTGAACAAAACAGAAAAATATTTATGTGAAAATGTGCAAAATGCCCCTGCAATGGTACCCATCATCATGGACTGTGAGACTGGCCTCCATGTGGTTCTGGCTTCCCACACAGGCCCGCCTGTCAGTGGTAGGTGCTGGCCAGTGCTCTCAGGGACCTTCTGGGATGTTCAGCAGTGCCATCATCCAGCCCACCAAAGCTGATGAATTTCCGGGCACATGTGGATGGAACCTGTAATCTCTGGAAGCAGAGATGATTTACCAGTGGAACCTTGCAGCAGTTTTCTGCTCAACCAACAGTTCCCCTCTTGGTGAGATGTCTATTTACACAAGATTAGCATAACCTCTATATTAACATGGCATTCTAAGAAAAGTTTGTGTGAATAAACTAAGCCTATCTGAAAGGCAGATCTATGTGCATCCTATAGCTTAGCGCCTCACAGCTCACAGGCCATGCTCTCTGCAGTTGCTTTTCTTGTTATACCGAAACATCAGACACAAACAGCATAAAGGAGGAAGGATTTATTTGAACTCATGGTTTCACAAGCACCATTCTGCTTGAAAGGCTGAATACAGGTCTCCTGTAGCAACCAGGAAGCAGAGAGGAACAAACTGGAGAACATAGTCAAGAATGAGAGTTCAGGAGAATAACACATACACACACACACACACACACACACACACGCATGAAAGCACGTGTGTGTGCACACATACGAGCATACACATACACACACAGAGAGAAAGAGAATATGAATATACGAAAATTGGCCAAAGTAATATATAGCCAGTATGGATACATCCCAATGGCCCGCAGCCTTTAAAGAACCCCTATCTCATGTTTTTAGATACCTCTTAATAATGCCATAATTTTATGACTTCATCAAGCAAGTAATCAGCTCATTGGGTTAGATGCCTATTTTCTACTCTCCTAATTTTCAACCCAATGGTTGACGATCAAGATTAACCATTGCATTGCTTGCCTGTGATACAGATAGGCCATGTTTGATGGCAGAATCTTATTGAGAATTTGCATATGTTGCTTGATATCATTTGTAATGCATCTATTTCTCCAAAGTTCACATTTTGGAGCTTAATCCAAAAGGGATGTCAGTAAGTGATGTAGATTCCTAGGAAAAGGTTAAGTCACTTTTCAAAGTGATCTACTCTCTCGAATGGAATGGTGCTCTTTAAAGAGTGGTTGAAGGGCCGGGCATGGTGGCACAAACATTTATTTGCTTGAGACAAGGTTTCTCTGTTTAGCCCTGGCTGTCCTAGAACTCCCTCTGCAATCTAGGCTGGTGTAGAACTCAGAGATCTGCCTGCCTCTGTCTCCTGAGTGCTGGGATTAAAGATGCACACTCAGCTAGAACACAGCTTTAATCCTAGCAGGAGGGAGAGGCCAGTAGATCTTTGTGAGTTCAAGACCAGCCTGGTCTACATAAAGAGTGCTAGGACAGCCAGTTCTAGTCTATGGACCTGTCCCAAATGTGTGTGTGGCTGGGCATAGTGGTGCATGCCTTTAATCCCAGCACTCAGGAGGCAGGGGGTCTCTGTGAGTTCGAGGCCAGCCCGTTCTACAAAGTGAGTCCAGGACAATCAAGGCTACACAGGGAAACTCTGTCTTGAAAAACCAATGTGTGTGTGTGTCTTTCTGTCTGCCTGTTCTGTCTGTCTGTGCATCTGTGTGTATAGAAAAACAGGATGAAAGAACAACTCTTCCTATTCTGCAATGTCAGGTGGTACTGCTCCTCCATCCTTCCACATGAGGACGAAGTTGTAAATCAAAAGCAAGCTCTTACCAGACACCAAATCTCTAAGAACCATAACCTTGGAACTTCCTGCCTATGGAACTACAGAACTATAGTAGCATGACTGGACTAACTGTTGGAATACTCTATGTGCTGTATATATACATTTAAAAGTTCATTGCCATGGCTGCTCATTAAGTATTCTACAGTGATTATAGCAATAACAATCTCCTACATTTGGTGTTCACCCATTTAAGTGTCAAAACAGGAGATTCTCAGACTCTTGCAACATTTTTGTTTGTTTGTTTTTTCTTCTTTGTGTTTTGTTTTTGTTTTTTGTTTTTTTGAGACAGGGTTTCTCTGTGTAGCTTTGGCTGTCCTGGACTCCTTTTGTAGAGTGTGCTGGCCTTGAGCTCATAGCAATCAGCCCGCCTCTGGCTCCCCTGAGAGCTGGGATTACAGGTGTGTGCTACCACACCTGACTTCTTTTTTGTTTCAAGGAAGCTCTCCCTTTTATAGCTCAAGCTAGCCAGCCCTGCACCTAGCATCCTGCCTGACTCTTCACAGTGTGCCAATATACCAGGCTCCCATATGAAGTTTCTAGGTAGAACAAATATTCTAGTTCTTGGTTCTGCTTATCAACTCCAGTTTAATGTTCACACCTCAAAAGGTTCCCTACTCAGTGATGAGGAGTTTAGACCAGGACATAGAGGAGGTTAAAACTTTCCTTGAGAATTGCTGAAATGACTAAGAATGTTTCCCTTTGTGAGAATGACCTTCTCTGAGAGTTCCAGGTGTGTAATCACAGGAGGAAAGCATCTGTTGTACTATTTGGTTTATTACCCTGGTGATTTTGTGGACACTTCATGATGCAGAACACCAATGACATATAAATATAAGAAGATGATACCAAAGTAAAGAGGAACCCAATTCTTGCTTCTCTCTATTCTATATTCTTTCCAAGGAAAACACTTTTAATTGTAAATTTAACACCTTATTTTTAGATTTGGGGTCCAATATGTGTTATAGATATGGCTTACTGCATATCTAAAAGCCACTTGTTCAAATATGACAGTGGATCTCTTGCTTGGTGCTAGTGATAAAGCCAAGACTGATCTACATCAGTGTCTCTAGCATAACTCTTTTTCAGATTTTGGTCTAGGGCTATAAAGGGTTCATGCCAATGATTAATATAAGAGGAAAAAAACCTTAACTTTTTGTTTTTTAGTGCCCATTTGTGTTGGGGGGAAGCCTTGGTTGATCAAGTTTCCATGTGTCTTGGAACCTTAGCAGCCAGCCTTCCATCATGCATGGAGAAAAAGTCAAAACTGTCTAATTTAGACAGCAACCTAGAACCCTGACAGCAGTGAGCTACTGAATAAACCCTCAGGCATCATGCTCTGAGAGAAAAAGAAATCTGTTATTTTCAAGAGAATTTTGATAAAATAAATAAACAAATCTTGCTGCTAGAGCCGAAACATTTTGTCAATTACAACAGGTTTGCTACAGAATTTGCTGCAGAATTAGGTCTGAGAACTTCAGGTAAAAAGCGGTGTCGAAGCATTTTTGGTCAACATCTAGCTAGCCTCTTAACACATTGTAAAATCCTTGATGGAGAACCAGAGGTCAAAACACTGGGGGAGGAGGAGAGGGGAGTCATGAGATGCTGGACTCAGACCTTGAAAGATGAAGTCATTTGTAAAGGAACTGGAACAGATCATTCCAGACAAAGAAACTGCAGGAGAAAGGATCATGTGTGAAGTGAAGGTTCACATGGTGCCGCATTAACTAGGACATAGCAAGGTACAAAATATGAACAGCCCAGGGAAATGGCTTCCACACCTAACCTCATAGTGTCGCTTCCCATATCACAAACAAACAAAAATAAATAACAACAAAAAACAACAGGAGTTTAGGTTTAGATGGTTCTAGGGTCCATGCATAAACCAGAAATCATTCCAGTTATTTTAAGCAGAAAGATACGCTACAAAGAGGATTAGATAATCCTGAGGTTTTTGAAGGGCTTTCAAAGCAGGGTCTAGGCTGTGCCCTCAAAAGAGTGAGCCCCAGAATACTAGCAACTGACCATTAAGAAATGTTCTATTTTTGTCGCAGGCAAGAGTTTTCCACAGGGTGTGTGAAATTCAAGAACACCACTGTAGCTGTCCCTAGAGAAGGTGGGATCTGGCGGCAGTCTGCACAGGACATGAATATGTTTGTGGTGGTTTGAATGTGAATGAACTCTGTAGGTTCATACTAGGTCTTCAGTGAGCAGAACTGTGTAGGAAGGATTAGGAAGTGTGGATGTGTTAGTGATGTGAGTTGCATCAGTAAGGGCTGGCTTTGAGGTTTCAAAGTCGCATGCATGCCATTCCCGGTGTGTCTCTCTGCCCCTTTAGTGTATTTCTGGAGGAGAGTTCTCAGCTGCTTGTTGCTCCAGTGCCTGCCCACCTGCCTGCTGCCATGCTTCCCACCGTGATGATTTCCGATTTAATCCCTCTGAAATTGTAAGTGGCCCCCCCAACCTCTTTCTTCTATGAGCTTTCTTGGACCATGGTGTCTTATCACGGCAATAGAAAAGTAAGCAGGACAAGGTTCAACCACCTCCCTCAGCTAAGTTTTGAAACAGGGTCTCACAGGGTAGCCTATACTGGCCTCAAACTTTGATTCTATTGCCTCAGCCTCCTTGAAGACTTGGGGTTACAGACCCGATCCTCTGTGACCCCCCAACCTCATGCCCACTGCCCCAACTGCCTCCTGTCAAGCACAAAGTTGAGGATTTAACACCTCAAGACTTGAGTCTGCAAGTCGCAGGGGCGAGGGCCCCCAACACCAGCAGTTCTGAAGACTGATACTGCCATCACCAGCACCTTCCTTGCCAACAGAAAGCATGTAAAACAAAACAAAACAAAACAAAAAAAACCAGGAAGATGGCCTTGTCCCTTGCTTTGAAGACTCAGGGACATTATTTATCTCTAGATCTACACCTAATCGCAACAGGAAGAAAAGCTCTGGAGTGTGTTTAGTTTTCTGCTGGGGAGGACAAGAATACGTATATGCAAGAAACAGGTAAGTGTGATCATCCGCATTCACACAGAAACTTTGAATATAAGATCCAGGACCCAGGCCTGGTCACTAACCCTGCCGCCTCTGGATGATTCTTTGTTTGCCTGTTGAGACATGGTCTCACTATATGAGACGGCTCTGCCTCTCCTGAAACTCACTATGTAGACCAGGCTGGCCTGGTCAGCCAGTCTCTGCCTACCGAATGTTGGGATAAAAGGGCATGGGCCGCTACATCCGGCTCCTCTGGCTCATTCTTAAGGCCTTTTGTGAGTACTCCAAAAGTTCCAAGAATATAGTTGGTGGGGTTGTAACCCCAGAGATTTCTGAAGGCAGAGAATACATTACACCACGTAGCCACTTGGCTAGTTAGATTTCTGTCAACTTGACACAAGCTAGAATCATCTGGGAAGAGGGAATCTCAATAGAAAAAAAATGCTTCCATCAGATTGGTCTGTGTGGGACATTTTCTTGACTAATGATTGATGGGAGAGGCACTTTTGCCCACAATCCCTAGAGCAGCAGAGATGCTAAGGACCTAACTTCTTGTTTAGGTACGTTCTGCATTCTGAACTGTAGGGTGGGGACCATATGCAGTTCACATTTATATCTCCTGTCCCGGCCTTGTGCCTGCTTGGCTCAGAGACACGAACGTGTGTGCTGAACTGAAACTCTTTGTTCAGGACTTAGAGACAATCAGCAGCCAGCATCCATGGGAAGGCAGTGCAGCCGAAGGAACTGCTAAGGAGGCTGGGGAACATTTCAGAGGAGCAGGTCTTTTAGGGTAAACAGAGTACATCTGTGCCAGCCACTTGCCCCAGCCTGTAGCTGGTGCTGCTTTCGTGCTGGGAGGCTTAAGCTTCTCGCCACTAATATTTTGGCGAAGCAAATCTCACAGGAGTTTGGAACAAGAATGAAACAAGAAGCTGATACCTGGCAAGTGAAAGAGCCACAGCTCAAGCGTTCCGGGCAGATATAATACTCTCCAGTGTCTAGACCTGAATATTCTCAGCACGCTGAGGAGCTACCCAGGCCAAAAAACCTGAGAGCTAAAACAAAATCAGGGAAAACCCCCGCTCAAACTATCTAATAAGGAAAACACAGAGAACATATACACTACACACGCACACAGACACACACACACTCCAGCACCAGCTATGTCTGTGGATTCTTTGCTCGGCGGCGCTACTCACATCATTGAGGCAGTCTTCAGCACAGGCCACCAGGCTTCTGTTGACTGGGAACCAGGCCTCGGTCTGTAGTTGTGGCAGCAATGCCGTGCTAGGCTGGGGCGGCGCTGAGGCTGGGGGTTGCGGATCTCAGGGAGGAACAGCGGCGAGGGGCGGGGCGCGACGCCCTGTCCGGGTCCAGGGCTCCGCGCTCGGCCGGAGGGAGACCCCGGCCCAAGCGCCCCTGGGTCGCCCTCCCTCCGAGGCTGGGCTCCGGCAGCCTCAGGAGCTCACTGTTTCCGACTCTCCTAAATTCTGCGAACCCAACGCCACCTCCAGGAGGCTCAGTGTCTTCTCAGCCGCTGTGGAGAGGCAGGGTTCTTTCCCCCAGGTGATGGAGGGAAACCTCGGAGCAGCCTCTATCACTGTGAGCCTCTTGCTGGGTTGCTTCACTGTAACCCTCCCATCAGCCATTTATTTTTTTATTTCTGACTTCCAGTTGGGT
The DNA here is from genome assembly GCA_028658305.1 of Pachyuromys duprasi. Taxonomy (NCBI): domain Eukaryota; kingdom Metazoa; phylum Chordata; class Mammalia; order Rodentia; family Muridae; genus Pachyuromys; species Pachyuromys duprasi. The sequence goes on from CM053744.1 coordinate 63,564,996, forward strand.
GTCTTCCTTCTCCCCCCCCCACTTTTTTTTCTTTTCTTTTAAAGCGAGGTTAAAGTTTGTTATGAGATTTTAACGTAGATTTTCAACACTAGGGCTAAAAGGATGAAAAACACCCAGGAGAAGGACACACCCAAGTAGGAGCAGGGGTTTGTGGGCACCTCCAAGAAGAATTGCTCTCACCTTACTTGGTTTCACTCCTTGAGCAAAGCGCTAAGTTCAGGCTTGGGTTTCAGGCATGCGGGTGTATCAAGTAAATTTCAATGCCAGGCAGAAATCACGGCTGGCTCGTTCAGCCCATTCTAGGAACGGACCTAGGCTACAATCAGTACCTTTGCTCAGAGGCAATGAAATGATTCTTTTCCAAAGCAGACTCATTTTCTAAAACTTACAAAAATTTCCATTCTCATTAGCTTCCTCTTACTGCAGGACTAAGACATATTTTCCTTTTTCCCCCTTTGGTCATATGATGTTCATTTGATATGTCTCTTTATGTGATTGGCATGCGTGGAAAACATTGAACTTTTTAGCTAGGTTCATTCTGGTTTCATTGCTTATAATGTCTGAACTCTGACAGAAGTAACTGAATGTCTCTTGCTGGTAGACTCGATCCTGTAGAATTCACTGTGTTTAAATGAACTCGTTTGTTTTTAACTGTGTGTGTTCCTGCTCTCAATACACAGTAGTTCATTATTCTCCACTCCTGAAGAGACTCTGGCTGGCTCCAGCACGGCAGCCCTTCTCTCCCATCCCCTCTGCTTTGCTAAAAACCGTTAGATTACATTCCCAAAACTAGGTCCATTCGCTTGTCTGGCCACTTCCTCCTGAGGCTGACTACCAAGGTCCAGCTATCAAAGTGTTGAAGTCCAGCAATCAAAAGCTCCTTTTGGCTCACCTAATTAACATGCCCAATTAAGATTAAACATCTCATCCTAACAAGAGTTTCCCCTGTACCTTTATAAACTGCTGTTTTCCTTCGTGCCATGTCTGTCTCCTCTATCCAGAGGTGGTCCACTGTCCCCTTCTGAGACAAACATCCCCGTCCCCTCTCCCTTTTTCCCTTCCTCTTCTCACTCATCCACTATCTCCTGTCTTTGTCTTTTATTCCCTGCTCTCTTCCTCTGGGGCAAATACATCTCCTTTGTGTGGAGAACTTGGTCTTGGGGGGTCCTGAGCCAATACTTTTCCTAACAACTCCAGTGTTCCATTCATCCACTAGATAAGAAGTTAAAGCATTTTAATCATGATACAAGAAGGAACAAGACATTCAGTCTAATCCCTAATTTCATAAACTCCTGTAGGGTGGAGACGGTATGCAGTTCACAGTCTATATTCCCAGCACTCCTGGGGACAGGAGAACCGATGGTACCAAAACCTGTGAGCTACATAGAGAAAAGCTGCCCTCATAAACAAAGACCAGATGACCAAATGACAGGTGGTTGATTCTAGATCTCAGGTCTGCCTGCCACCTGCTTGTAGAATACCTGACCAGAGTCCTAACCAATCTGATAGTTGGGAGTTGTTGGCAGAACTATTCTAAGTATCTTCGTTGAGAATTTCAACTTAAATCCACCAACTGCGCTATCTTCAGACACAGAATGTTATCCCTTCATTGTGGACCCTGCAATTATCCTGGATAATTAAAAGTCTCTTCGAGAAAAGGCAGAGAGAGAGAGAGAGAGAGAGAGAGAGAGAGAGAGAGAGAGAGAGAGAGAGAGAGAGAGAGGTGCTGGCTTCTCTGTGGTCTTTTGAGGATACAACAAATACCTTGCACACACACATACAACCTGAAAGCTGAAAGAAACCTCCTGGAAACAATGCTATAGAGTTATCACTCATAAACTCACTTACACTTCTAGAATAATTTTTTAATTTCACTTGCCTCCTGTTGTTGACATATTTACACAGAGCCTATTTTCAAATTCATGTGCTCTTAACCAGTGAAAAACATCTCTGAATTTAATCTACAAAAATCCTCTCAAATTGGCTGTATTGCATGTTAATTATATATTCTTAGTCCTATATTGGATGTAATTGCTGATTTTAATAAGCAATGTCTAGACTAAGAAAATAGCACTTAATATGTGGTAAATACTTGGTCATTTTTCTTTTACATAACAAGACAAAAATATAGTTGTGAATCCTTATTCCTCTCCTGTGTCATTGACGCCAGCTCCTCTTTATCTGTGGTGTGCATTTATGATTGTGTAAAAATCTCAAGTCAGTATCAATGAACAGAAAAATGCAGAACGTTTCAAAAACATTCAGTTTTGAAAGCTACAGTAAAATGGGAAAGGAATAGCCTTCCTTTAACAACTTTTTTTTGTATTCATATTTTCATTTTATTTGTTGTCATAAACTAAGATGGTCTTCCAGAATTCCTAGTTTAAAACCTGAATCCCCAAGTGTGATACCAGTTTGAAGTAGGGCTTTGGGAAGTAATTAGGTAACAAAAGCTCCTCTCCTGTTTGGGATGAATGCTTTACAAAACAGCTAAAAATGGCCTGCGTTCTTTTTCTCTGCTTTTCTAGAGTGATGACACAGCAATGCACCTTCTGAACGCTGGAAAAGGATCCTCACTAGATACAGTGTGTTAGTGTTTAAACAGCCTGCTTCTGGGTTGCCTAGTAACCTATGATGTCATTATATATCGCCCATCAGGTGTGGCAGATGCACCTGGCGGTCAAAACTGTTCAACTGCGCAGGAGCTATAAATGGACCCTTGCCTCTTACCTCTCTTACCCTGTTGCTCTTGTTCTTTCCCCCTCTCCTGCTCTCTCCTCTCTCTGTCAGGGTGCCCCTTCCCTCTACCATGTCTGTCTGTCTCTTTCTCTCCTTCCCTCTCTCCATCCAATAAACCTCTTTCATATAATATATGTTGTGTGCATGGCATTTTATATAAACACTAACACACTGTCCCTTGGCACCTCAACCAGCCTTTTAGCCTTTATGCTGAGAACCAAATGTCCATCCATTTTTTTTAAAAGCCATAGTCTTTCGCAATAGTTATCTGCCATGCCAGCAAAAGCTCACAAATGTTTGCTTATCTTGAAAACTACTCCTTTGCCACACGGTCAATACATCTTACTTGATTTATTTACCATAGTTTCAGAATAGACAAGAAGGAATATATTTTAAAAATGAGTCACACTCTTGTGAACAATCACTAAAAGGGGCTTCTTTTTGTGAATGTTATTCATAGGAGAGATGATCACTGAGTCTGTTTGCCTTTCTCTGTGGAGAGGGAGGGCCTGTCTTCCCACCAGGGAGTCTCTGCCTTCACAGGCTCCAGCCTCCATCGATGATGACAGGGTTGCCTGTTACGTAGGCCGACTGCAATGAGAGCACAGGACATTCAACAGGTCATCACTTGGGAACCAGCGTGTATTTTGAACATTTCTTATGACTGGGATAACAAAACGTTTGACTTTCATGCTAGCAAGAAACTTTAACTGAATTTGGCGGGGGTTGGGGGGACAAAGAAGAAAGGAAAAAAATTTAGATGATTTTCAGCTGAGCATCCCATGACTTGGAGCACATGGCCTTTGGCTGGCATATGAGGACATCACATTCTGTGGATGGTCTGTTAGGTGCTTGGCTTCAGGGTCACAAAATTAAGGAGAGGTGACATAAAGTACATGCTAAAACAGCACATTTTCATTTTGAGACTCAGAACCATTCAAAGCTAGCTAGCTTTCAGACCACTAATAAATTTCTAAAAACTGTGTCAATCATTACATGGTTATGTGAACAATGGGGAAAACAGAGAGTGCTTATTAGTTGACCAAAACCCAGAAGTGCACAAAATGTGTTTTAAAATTTTATATAGGCAATAATACTGCACATTAGATTCAGATGCCCAATTCTTTTTACCAGGGAAGGGTTTAAAATTAATTATTGGCTTATGTTTATAAATACCTCCATTTTGCAGAGAACTAATTCTGAAGTTGTGGTAGAAGTTTAAAAATATTTTAGCTTGTTTTCTTGACATGACAAGTTCCTTGAGCTCATGAATTCACCACAGCTGTGGCTACCTGCTCGGGACTGAGGCCATCAATACTCCATCATGGATAAGAGAGGGGCTCTTACAGCCCCATACCTAGCAGAAGAGCTCTTGGTGATAATTCTTGAATTTTGGTTTCTTTAGAAACACAGAAATATTGTAAGAACATGTTTTTGTTTCATTCCCAGGTATGGGGATATAATACTTCTCAGCCAGTGACGATGATTTGCCTCGTGCTCCAGCTTGGCGTGACTTTGCCAGCTGCAGATAGTTTGGGGCATTGTGTGAGTTCTGGGGACTTTCAGCGGCCGTATGAATGCTAGGACCTCGAGAGGCAATGCGGGTTGTTGGTTCGTTGTTGTTTGTGGTTTGTTAAGTAGTTGTGTGCAAAGAAACAACAAGGAGAAGAGGAAACTAGATATTGTTATGGTGAAGATCAAACTTGTGCCAAGGAACTCCATGTCCCTAATCAGCAGGAAGTAGTCTAATGATAATTTTGCCCCTTTCCAACCCCTGTCTTTATTGAGGGATCTTTTTCCTTTCTTCTCTATCCTTTTTTTTTCTCCCATATCTAGTATTAGGGGTTGAAAGGGAAGAAGAAAAGGGGTGGAGAAGGGAGGAAGAAAGAAGAACCCACAAAGTAGCAAATGCCAGCTACAAAAGCTATTGGCAGTTAATGGCTGCTGGGGGAAAGGAGTGATTTTTCTTCAGTGATGTAGCCACTGGCAGTCTACGCGCATAATAAATATCCCCTCACACATGCTCTTGAAAGCAGCTGTAAGTACGGTCAGTGGGTCAGTTTAGAAAAAAAAAAGACATTGAATGAAAGTAAGAGAGAGAGTGTTGAGAAGAAAAAGCTCAAAAGTGATGGGGGAAAGAGAGAGTCACAGGGGATAAATATGGCCAACATACATTACACAGATGTATGAAATGGTCAAAGAATTAAAGATTAAAAAGAAGTCTACTACTTAAAATGGGCAATAATCCATCATGTTTGTATCCTTAGTTTGACATTGATCTAAAGCTGGAGTCACTGAAAGGGGCAGAAGGAGAGACGTCATTATATGACTACATTTTTTTTTTAAAAAGTTAACTACATGAAAACTGACAGAAGTGCTTGCTTCAGTAATAAGATACCTAGCAATTCCCCAGTTCCTAGAAAGTGTTGCTAAGAGTCTTGAGGAGTGGTAACTAAGCCGCTTCATCCTTTGTGTCTGTCACCATCACCAGCTATGTGGGCTGCATCACGTTGCTGTGATGAGAAGCTCATAATTAACCCCGCCCCTCGACAGTCCCTTCCGGGGGCAGTGGAGCCTCCTGGGACCCCAGAGGTAAACAAACCTCACAGGCTCAGGGAAGCTAAAGCAGGCAGGATTCTCAAAGGCTTTGTCCCAGCTTTACAGAGGCGGACACCCCCGGAGGAGGTCACCCAGGCTAAGGCGGACCTTTCTGTGATGCCGCTGCTTTTGAGTCATCCCAGCTCCTCTCAATAACCGCTTGCCCCCCCCCACCCCCCAAGTTAAACACTGGTGGAATAGTTGCTTTTGTCTGTTGTGGCTTCAAACAGAAGAGGGTGCTTTTGTGCTCTGTCTCTTTTAAGAGTTTTCGCTTTTATCAATGTAGTTCACACTAGTCACTGGGGAAAACATTGGTTACTAAATAGTTGTAAAGTCGAAGAGACCGAATTAGGTATTTCTACGTGTGATGACTAACAAAAATAGGAAAAATCATGGAACCCTCCCAAACAGGTCACTAGTAAACTAAAGAGGTGCATACCAAGCCCATCCCCTAACGCAATGAAAGCTGTTAAACCTGCTTCCATTCCTCCTTCAACTCCCGAAATCAAGAGTTTTTAAAAAATTACATGTTACTTATTATATGTGTGTATAAGTGCATGAGTGCATGACATTCTCTTTTTTATGTTTACAAAAACATTGTAATGTGCATGTCAGAATGGCAGAAGGAAATTGGTGAAAGGACATACTTTACAGTGCAAAATAATTATGCAGAAATTTAAAAACATCTAATTCATAATTTTGAATGCCTACTTAAATTATTACTTCAGATACGTTTTAAAGCTCAGCAGATTTGTGTTGAACTGAGTTACAGATTCTGAACCTTACTGAGACTACATCACAAAACATTATATATTCCAAGTGAAAGTGACAGCGCTTTGCTAGGGCCTGAATAACTACTAGCAGAGACTTTTCCCCTTGAGATCAAACTCACTATGTAGCTGAGGAGGGCCCTGAATTTCTGATTCTCCTGCCTCCACCTCCCAGTGCTGAGATTACAGGCATGTGCCACCACACCCAGTTTATGTGGTACTGTGGATGGAACCCAGGGCTTTATGCACGTTAGGCAAGCATTCAACCAACTGAGCTACAACCCCTGCCCACAGTGAAGGCTTCTTTCCTCACCTCAATTTATTAAGAGTTTAAGAGTTATGAAATGTACTAAATCTTAAGCAAAATAGATTCATGCTATTGCAAAGATGTTTAAATGGTGCAACGACTTCTCAAGTTGCAGCGGTTGCATTTTAGAACAAGGGGTGAAATACCTGTATAGACAGAACACAATAAAGTGTTTGGGAAAAGCCGAGCATCACGTATTAGTGGAGTGTTTCATTATGCATACTTTAAAAAGAGAAGTAAGATTTACTAACATTTATATACCTGGCACATTTGCCAACATGCCTGAGAATTTCCTTAAAACGTTCCTATAACAATAGTTTCAAGAATTCCACAAACTTCCACACCAGATGCATCCTTAAAAAGATGGACACGAGGCAGGTGGATCTCTGTGGAGTTCGAGGCCAGCCTGATCTATAAAGTGTGTCCAGACAACAGGGCTGTTACACAGAGAAACCCCTGTCTGGAAAAGCCAAAAAGGTGGACAGGACACTTCCAATATTACAATGATTAAAAAGCACAACATCACTGCTCTTTTAAGACATTCCTATAGACCATCTGTGACAAAGAGCTAGGATGGTCTGGAAGCACTTAATAAAATCTGCTTTAGAAAACAGATTATAACTGGGTATGGTGGAAAACACCTTCAATCTCACATCAGTGGGCTGAGGTAGGAGAATTGTTAAGTTCTGGGCCAGCCTGGGCTACACAGTGAGACTCTGTCTTAAGAAAAGAAAGGAAAAGAAGAGAAGAGAAAAGAAAGGGAATGAAGGAAGAAAGTAAGGAAGGAAAAGGCAGGAAAGAAGAGAGAGAAAGAATGTGTGAGGGTAGGGAGCAGGGGTGGGTAGGGAGAAGAAATTGTCACCATCTGCTAAAGCTACTTGGCCTACTGCCATTCTGGATAAATTAATGTTTTCAGTAAAGCAAGCAAACAAACAAACAAACAACCCTCATGCTTCTCAGCATTTGAAATTTACTTACTGGGATTATTTCTGCAAAAACAGTAAATGCATATTATATGATGTGTTTCCAAAGTGGCTTTCAATACTGATTGGGGAAAAGAAAATGTTATTCCCATTAGTTAAGGGAAGCAGTCTGGATAGATAGAATACTCTGAGGGATGAGGCCCGGACACATTCTCAGTGCAAACCTTTACCCAACCTGCATCAGACAACTGAGCCAATAAAATGACCACAGATCTGTCTATAAAAGCATTGGCTCTTGAACTGTTGGCTGAGAACAAACTGAAAGCAGCATTTGGGGATGTGCCTGTGTGAGAAAAGACAGTTAATAAGCATTTACTAAAAAAGAGTCTGGAGACAGATTGGCCTATCACCTGTATAAAACTTCATTTTGTAAGAATTTTGCACTACAAATAAAATGGAGCCCCATCCTTACAAGGCTTGTGCACACAGAATGGTTATTATTTTGCATGTGTTTCATTTTGGAAAAACAGTATCAAACATGACAAACTGGATTATAACTGGAAATGTCTGAAAATTCTTAAAACCCTTATTTTCTCATAAAAAAACAATATTGCTGTCAACAGTTACTCCTTGGATGTGGCAGTATTTCAACATCACCTGGTCTTTCCTTTCTGCTGACTTAATGAATACAATGGGAAATCGTGTAGTGCATGTGAGAGTAACTGAACAGGATTCTATTCAGCATGATACATTTATATACTAAAGCTTGACAGTAAGTCTTTGTTTTGCTTCAAAAACTTTTTTGAAAATTACAGTAAATGCAAAATTTTACTATTGCAGGCTTGCAATCTGAGTATCATGCTGAAACTCAGAAGTCCCAAATTATTTGTCCAGAAGCAGAAGTTTGAAAAAAATGTTCATAATTCTTTATGAATGCTTTTAACACGTGGATAAGAAACATGACTTTGTTAACTACACACACTTAAAAATTCCTTAGAAAAATCTTAGCAAAATAAAATGAAAACTGACAGACTCAGAATATTACTTCTTCTCATAAAAGTTTACCAACTGTACAAGTTGAGAAAATTATACAAGCTTTTTTTGTATTAAGAACAGCTCAGTAAAGACATATGTACTGTAAAAATCTTTCAAAGGCTACAGAGAATCTGAAAAAATACAAAATGTATTTCTTGAGCCCAGATAAGAATATGGAAAGACATCATTGATGTCACCAGTTTTACAAATACAAACCTGACTTGGTTTATTTTAAAACTTCTACATATAAAAATCATGCTAGCATCACTTTCAGGATTCACGAGGGCTTCCTCAGTGACAATGTTCAATTTGTATAGAAAGAGAAATGTCTACTGTAAAGACATTTCCAGATAACCAAAAAATTGGGGTTGAGCGGAAACACAAACTTTTTTCTTTCCCCCATTCTTCCTCATAAAAAGTAAGCATGACATTCTAGTGGAGGTCAAAAGACAGCTTTTGGGAGCCTGTTCTCACCATTCACCCATGTGTGCCAGGGACTGGATGTAGGTCATCAGGCTTGGCAGCAAAGGGTCTTTACCATGAGTCATCTTGCTAGCCCAGGAGGTTTTTATATTTAACCAGTATGTCCACAGCTGTAATTTTAAAAAGCAAAAATCTCAGAAAGCGGTGCTCTTTAATTTTTCATCTGTGCCATGATGCTGAGTCATGTAAAGCTAAGTGAGGAAGAGCCTCTGTCACAGCTAATAGTGGCTTCTGAGTAAATGAAATCAGAACTTATTCCTGTCATGTAAATGAAGCACTTTAGCAATATATACAATAGACTCACAAAAATGTGATGTTGGTGAGCAAATGGCAGCCCAGTGTGGCAGAATTAAAAATGCGAAGAGCAGCCCTTACCTCCTCTGAGGCCAAGTACACACAGAGCAGGGCCACTTCTTCTGCAGACGCAAACCTTCCAGTCTTTTGTCTGTTTAGAAAAGCTTTCAGTGCCTGTGAGCAGAGACAGTCCCGTGTAAGTGATGTAAGCTGGCACATATGTAACACCGTCAAGGCGCTTAGAACCAGAAGAATATACAGAGGGACTGGGCCCATCCACTGAAGTGACTGTGAAATCTCCACCTACATCACCCATACAACCATATGCTGAAAGCCACAATGCTGTGATAGGAAAGAAAGCCAGTAGGTATGGCTGAGTGTGATGGTGATGATGCACGACTTTCATTCCAGCACCTGAGAGGCAGAGGCAAGTGGATCTCTGTGAGTTCCAGGCCAGCCTGGTCTATAGGGTGTATTCCAGGACAGACAGGGCCACACACACACAGAACTCCTGTCTCAGAAACCCCAAAACACAATGCTGGTGCATGGATACAATACCAGCACGGGGAGACCGAGGAAGGGGGGATACAAGTCACAGCCAATCTGGGCCACGTAAGACTCTTTAGCTCAGAAAAGCAACACCCAGGTATTCACAGCCATTTACTATCTCAGCATTCTAAGTGCACAGCTCAGCGTAAGTGCACAAATGCCTGCTGCCAGCAGCACACACTCCCTTCTTCTGCTCTCCATCTATTAAGTAGTAACTTACCCCCTCCCCAAGCCTTGGCAGCTACCTCTTTACTTTCTGTCTCTACGAATCTATCTACTCTAAAGAACAGGACATTTAAATTTTTTTTTAAATTTTAGCCAAAAGGTTTGCACATATTCAAACTGCTAGATATATATTTATACATATATACCTCTTTGGGATCATCTCTGGCTTGTATTCTTTCTTGCAGCGATGGGGTGTCAACCGTTCCTAAACCGAAAGAGACATTCACTGTGGTTACTTCAATTGAAAGGAGAATTAAACCTTGAACTTCCTTTCCACATGATAAACAAGCAGTGAAATCTCTGTCCTTCCACTTACATGACGCTCTGCACTCTACCTGCCTGACCACTAAGGGTTAAACATCAAAATGTTTTTTTTTTTAAACGCGCACAGTGGTTCTCTGCAAAGCCAGGCTGCGGCTCTGGATGAATTAACATGCAGCCATGCTATGTTTACTTGATGGTGTATATAGATTTGTAAATATCTTCACATGTTATCCCAGTGAGTCTCCACAGGAGTCTTGAGAAGCAGATGTGAGCTTCACCAGTTTGTGTTAGTGGTTTTAAACCATTCTCTGCTGTAAAGTTTGCAATGGGGATCCTAGGCTCAACCTGGGGACCTTGGTTGCCATAGACTTAGCTAGCTGTCTACATGCTTTTGTTGGTTTCAGATATGCATTTTATACACGGTTCAAAGTTCTAATGAAAACGTAATTTGTTTTTCTTAAAATGGAAAAATAAGAAGGATTAAAAATTTAAGACCCACTTCGTACCCAAGCCTGTAATAGTTGTCTGAACTTTTTTCCTAACTCATGTAACTTGTAAATCCTAAATGGAATTTAGAATTTTGTTTTCAGGATAACAGTACTTTGAGGAATCACTTGTTCTTTTCGTGGATATAAGGTTTTTGTGTGTGTGTGTGTGTTTGGAGACAGGGTTTTTCTTTGTAGCCTTGGCTATCCTAGACTCACTTTGTAGACCAGGCTGGCCTTGAACTCACAGAGATGGGCCTGCCTCTGCTTCCGTGAGTGCTGGGACCACGGGTGTGCGCCACCGCACCTGGCTGCAGGTGTAAACTTTTTAAGGCATTGCCTCTTTGTCTCTAGACCACACAACTGAGAAGGCCATACACAGCTTTGACCTCAGTTCTGAAAGTGTTCCTTAATTTCGGTTTCATTTGCCATTGTTTAGGAGAAGCAGGGAATCTTCCGTATCAGACCCTGACTCCTGCGTAGACCCGTCTCCTTAGCTTCTCCATCACATCCTACCACAAACAGGCAGCACTTTCTTGCCAGCTGGCTGCTCACCCCATCAGAAACAGTTTGAGTCTCCACATTCCTGCAGGAAGAGATGCCCTGCTTACCCAATTTACAAAATCTTCCTCATTTTGCTTGTCAATATCCTACTTCAAGTCCTAACTTTTACCAGCCAGTGTTCATCTCAAGCTTTACACAGCAGTCCTCAAACTCCTAAAGCTACGAGCGATGCTTTTCACAGCCGGAAGTTCTATTTTACACATGGCTGGCACCGGTAAAGGAAAGCTAGTGTAAGCCTGTGTCCTGCTGTCTTCTGTGCCATGTCTACACCCCTAGCTGGATATGGTGACTCACGACCATTGGCGCTAACCCAGACACACTCATTCCTCCTCTGCTTCAGGGACGGCCTCTGTGAATCACAGCTGGTTCCCTGTTCCAGAGGTTGATAACAGAGTTTCCAAATCCCATGAAAATTAGAGCTGCGCAAACACCCACTTTTGTTTTTAAGATTTTTTTTCCCTGATGGCCAGTGCCACAAAATATGGAAGAGTGTCTTTTTTCTCAGTGTTACTTGTGGCTTCATTTCCTCCAGAAGAAAAATGGCACAGGCCATCTCAGTCTCTGCAATTCAGGCATGATGGATAGGGTTCCCTGTGTAAGTATGTGGTTCTCAGCCTGGGAACCAAACAGAATCATCTGTGGGACTTCCCAAATGACTCATATTTCCCACCAATACATCCAATTACCTTGGTCTTGCCCATCAGATAGACCCCAGTTCTGGCTGGGGACCTTAGTACAGGTGGGCAGTGCTGGTACCCATCTTTCATCCCAGCACTCAGGAAGCAGTGGCAGAGGCAGACAGATCTCTGTGAGTTTGAGGCCAGCCTGGTCTACAGAGTAAGTTACAGAACAGCCAGGGCTATACAGAGAAATCCTGTTTCAAAAACAAACAAACAAACAAAAAACCCAAACAAACAAAACAAAAAGAAAAGAAAAGAAAGAAAAAGAAAAGCTTAGTCCTGGACATAAAATATTTCTTTTTAGAAGACACTATCATCCTTGATAGTGGAACCAGAAAGAAGTGTAGCCACACTTCTAGCTACCTAGAAACTCCGCCTCATCTACAGTTATTAAGAAAAGTGGTTGCTGGCCATGGTGATGCATGCCTCCAATCCCAGCAGCAAGGGGCCAGAAACAGGCTGATCCCCGCACAATATAGACCAGACTGGCTCACAGCGAGTTCCAGGCACCCAGAAAACAAAGCAAACAACAAATAAAAAGCAAAGCCAGTGCTTCTTCATAGGAGGGAGATCACCCTTTCTCCATAATGGTAGCAAATATTTTTGCTTTGAGAGTTATGAGGCTTGTTGCAACCTCTCCACTGTGCCTTCGTAGCAAGAATGCATAATCGGTCCAGGTGGGAGTGTCTCCAGAAAACTTTGCTTACAAAACAGGCCGCAGCATCCCTTTGATGTAAGAGCCACTCTGGTGTTGTAGATCCCAGTGTCCCTGACTTTCCCTCTGCTGTCCCACCAGAAGGGTCTACGATTCAACTCTCCATTGGTAAGGTTCTGGCAAGTTTTGTTTCTCAGCCGCTTAAATATAAACTGATCCACAGCACTGCTGGATTTTAAACCCTTCGCATCGAAGCTACTGGACTTGGAACCTCTGTCCACCCAAAGCCGAACAGTTAGATTGAATGTCTCTTGGTGGTGGAGAGCAGCTGAACACGTTGTGAACAAGCTGATGAAAATGTTGCTTATGGTGCCAAATGGGATGTAAGAAAAGCCAAGTTCATGGCCCTCCGGTGCATGACTCACCTGGGCACACACAGTTGCACCTGATGCCCTGCTGGATGAAGTCCGCAGCCACAGACTTTGTGAGACCAATCACAGCCGCCTTGGTGGCACTGTACACACATCTGTTTTCCACTCCTGGGTGGGAAGGAATTAGACATGGTTTCCTTTAGAAGGAATACAGGGAGTTTTCCCCACTCACCGTCCTCAGGCTTCTTCCCATCACTCCTCTTTTACGTTCTTATTTTGAATTGAAAGAGACATATTTTTGAAGCCAGCTTTCCCTTTAAAGAATGGCTGACCTTGGGTCTTCTCCGGTAACAGGGATCCAGAGAGTTTCCGAATGCAGAGAATGCTACCAGTGTAGGCAGAGCGTGACTTAGACTTTGGTGTTGAGGGGCTGCGCTCCGTCTACAGCAGTCACCTGCTTGTCACTGTCGCTCCGACCAGGAGGAAACCCTCGTTCCTTCTTAGGATCTTCATAAGCGAAGAAACGCAAAGCTCACCTCACTTACATCCTGCTCACGTGTGTGTCGTATATTAAGAACGAGAATGCCATCCCAGCAGTGACTTCATTGTAAACTCACCAATCCATCAAGGACAGGCTGTGACACACTCTCTCTCCACTTGGTCCTAGCTCTTTGCCTTGATGTCTCTTTCAGGGTCCAGAGCCCTGGTCTGTGCTGCTATACCTCAGAAGCACAGGGACCTCTTGTGTACCGTGTGCTTTGTGTGAACATCTGCTATGCGGCAGAACCCAGAATCTGAAGCTGAGTCTGCTAATGCATACCTATAACCTAGCACTTCAGAATGGGATGTGTAGAGGTCAGGTAGCCAGCCTTGGCTACCTCGTGAACTGGAGGCCAGGGGCTACCCAAGACACTCTGAGAAGCACAAGTCAGACTTTCTCCCCATGTGCTGTGCTTTTTTTTTTTTTTTTGGTCCTGAAGTGCATCCAGCTGGCTTGCACTCAATATATCATTTCACATTACTTCAGTGATAAATCTTTTCTTCTCCTAACTCAGTCTTCACCTCCATGCATATAGAAGGAATAAAAGGAAAGGCAAAGACAGTCATTTAAAAAAATTTAATTTAATAAGTGGCACAGATGACATAAGGCACTTACGGTTATTTTTTTGAAGCCATTTTGAATTGTCCTATGGATTTTATGAATTGGTCTATGCTTAATTCAAAAATCCACAGCTCATGAAAGTGTGTGTGTGAGTGTGTGTGTGTGCGCGCACGTGTGTGCCTGTGCATGTGCATGCGTGTGTGTGTGTGTGTGTGTGTGTGTGTGTGTGTACTCAGCCCCCACCTGCACTCTGATGACAGCAACATTACCTTTGATGCTCGAGGCTACTGAAGACATGTTGATAATGTTGCCAGATTTCTGAGCAAGCATCTGCCAAGAGAAGGTAGAAAGGAACATCACTCTACAGGTTGAAATACTCATTCATTGACACATTTGCATTGACTCCTAGCCAGACAGACCCTTTTTCTTATTTTTTGTCTTTTTTTTTTTTTTTTTGGTGACAGGCTCCTACACTGTCGGATAGACTGGTCTCAAATTCAAGATCCTCAACAGGCATGTGCTACCAGGTCAGGCTCAATTTGATTGTTTTATTAGCTAACAGTCGTCCATGCAAACCCACAGTCTTTGCCCATGGATTTCAGAGAGCTAGTGTCATGTCCAAAGACCACTGGCATTTCTAAGGCATGCTACCACCCCCTGCGGGTACAACCCCCGTATTAGCAAGACCAGGAATGGACCCTGGGTCTGGAGAGATGGCTCAGCCGTTAAGAGCACTGTCTGCAATTCCAGAGGTCCTGAGTTCAATTCTAAGCACCCACATGGTGGCTCACAACCATCTATACTGGCATCTGGTGCCCTCTTCTGGCGTGCAGGTGTACATGCAGATAGAGCACTCATCTATAGAAAGAATGGACCCTGAGCTAAAAAGAAATGAACGAACATCAGTGCATTCCCAATGTGGGCAGATAGTACTTTACCCAACATGAACGGAGAGAAGAGCTTCTAAACTCAGGTATTGTGCAACATCCAGAAAAATTCAAAGACAACGGACATAGTCCCTGCCTACTAGTGTTAGTGCTTGACATAACTAGAAGCCAGTTAGAGACCTGAAGGTAGCTGAGGAGAGAAAAACAAAAAACAAAAAACCTCTCCAGGGCTGGGGGCAGTCCCGGGGGTAGTTACTGAGGTGGAGGAGGAGGTAAAGGGCTAAAATTAGATTCTCCGTCATGGGACGAAAAGGCAACAACCAAGGTGCTTCAAGGAGGAGGTGCCACATATAAGGTTCCTGGGAGGAACCAGGGAGAAGGGATGGGCCTGGCTGGAAGGCGGCCTGGGAGGAACAGGCTGCAAAGTGGAACCTAGGCTGCTATGAAGAACGTGGGTTTGGAGAAGCGGCACCTTCAGTGTGGGGATTGCAGAGACTGGTGCCAGGCCCAGATCAGGGGAAGCAGAAGCGGAAGAACAAGTGGGGCTGCAGAAAGACCCAGGGCACAGCTGGACAGTGCTGCTGTGGAGGCTTGCTCGAGGGAGCCCCTCAACAGGAGAGAGTGCCCACACAGCAGGACAGTCAATCGAGAACACTTCCTTTAGCATCCCCTAACTAAAACCTGACATTATCACGGGGACAGGATAAAAAGTACACACTGGGTAGTGATTCACTTGGTGCAAGTCTCAGATGCAGATGGGAGGGAACTGTCCAAGGTCAGGTACAATGAATTTCAACTTAGATGTTATTGGCCATTACCCAGATGCATGTTTCCAGATAACAGACAAAGGTATGGCACCCACGTATGTTTTGGGGGAAGAAGCAAGGAGTTCAGAGAACGTCTAGTGTTGGGTACTGGTTTCTCTGTGAAATCGCTTGTCAGGTGAAGGGCACAGAAAAGACAGCAAAGGCAGCAGAGAGTTCAGAGAGCTGCTGGGGACAGAACTCAAGCTAGAGAACAGGATGTCTGCCATGTTTATGACATCGTGAAAATCAACTAAAGATGGCTTTCCGGAAATTGATTTTGACAGGTGGTGCAAAGGGCTTTGAAAACAAACTCTCCTGCTAGATGATTTTCTTTATCCATGTCGAGAAGAAATGTAGGATGGGAGTTTTGTGACCGATGAATCTAGACCTGGGGTGGCCAAGACAATCAAAAAAATAATGTGTTTTTCTTACATTCCGTGTAAGAAAATACTTGGGGTTGGTGGTACCCAAGATCAAAGAATACAGGACAAACTGCAAGGCCCTGGGCTGCATGAGCTCACAACACACAGGTGATGCGGAGGCGACCAGCCATGCCAAGGAACACCGCAGAGGAAAAGCAATGTTTTACTGAAATGTGCCTTTGTGTGTTGGGGTTTTTTTTGTTGTTGTTTGTTTGTTTTTGGAGACATTATTTCCCTGTGTAGCCCCAGCTGACCTGGAAATAGCTTTGTAGACCAGGCTTTCCTCAGACTCAGAGACCTGCCTGTCTCTGCCTCCCTGGAGTCCTGGGACTAAAGATGTGCACCGCCACGCCTGGCTACAATGTGCCTTTGTATATGGGAACCATATAACCAGACATAATGCCTCCTGCCTCACCCCTTTAATCCTCTCACTCAGAGGTAGAGAAAGGCAGATCTTTGTGGCTTTAAGGCCAGTTTGGTCTACATGGTGACATCTAAGCCAGCCAGTGATATGTAGTAAGACTGTCTCAAAATAATAAGGGGTAGGGGACAGATAATCATATAGGGTGAGGAATGGACATCATATATAATGATGCAAAAAAAAAAAACACCCCAAGCTTTCAAATCATTTTTTCTTAACTGGTTTATCATTTCTTATCTGACACAACACACTTTTTTGTTTGTTTGTTGGTTGGTCAGTCGGTCGGTTGGTTGATTGGTTTTTTGAGACAGGATTTCTTTGTGTAGCCTTGTCTGTCCTGGACTCCCTTTGTAGACCAGGCTGGCCTTGAACTTACAGAGAACCACCTGCCTCTGCCTCCCCGAGTGCTGGAATCACAGGCGTGCACCACCTCATCCAGCTGATAAAACGTACTTTTAACACTTAGAAAATACGCACAGCTCAGTTTAGTATGTAGACTAGCTCTGATAAAGGCTGTCCCCAGTCTTCCGAAAGTCAGTAGTTTCCAAGATGCAAGTCATATGCCTAACACTCACAGCGCCCCTCAGTTCTGCCTTTTGTCTCTACTGCTCTGTATTCCTTGTTTGGTTTCCAGGCTGTCTCAGCGACAGCTCCGTGCCAGCTGTCACAGTGCACTGTCCCTCTTGGCTCCCTGTACAACAGCAGGGGGACTATGAGGTGATGGGTCTAGAATAACTGGTCTCCAGGAAGTAAGTAAAAAGGAGATCCAAAGAACAAAGACACCCCCACATTTTTGCTGAAATGGATCTTCTCTTCTAGAGGACCTGGAATTCTGCAATCACTCTTCTAACACTATTTGCAACTTGGTCTCTCCCTCTTGACTGGGCTTGCAGCCCAGGTTTGGTTTGCTGTGAACAAAATTCTTCTGTAAGTATTCCTGTGTTTTGATCAAATGACCTTTCAGATGTACATTGGTTTTACATCCTGGAAAATTTTAACCTGGTAATTGTGTGTCATCATTAATGATACAGACAACCCCTGGACAATTAGGACTGGGAGTGATGTGAAATGTGTCATCCTCATTCTCTGATGGAAGAGACAGACAATGAGAGGGTGCAAATGCCATCTCCTAGGACATGGTGCCTAGGGGCTCAGAGCATGCTTAGGGACATGCTCAGAGCATGCTTAGGCAGGCATCAAGATGGTCAGCGCCATCCTTCCCACTAAGACCAGGTTTTGCTCAGAGCTCCCAAGTGCTGAGGTTACAAGTGTGTGTCATGCTCCTGTGTAAAAGCTACTTGTTCCAAGTGGTGCAGAGACCTTCTGCTTCTGCATCCCAGCCCCTGATACTTTTTTTGTAAAAACAAAAATGTATTTTTATCACTGTTGGGATCAAGAATTAATGATCTGGCTTGGGTGTATTAAAAAGCTAAAATTTCTTTACGAGCCTAACTTCCTCATGCTCACTGTTAGATACTCATGCCGTTACACATGAGATGTATATGTGTGCCACTATTTTGTCCTCTGTGAGCTAGCTTTCCCTTTCAAGTTCCTTCCCCAAATCCTATACAAAGTATTGGTCTTCAACAGATACTTGTCCCAAATGACATCTATAAACTCTAAAGGAGCAAAAGGCTAACATTTTTATGTATATCTATTTACTCCTTTGAAAGGTTGACTTCATTTCTATTCATGTGGATGTGACTCTGTGAGTGTATGCTGCATGGGAGTGGACGCTCCAGAGGCCAGCTGAGGGGGTTGAATGCTGTGGCTGCAGTTATTACAGGGAGTTACACAGGGACTTGAACGCAGGTCCTTTGGAAAAGCAACAAGTGCTCTTAACCTCTGCATCATCCTCCAGCCTGAAAACATACTTTTGAAGGGATAGGTAGGTTCAGTATTATGTGGGTTGACTGAAGATCCTTTCTAAGCACTAAGGTATACTTTAAGGTATACTTAAAAAGCATACCTTAAAGCTGGGTATAGTGATACATGCCATTAACCCCAGACCTTGGGAGGAAGAGATAGTCACATCTCTGTGTTCAAGGTCAGTTTGGTCTACATAGTGAGTTCCAGGACACCCAGAGCTACATAGTGAGGCCGTGTCTTAAGCAACAAAAACAAAAAGCTGAGCTGGTTCTGTCTTCCATGAGTCCCATCCACTGTGTGCTACTATTGGTTTAAAAGCTCATGACAGGTCAGGGTTATAACTTCCTATATGCACACTCTTCCACCCGGAAGAGCTCTTCACTCTAAAAGGCATGCAATGGTTTTTTTGAAAAGTAAAATGTCAGCAGGGTGTGGTGGCACATGCCTTTAATCCCAGCACTTGGGAGGCAGAGGCAGGCAGATCTCTGTGTGTTTGAGGCCAGCCTGATCTATATGGAGTTCCAGGCCAGCCAGGGCTACATAGTGAGACTCTGTCTCACACAAAAGAATGGGGCTGGAGAGATGACTGTAGTGTTGAGAGCTCTGGCTGCTCTTCCCATGTGTAGCTCTAGCCTCAGGGGATCTGATGCCCTCTTCTGGCCTCTGGGAGTATGCAGATATACAGTCAGGCAAAACACTCACACACATGAAATAATGAAAACAAAACCAAAAAAACCCTGTAAGTCTTTGTGGTGAAAAAAAGCCCTGGGGTACAAGCGCCCACACAGTGTGTGCTCAGACCCAGGAGGGTGAGCTACAGGGCTTCATAAATGGACTCTAATCACCCAGGAGGGTGAGCTACAGGGCTTCATAAGTGGACTCTAGTCATTTGCCAGTTGCATGAGCCTGGGCTCCTTTCCTTCCCTCTCAGCTTGCCTCTGCACAGTCAGCTCACGTGACGAAACATCATTCACCTTACGGAACTATTCTGCTCCCGCAGCAAGGAGCCGGGTCATCTCCCCAGACACTCCTCCATTTATTACATTCTCTCTGATAATCCCAGTTTGCCAGTGAGGTTCCAGGGGACCACACTGTCACCCTAGCTCCTGAGTCTGCATTATACTCAAAGCACCCCAAGTTACACTACGTATTACATGACATATTTATATGTCAACTAAGTTTCTCACCCCTCCATAACGGGAACTCTCTTCAAAAAAGAACTTCGTTAAGTTCACTGGAGGGTCCCCTCAGTGTGGCATGGAGCTTGGCACGTTGAAAATGCTTAATAAATAATCCTTGAATGTAAGAAGGATTAATGGAGGGCTAAATGGCTTCATCCCTATTATAAACTGCCTTGATACAAATGCTCAGCGCACCTTAGTCAGCCTGCTAGCTATGGTCACACCGAAACACACATGTGCATCCTCTGTGTGCCCAGGATGAAAGCTGACACCCTGCTCTTGCTGTCAGTTCTCTTACTTTGGG
Source organism: Pachyuromys duprasi (assembly GCA_028658305.1). NCBI lineage: Eukaryota > Metazoa > Chordata > Mammalia > Rodentia > Muridae > Pachyuromys > Pachyuromys duprasi. Next base: position 63,584,930 of record CM053744.1, read on the forward strand.
AAGGAATGCCTTGATCATCAGGTACATGCTGCGAACGTTGAGATTCATTGAGAAGTCCCAGTCTTTTTCCTCACAATCCAGGATGGTGCCATGGTGGACAAAACTGAAAGAACGATTAAACAGGGGGAGAGACGAAGAATCAAACAAAGAATTAAAGAATCAGTAGAAAAGAACTTGATCGCATACTCTGTGTACAATCTCTGGTATTATAAGAACAAAACAAGAGCACACACACACATACACACACACACAGACAAACACACACTTCTACCATTAAGAACGTTTTCTAAACTGGGTAGTGGTAGCATACACCTTCAATCCCATCACTCAGCAGGCAGAGGTAGGCGGAGCTCTCTAAGTATGAGGCTAGGCTAGTCTACAGAGTGAGTTCCAGGTCAGCCATAGGTACACGGTGAGACCCTGTCTAAACAAAAACAAAAGCTAGGCTCTTGCTGCCAAGCCTACAGACTTGAGTTTGTTCAGTCCTCAGAAGCTGCACAGTAGAAGGTGACAATTGACTCCTGCAAGTTGACCTCTGGCCTCAACGGTGATGCCGCAGAGCTCACCATCTCTCACACACAGTGAGTGCACCGGAAACATCAGTGCTTTTAAAGACAGATAGGAAACGAGGAAGGCTTCACCATTTGATTTCTGTTTCCAGGCAACAGTGCCCTCAGGTGGCACATGCTTAAAGTTCTACAGGGAAATCATAACTGGAAGGAAAACCAATGCCTCTATATATCAGTGTAGTGAAGTAACATTGCAGCCATTGGGATCCAGCACAGAGCACAAAAGGAGGAAGAACAAACAAAATCCTAAATATGCCAACTTCTGTCAATGAATCATTCTTTCATTCTATCAATATTCATTCAGTAAAATCACAGAAAACTTTCTTAGACAGAAATAAAATGCTTAAAATTACCCAGCAACATTAAAGAGAACATCGATTCTCTCAACTTCTGCGGCAAACTGATCAATTTGCTTTTTCTTTGTGACATCAAGGACTCGAGTTTGAATACCTAAAGAATAAAGTAAAAGATAGTATTTACACAGAACTCATAAAACACATAACCTTGAAGATTTGTCTGTTTTGTGGCATAAAGAATGTAGCATTTCCGTTTAGAAATCATGAATCGCGGCCATCACTGGCGTTTTAACAATCTCAAGAGTATAATTAAAATGCACAAGTCTCAGGCTGGAGACATGGCTCAGACTGAGATTTACTCCCTGCCCTATCAGAGGACTGGAACTCACATTCCAGCAGTCACATCAGATGACTCTCGGATGCTGGAACTGACATCACTTTTCGCACTCCCATATACACATGCTTACACACACATAAATGAAAAAAATGAGATAGACCTTAAAAAAAATCTCTTCTAAAGATGTTCAGATCTTCAAGTGTCATCTCTGTTAGGCCTGGCATAGTGGCGCTCGGGAGGTAGAGGCCATTGGACCTCTGCAAGTTGTTCTACAAAGTGATTCCAGTTCAGCCAAGGCTACACAGAGAAACCCTGTCTCAAACAAAACAAAACAAAAACTAAACAAACAAACAGATCTCTGTTAGGGTGTACAGAGATAGTTCAGCAGTTTGCTGTTCCAGGCCATCTGGGTTTGATTCTTAGCACCTCCATGCTGGTTAAGAACTGCCTGTAATTCTAGTTCCACAGGCTCTGACCTCCATGGATATTGCACTTACTTGGTGCAGATAAACCATGCACATAAAATAAAACTTAAACATGTTTTAAAAAAATCTCTGAATTTTCCTTTTCAATGAATTTTACTTTTCATGAAATGTCTTCATTTTCTTTTCAGCAAAATAAAGGTAATGATAAAATGCAGCAAACAAAAACCAAGAGACCAACTAATTTCCCACTTAGCTTTTTATGGGGTCACAGGAATTTGTGCAAGAACAGCCTGATCGCAGCATGCGAGTTGGGACACGGCTGCTCCAGAGGAGCCGTGGGCAGCGGCGAAACGGTCATTGATAGTTAACCTGGCAACTGTTAATTCTCACGGAACTTTGGGATCGGGAGCAAAATCCCTCAACACATTGCACAACAGAAAACCTTAAGTAGGTACCTTCTAACAGGCCCCATACCCTCCTGACTGTGCAGACAATTTTCTGTAGGTCACGGAATACAGATTCGCTATGAAGGAGCTGGACTCTAAGAGACAAGTGTCTGGAGCTGCCAGAATTACCCTTACTGCCGTATCAGAGGACTGGAACTCACATTCCAGCAGTCACATCAGGTGACTCGCAGATACTCATGTCTTTACTTTCTCACAGGATCCTGAAGTCAGCTTGCTCACCTGGGTAATTTTCCAGCTCCTGGAGTTTGGACTCATTGATATCTGTGGCTATGACTTTGGCTCCTTCTTTTGCAAAAGCCTGCCAGAAATAAAATACAAATCAGTCCTTTGCTTACTTGAAGAATTTGCTCTCAAAAATGGAAACCACTTTCTCCCTTCATGGTATTTTTTGTTGTTTTGCCTATAAAAATAAGAGAAATTACCATCTAGCTAGTCTCATCTCCCCTTGCCTCACTGTGGGTATTTTTATCAGTCATTAGAGCGGCATAGCGTGCACTGCATTTTCCATCTTATTTTGCCCTTTTGTTATCAAAGGATAGTGTTAAAAACAAACAAACAAACAAACAAACAACTTTCCAGGTGATACAGGTGCATTCGAGGGCAGCCTGATCTACAGAGCTAGTTCCAGGGACAGCAGAATTACACAGAGAAATCTGTGTTGAAAAACAAAGCAACAAAACCTCAAACTCAAGGCCAGAGACATGGCTCAGTGGTTAAAAGCACTGGCTACTGTTCCAGAGGATCTGGGTTTGGTTCCCAGCATCCATAGGGCAGCTCAAAATTGTCTATATCTCCAGCTACGAAGATCTGATAGTATGCTCTTGGCATATATATGTAGGCAAGTATATATGTGTATAAGTATAAGTATATATATATACACATATATATAGGCAAGACATTCATGCACATAAAATAAAAGAAATAAACACATAACTAAGTAAATATTGAAAAAAATGCAAACCCCAAAACTCTAACTCAGAGCTGGGTGTGTTAAGACAGGCCAGTAATCCCAGCACTTGAGAAGCAGAAACATATGTATATCTGTGAGTCTGAGGCCAACCTAGTCTACACGGAGTTTCTAGGACAGCCAGGGCTACACAGTGATGCCCTGTTTTAACAAACTGACAAATAAACAATCCCGCACTTCCTCAAACTTTGTTTCTAAAATAATGTTATTCTGTAACGAGAGCCTACCTATGTTTTACTTCTTTAATTTTTTACACTTATTTATTGTGTATGTGTTTGCATGTTTGTATGTGGGCTTGTGCCATGGCAAGCTTTTGAAGAGGACAACTTCATGAAATTGTTTCCTCCCTTCTCTTTCCAGGGATCAAACTTAGGGCTCAGTGCTTGGGTGGCACCTCCTTTACCTGCTGAGCCACTGCTATGGCCTCATGGCCTTTGTGAGAAAAACAGCAGGTTTCCCTCCGAGGACTACATCAGCAATTTCCTCAAAGGTGGCCCCCACTCTGCACCGTATCCTACTGCACTATCAGTCAGGCACGGGTGTAACCAGGGAGACATTGAGGCGCCTCAGCAAAAAATGGCGAGAATTTTTATAACGCCAGGGTCTTAATCTTGAACCGACATAGTTGCAGAGAAACTCTAGGGCCCTGTCAGTTTATTACAGCACAGAGAAAGTAGGGCAGAGGAGCACGATTCTGAGTCAAAGGATATGTGATGCCACGTAAGCACAAGGAATCCCTTCCTTCTTCTCTGTCAGGAATAGCGACTTGACTTCTGAACTTAAGATACAGGGCTGGCAAGATGGCTCAGTGGATAAACAAACTCATCACACAAGCCTGGTGGACCTGAGTTCAATCCCTGGTGTCCATGCCAAAAAGAAAAGAGAGAAGCAATTCCACAGAGTGGTACATGTTCTAACCCCCACTTCCCGCACACACACACACACACACACTCACAAATAAATTAAAAAGACATCAGAAGTATAACAGGTGAAAAAGTAACCAAAAGGCTTTAAATACAGTTCAGTGGCAGGAGTGTACACTTAGCATACTTGGGGTTCTGGGTTCAATTCCAGGCTGCAAGAAGAAAGAAAAATCAGAGGAAAACTGAAGCAAGGGGAGAAGGAAGGAAAGGGAAAAGGACAGAACATAGCAAATGAGGGCTAAATAAGCCTGGTACGTGACAGCCCATCTCAGCACTTGGAAAGCAGGCAGCAGCAGGAGATATGAACTTACTAGCGCAGAAGCCTGGCCGATCCCTTGGGCGGCAGCCGTCAAGACAATAACTTTCCCATCCAGTCGGCCCATGGCAGAACCTGCGGTGTAACCCAAGGACACACACCTTTAATGGCTCAAGAGGTAGCGAGTCAAGTGTGGCAGCGGTGACATCTGGAGGGAAGACATCACCGCCGCTGTGCAAGCACTCAGCTGCTCATCCAAAGGGCATAGCACAGCCCGCTGAGGTGACGACTGACAGGGACACTGGGCTGGAATCCAGCTTTTGCTTCTGTCTCATCCTCTAATGCTGAGACCAAAAGGGGAGAGTTTCCTCTTCCCCACCGCCCAGCGCGTGTTTGATGGTATCGTTTCTGTCTGTCCTTGCTATTTGGGGATGTTTGTCAGTTTCTCTTCTGAACTGTTAACCACAGCTATGACATTTTATACAGTTCCAACAGTGTCCTGAAGCGTCAGTAATCAGGACATAAAGTGAATTTTAACCAGGAATAAAGTCACTCGATTTCCTAGATTTCTCCCATTGCCTACCCCCCTTCCTCTCTACAGACCCTCTGATGGGTGCTGGCTATAGGAGATGCTTATCAATGTTCTTTAGTTTAGTCCTCCCCTTTATTTGGTTACTGCCAGCAAAGGGCAATCTTGGGCACAGACAAAAACACTTCTCCCTCCTTCCTGCTCTTCTGTGTATGACCTATAACTACCTCAAGGAGGGTGGGCTCTGGAAAAAAAAAAGCCTTCATTGTCTTGGGTCATCTGTTCCTTTGTCTGCAAACCTTCGCTGAGTTTCAATAGCAGTACCTTGAAGCTTTTCCTTGTCCCTTGAAAAGATTTCATAGCGGACCTTAAGATTCATTTTCATATGGGTTGGAAAACCATAGCCTATACCTTGTTTTTAAAGAATGTGAGGAACCTTCCTGACCCCATTTTGAAGGCAGGAGCCATTATTCTGCATTGTTGAAAGTTTCTGTCTCTTTCCTGGAACCTGTCCTGCCCCAACCCATGACCTTGACTGTTTGGGGGAGCACCCAAGCCTTCCATCACATGGTGACCATATGGTGATGGCTGATTTTTTTTTTTAATATTTTCCTTACTGCTCCATTGTCTTCTGCAGACTTGCTTTGCAACTACTTGTGGTTTTTACTCCTTAAAAGGGTCTGGAGAAGTGGACTCAAGGCTGTTCTCTTTAACCTAATGTAGGAGGCAGTCACTGGCCAGCTCTGGGGTACACCCCAGTAAAAACCAAGCTTGCTTCATATTTGGCTCAAAATTGTGGTGGTGGTCCTATTCTTGCCTGATGGGCTTGACAAGCACACTGGACCTGTCCCAGGTCATAGAACCAGTCAGTGGCAGAGGCGGTTAGTCAGGCTTCCTGACTCCTTTGCTCTGAAGACAGTTCACTCTACTACAGTGCTGGTCATTTTTTAGTTTCAGCATGTGTTAGAAACACTTGAACATACGTGTCTTAGTCAGGGTTTCTGTCGCTGATGCAACACCATGACCACAAAGCAAGTTGGGGAGGAAAGGGTTTATTTGGCTTATGCTATCATACTGCTGCTCTTCATCATGGAAGGAAGTCAGGACAGGAACTCAAACAGGGCAGAAGCCCAGAGGCAGGAGCTGATGCAGAGGCCTTGGAGGTTGCTCACTTGCTTGCTCCCCATGGCTTGCTCAGCCTCCTCTCTTATAGAACCTAGGACCACCAGCCACATTGGGCTGGGCCTTCCCACATTGATCACCAACTAAGAAAATGCCCTATACCCGGGTTTTATGAAGGTAGCTATTTTCTTAGGTGACCATCCCTTGTTTCAGACAACTAGGGTGTGTCAAGACAGAGACATTTGTAACATTTATTGAAGGGAAAAAGAGCATAGAAGAAGGCAGAGGCTCGGACAGCCATGCGATTTTAGTTAGGAAGCCCCCAGCAATGTCTACTTCATTTATATTGACCCTGCAAGGCAGCCAGTCCAAAGAGAAGGGAATAATGATTTGAGGAGCAAGAGGGAGACTGTCCTATGGACGAAGAGCCTTCAAATTCCCTCTGTTCATTCACCCTCAACAAAAGGCCATGGGCCAGCCTAGGCTTGAGGGCTTCTACATTGTCCTTTAAGTGTTTTCAAGTGACTTATTTTTATTTTATGTACACTGGTGTTCTGCCTGCAGGTATGTCCCTGGGAGGATGTTTGATTCCGTGGGAATGGAATTACAGACAGTCCTGACCCGTGTAGGTGCCAGGAATTGAACCCAGCTTCTTTGGAAGGGCTGTTAACCACCGAGCAATCTCTCTTTGTCCTTTCTTTTGACCTTACCTGTCCTCTTTGGTTAGGTAAAGTTGTTAGGTATTTCTGTTTCATCTTTTGCCCCTCCTATAGTGTAGCCCACTGCCCTCACATACCCGATATACCTGCTTCTTTCCAGTCATCCTCATTTGGTTCTAAGTGCACAGGCTGGAGTGCTGGTTACTCATGTCCACAGCTGGCACCGGGGGAATTAGGGGAAACGTGGGAGATTTCCAGATTTGTGTTTTAGGACCTCTCTCTGCCAGGGCTGGGCAGCGGCAGCGGGGCAGCGGGAGCAGGAAATGGCAGATAAAACTAGCAGGGATGGAGAGACGGGTGGTGCGTAGTGCTTCACAGATGACAGACAGGGCCTCGCCTGAGAGGGCGCGGCTGAAGTCAGAGACCTTAACCTGTGTTTCACAGCTATCACATCAGCGCACCGCCTTCCAATCGCATGTTCAAGAGCATGCTCCGGCAAGACGATAGTGCTCATTGCAGTGTACCCTTCAGACTCCTGAAACTGGCCCTGAGGACTGTTCTCTGTTCCCACACTAGGGCCAACCGCAATGGATGGGTGATGTACAGCCCTCCTTCCCCCGCAGGCTCCCTAGGGTCTCCCACACTGCACTCAGGACACTTCCATCCAACTCTGCTTCTTCCTGCCTTGCTCCAGGCTCTGAAGCTTCTCCCGTCCTCCACCCGGTTCTTTTTCGTTTTTCTCTCGCAATATCTCCCCTAACAAAAGCCGTGCCTGTTAGCTTTGTGCTAGAGCATTCCTTTCAGAGATCCAGCGTGACACGGCTTCTGGGACCCGCCAACAACCCGCAAGGCTCTGCTCCAATCACGTTCATGTGTTGGGGAGCAGAGAAGTTGCTTTCACCGTGTCTCCCCTACTCTGATGCACTATGCTTTTCCTGGCACGCAGAGAGAAAATTTCGCTTAGGGTGTGGTAAGAATTGAGAGAAAGTCAACTTGTGCTTTTAGAAAGGGATGCAGCGGCCCCGCCTTCCCCCTTCCCGAGTTCAGCATAAGAAACTTAACTCTCCGGATCCCTCCCTAGGGTGGTGGGCATCCACAGCTCTCAACCTTCCTGACCGGCAGCCCTTTAATACAGTTGTGGTGACCCCCCTCCCCAACCATAAGGTTGCTTTGTTGCTACCTCATAACTGTAATTTTGCGGCTCTTATGAATCAAAAAGTCAAGTAGGCAGGATATCTGATTTATGACTCCTGTGAAAGGGCCCACAGGTTGAGAAAGAACAAAGGCACCTGCTTCACCCTTCCTCCTAACCACCTCCATACCCCAGAGGCAACCAGAGCACAAAACTTGGGGCATGAGTGGGAATGTGCCCAGAAATTGTAAAGTGGGCCCACTCTTAGCCATGGTGACTTTCCTAACTACAGAGATTGTAGTAAAACTCTTTCTTTTTTATTTTGGAGAGGCTTCGTTTTCAGGAATTCCAAATATTCACCAACCAGTTTACCTATGGCAGACACTGGGAAAATTCTTTCTTTGGCTGTTTTCAAACTCTTAATAAGTACAAGAGAATTTCCAACTCCCATTCTAACTGTGAGAATTCATCTTCAAATAGGAAATGTGGAGAATAAGGCAACAAAAGCAAAGGTTTTGTCGGAAACTGTTGGGGAAAAAAAATCTTACTTTAGAATGGCGAGTCCACACAGTCCTCCAGATTCCTTCAGGAGACAGAGTTCAGATCTTTGCGCAGGAGAAGTCACAAGCTGAAGAAGGCATTGTGGGAGGTGGAGTCCAGGCTCCTTGGGTGGCATCGCTAATTCCGGTTTAGTGAGCTTTTAAGAGGCGGTGCACCAGCCGGTTCATTTTAGATGTGTCCGTGCTGCCATCTAGTGGGAAGAACGTGGAACTGCCGACGCCAAGCAGAAAGGCCTGTCTTTTGTTTGTGTGCTGCAGTTCAGATTCAATGATCAGGAAACCGCAGGTGGAAGACAGCCGCAAAACAAACAAGGAACCCAAGGCACTAAACATTTCAGTCGTCCTAGCCCTTAACCCAGATGCTGTGAGGGAGGAAAAGAAAACAGCCCAGTGGCTAAAGTCTAGTTTCTGACGTTAATCTGTCACGTGTCATCAAGTCTAACACGAATACACCTTCAGCGGGAGACACTGGGCCTGGGTGGGGTGGGGTGGGGTGGAACACACTCAACTAGAACGGAAGTCTTGAAATGAACCGAGCGAAACAGCAGGAAATCAAGCCGGTTGAAGAACACACATATGCATGTCTGGAGGGCTCTCTCGGCTAGGCCGGAGGCTTGTGGGTTAATCTGGCCGGTGTGATCAGGCACAGTGACTATGTAGGTCATGTGTGAATGTCCTACATAGAGTCTCCAAAACAAAACTATCAGATTCCTAGGCTCCTTTGTCCCCGGGGCTGGCCAGCCACACAGCTCTGGTCACGGAGGCACGGGCTGTACTTTCTGAGGGCTTCTTTCTTGAAGGGAAAGGTGATGCCTCTCAGAAGGCTCTGGCTCCTCTCTCCGAGGCAGCTGTGGCGTGGGGTCTGATGGTCTGATGCACACAGGACAGGACAAAGAGTGGGTCCTTTAAGGCCGGCTTGGGGTGGCTCACTGCGGCGTTCTGCGGATGCAGAAGCTTCCGGCAGTTGCTGGTGTGCGCTTTGTTTATTTGCTGTGAGTGTTGTTACTTGGGACTAAGGTGGTTAGGAGTAACAAAAGCAAACACACAAAACGGCACGGCTGGGTATGTTGCCGAGTGCTTGGGCGCTTTCTTTTCCTCCAGCAAGTGCAGTCACAGGCCCCGGGTTCAGTCTCTTGCACCTTATAAAGCCCAGCTTGCTGGCATAGTGCCCGTGATGGAGCACAAGTAGATGGAGGTGGAGGAGGAGAAGGATCACAAATGTTGCCTAGTAACATCAAGGCCTCATTCTACCTACTACAGAAGGTCCTCATTCCAAACAAGAACCAATCTTCCTCAAACGGTGGGTGGGTGGGGGAGAGCCCAGTTTAAAAATAAAAAATAAAAAGACTATGGCAAAGCCTCAGTAGCTGAGTAAGCAAGACTTATCTTTTTTTAAATTAATTATTTACACTTTATTCACTTTGTATCCCCCCATAAACTCCTCCCTCCTCCCCTCCCAATCTCACCTTCCCTCCCCCTTCTCCACACATGCCCATCCCCAAGATGGCTCAGAGGTTAAGAGCACTGGCTGCTCTTCCAAGAGGTCCTGAGTTCAACTCCCAGCAACCACATGGTGGCTCATAACCATCTATAATGAGATCTGGTGCCCTCTTCTGTAAGCAAGTCTTGCAAGCTGCTAACCCTTCCAGTGTTCTTACATGGGAAAGAAGTATAAAACAGGAGCTATGCCAGGGACCTGCCAAGGAGGGGGCGGGCTGGGGAAGTGCAGCTTGGTGTTTCCGCACACCTGCTGGATAAATGTCAGCTTACCACAGGGGACACTCAGAGGAATGGAAGTGTGATTGATAGTAATAGTTGCCCTTTCTTTTCTGTGGAGTCCTTAGTCTCTCCCTGGGTATGTGTAAGGCTCCTGCTGGTTGGTGTTGCTCTTCCCCATTTAACAAAACTCCCGATGCCAAGTCTGATGGTGTGCTCACATCGGTCTGTGCTCTGTGCTTTAATGCGCGTCTTTTCCTGAACTTCCAAGGGTTTTGAAAGAGACTTTTAAAAATGGCTGAGTCTGAAAGACTTTACCCAGCAGGGTATCAAAGCAGATGTTGAGACTCATAGCCAAACTTTGGGTAGAGTGCAGGGAATCTTATGAAAGAAGGGGAGATGGAAAGACCTGGAGGGCATAGGAGAGCAACAGAACCAAAAAATCTGGGCACAGGGGTCTTTTCTGAGACTGATACTCCAACCAAGGACCATGCATGGAGACAACCTAGATCCCTTGCTCAAATGTAGCCCACAGCAGCTCAGGGTCCAAGTGTGTTCCCTAGTAATGGGAACAGGAACTGTCTCTGACCTGAACTCAATGGCTGGCTCTTTGGTCACCTCTCCCTGAGGGGGGGAGCAGCCTTTCCAGGCCACAAGGAAGACAATGCAGCCAGTCCTGATGAGACCTCATAGGCTAGGGTCAGATGGAAGGGGAGGAGGACCTCCCCTATCAGTGGACTTGGGGAGGGGCATGGGAGGAGAAAAGAGAGAGAGGGCAGGATTGGGAGGGGATGAGGAAGGGGCCTACAGCTGGGATACAAAGAGTATAAATTATGATAATAATCCAAAAAATTTTTAATTTATTTATTTTTATTTTTATATCAATCACAGGTTAGGTACTTTGCATCCCAGGCGTAGCCTCCTCCCTCATT
>CM053744.1:63596628-63613438 GCA_028658305.1 Pachyuromys duprasi
TTGTTGCTTGCATTAATTGTGCCACAAAATCTTGAAATAACTCATCAGGTCTCTGACAGATTTTAGACAAATTTTCCACCTGTCTACAAGTTTGTGGAAGTTTATTCCAGGCTTTTCGGGCAGCAGTATTTACTTGAGTATAGATGGCCATATCGAAATCTAATTGTTGTTCTAGTTTTTTGTAATTTTCCTCTCCATTTTGTCTAGCTTCTTGTAAAGAAGCTTGTAAGGGAGACACAGCTGTCCGTACAGTAGACGGAGGCTGAAGTCCCTTTGTCACTGCAATTCTAGCAGTCCCGGGAGGGTGGCCCAAACTTGCAACTGATGGCATTAAGGATCGAACCTCGCCTTCCCCAGTAGTTAATTCTTTAATTTTTCTGCTTATTTTTTCCAAGTCATATTCCAATCTTCTAATTTCTTTTTGCCAAGGCTTACACTTTTTAACATGCATAGCCTGAATTGGAGGGTATCTCTCAGGAAAATACTGATTTGGTTCATCCTCTATCTCTGAAACCTCATTAGTATCTGAGTCATCCGCAAAGTCCTCTTCTGACAAGTAATTACTGTCGTCAGGAGAGAAATACGTCTCCTCTGATGGAGTCGACGGCCTAATATAATTTTGCCTTGAAGGTTGACACCTTTCTAACTTCTTTTTCTCTGAGCCTGAAAGTTTAACTTTCTCAGTTTCCTGTTTCTTATAAAGACTATCTTTAATTAAGTTCCATACAAAAAACACTAGGCTACTGCCTTGTCCCATTTTTTATTCTCGGAATTACTCACCGCTCCTTCAACTATAGACTGGAGCTCGAAAACAAACCAGCGGTGTCCTTCACTTTATCCTTGTATCTCAGGCCACACGTTTGGGCGGAGCAGCCTTTCCAGGCCACAAGGAAGACAATGCAGCCAGTCCTGATGAGACCTCATAGGCTAGGGTCAGAGGAAAGGGGAGGAGGACCTCCCCTATCAGTGGACTTGGGGACGGGCATGGGAAGAGAAAAGAGAGAGAGGGCAGGATTGGGAGGGGATGAGGGAGGGGCCTACAGCTGGGATACAAAGAGAATAAATTATAATAATAATCCAAAAATTTTTTAAAAAGCAAAAAAAAGGCTATGAAAGTGCCCTGAAAGCCCGGCCTGGTGATACACAACTGTGATCCCAGCACTCGGGGAGGCAGAGGCAGGTGGATCTCTGTGAGTTTGAGGCCAGCCTGGGCGGCAAAGAGAGTCTAGGACAGCTAAGGCTACACAGAGAAACCCTGTCTCGAAAAACCAAAAACCAAACCAAAACAAAACAGTGCTCTGAGACTAACCTCTGTATCTTTTATATTAAAAAAAAAGATTTAAATCTGAGACATGTCTGTAGTCCTTGTATTTGGGAGGCTGAGGTAGGAGAGCTTCACAACAAGACTGAATCTCAAAGGAAGAAGAAAAGAGTCACATTCAGCAGCATGCAACCTCAGTTCTGAAAAAAAGCAGGACCCCTCCCCAAACCCAAACAAACCAAAACTGCTTTACATGGAGTCGTGATTCAGAATTAAACATTTTAAGTGTCTCTGTGTGTGTGTGTGTGTGTGTGAATGTGGAAGGCAGAGGACAAACTTTGGTACTGTTCCTCGGAAGCTACCCACCTTGTTTTCTCAAACAGGGTCTCCCAATGGCATGAGTAGGTTAGGCTGGCAAGCGAGTGAGCCCCAGAGATCCACTTGTCACCACCTCCTCTGCAGCAGTTGAGCAATAAACATGTGCCATGGTGCTTGGCTTTTTATGCAGGTGTTGGGGATCAGAATATCCTGATGTTTGTGTGACAATCACTCTACTCACTGAGCCATTTCCCAAACCCTAATGTTGTAAAGAAAAATGAGTGTTGGGCTATATAATGTTTATTATTTGCCCTATAATTATTACAGTGGGTATTATCTAACTGGCTATTACAAATAATCAGACACAGACACCTGTTAGATTTGTAATTGCCTTATTTACTTTGGGCTGAGCAGATATTTCTACCTACAGTATCTCAATAATCTCACCATCCATCTCCCAGCCCCCGTCCAATGCCATCTGCCTTAATCATTCCTATCTGAGCTACCTTCCAGCCACAATCCCAAGCTATTTGCTTGTATTCTTCATCTAGGCCTTTTCATGCCACTATTGGAGTCCTTCCTCCTGGCCCACGTGGTTCCTTCTCCACACTAACCCATTGAGGCACCCTCCTTCCTCCTCGTTTCCCGTCTGTCTCCTGTGATTCTCCGTCCTCCAAAGCTCGGAAACCCTAGCCAGCCAACCCCCTTCTGCCCTGCCCAGGTATAGGCCATAGGTATAGTCAGGCAGGTTTACACAATAAGGATAGGTGTACCCAGGCCAGTAACCAGCATCAATAAACAAGCATCAGACCAACCCCCAACACTCTAATTTATACACCTTAAAGGTATGACCTCCCCCCTGCCCCCCCCCCCCGAGGGAGGAGCAGCCTAGCTAGAGCCCAGAAGAGGACATTGCAGCCAGCCCTGAAGAGACATGATAAGCGATAAGCTAGGGTCAGCTGGAAGGCGGGGGAGGGGGGGGAAGGTCCTCCCCTATCAGTGGACTTTGGGGGGGGCAAGGAGAAGATGAGGGAGGGATGGGGAGAGTGGGAGGGAATGACAGAGGGAGCTATAGCTGGGATACAAAGTACATAGCCTGTGATTAATATAAAAATAAATTACTTTAAAAAGGTATGATATAAATTCTATAATTTTGTTAATACAAGTTTGTTTTGTAACAGTTTCTTCTAAGATTGAAATGTTCCACTTTGCAGGAAGCTCCTTAAACAAGAAGATAAACAACTCACAGTAGCATCAGGAAGTCCCTGAAACTGATCAGATTTACTAGGTCCCTCCCTGCCCAAGTGAGCAATAAAAGCTCAAAGTCCCTCTAGCCAAGCTGTGAACAAGACTCAGAAAAGACAAGCTGAAAAGACTCTTAAGACCTGGTGCCCAGAAGAAGCAAAACCAAGCTACTGGAAGAGGTTTAGACCAGAAGAGACACTCTCCAACCTGCTGAGCTGCCTTCAGGCGCTGCACTCCAGGTTCCCAGCTTTTGTGAGGTGTTACCACCCACACTGGGTTGGGGTGTGATGCAGCTTCGATCATGCAGCTGCCATTTCTGATCCTGTAACCCCTCACCCATATTACTGTAAGTAACCCCAATAAAACTCATGGCTCACCATGGTGGGCTTTGGTGGTAACTGTATTTTGGTCTGGCATGGGCTCCCCTATCGAAGATGAGTAGATGCATGTCACGCCTCCGCAGGCAAAGTTTTCTACACAACATAATTGATGCCCAAACACTGACACAGCAGGGGCAAAGATGAGTGGGGAGGAGTAAGTGCACAGTCCTGGCTATGGGTAACAAGGCATTCGCTGAGGCTCTGAAGACTGAATAAGGAGCATCCATGGAAGAAATTGCCCTTGCCTGTATGGTGTGTGAAAGGAGAAAGAATAGCTTAGGACCCCCAAGACCAAGTTCTCAATAAGAGACCAAAACAGAAGATAGAGGAGGAAAGGGAACAAAGGAGAGGGAAGAGGGATATTTTTCCTAGAGAACAAAGGCCTGCCTCTGGATAGAGAGGGCACACACACACACACACACACACACACACACAGAGGCACATAAATAAATGGAAGTTTTTAAAGGTACAAGGGGAAAGCCTGTGTTAGAATGGTGTGTTTAATTTTATTTGGGCATGTTAATTAGGTGAGCTTTTGATTGCTGGACTTCAATACTTTGATAGCTGGACCTTGGTAGTCAGCCTCAGGAAGATCTTGGTTGCCAGTTTTAGGAATGTAATCTAACAATTTTTAGCAAGGCAGAGGGAATGGGGGAGAAAGACGGGGCCTTCCAGACCATGTTCAACATACTTGAGCTGTCCAGAGCCCGTTTAGTGTGAGTTGATGGACTCTGTGCTATGACAGCATGGCTCTTGCTGTGGGTAGGAAGATGTGCAACTATGCTGAGCCAAGCCACCAGGGTTAGAAGCCTCTGTGGGAGGAATCCCATGATGGCAGTATTCATCTATGTGGCATGGGGTGGCAAACCTGCTTGTTGAGTGGGGTCTACCCTGTGAATACAGAGACGCCCTGAAAAGTTAAAGGTTTACAGTGGTTCTCAACCTTCCTAATGCTGCAATTCATTATTTCTCATGATGTGGTGACCCCCAACCATAAGATTATTTTGTTGCTACTGTAATTTTGTTATGAATCAAAACGTAAACCTGACATGCAGAATTATCTGATATGCATCCCCAACGAGGTTGCACCCCACAGGCTGAGAGCCTCCAGCCTTTAAGATTAGCGCACAAGGGTCGATTTTCAGCAAGCAGTGGCAGATACCTGGCTTCCGTTGTGTGTAAAAGCATCTGAGGCCGAGTCAGTAGCCGACCAGGAGCTTGTTTATATAAAGGAGCAACTGCAGCAAGGAAGGAAGCTATATGGCAGCATCCTCCCCATCAGCCTCTGACTTGGCAAGGAAGTCATAAGGGGAGGAGATGGAGGTGCTGGCTTGCTGCTTAATGCTAGGGGGCCAGAAGGAAAACAGGACAAGTTAGATCTGTGCTCAAAAGCCCTTCATGGTGCAAGAACTTGGAAACCATGGGAAATGATTCAGAGAGACAACATGGTAAAAACAGAAGACACTGTGGTTCAGACTTTAATAGAAAAAAGTCTACAATCCAGAATGCATATGGGGGGTGGGGTGGGAATTAACAATGGCTCAGTATTGGGTTGATCAGGAACTAGTCAGTGCTTGAACTGCTGGAATCACTGAAGACTTTTTTTTTTCACTGAAGACTTTTAAACAATGATGGAAGAGCCCATCACAGTGTGGCTTGTGAGGCTGTAGTGAGTGCTTGGGATCTGCCCAACTGCTGGGGAGGCAGCAAAATTAATTATTAAGTAGCAACCAAATAATTTTATGGTTGGGGGTCACCATAGCACGAGGAGTTGTAGTAAAGGGTGGCAGTGCTGGGAAGGCTGAGAACCATTGCTTTAAAGCCTGAGGAGCGGTTCACAGAAGACACCATGATAGTACGACCCAAGTGAAGATGATCAGGTGGAAGGAACCTTTCCCCACTCTACTTGCTGATGTTCCACTTCGGCATCTTCTTAGTTGTGAACTACGCTCATCTGACACCTGCTAACAGATGACCACAGACTTTCAGAGTGTTTCATCAGGGTGATTTTGTACATCCATTTGCACCATTTGTTATGGGATGATGTTTGGGATGCTGCCACGTCCTGCACACCCTCTGGAAAGGATTTTGTTATATAAATGACATAATGCTAACCTCAGTATAAGTTCAGAAACCCCCTGGAGTTACAACCAGCTAGGTGGTACTTCCAGCAACTTTATATCCTCTGGCAGCTGGGCCAGTGAAAGGAAAACAACAGCCAAAAGGTTCCTGGTGGGCAGAAGAGGACATCCCAGCAGCTCTAAGGTTAGACTGAAAATCCCAGCGCCAGGGATGGGTGGCCTCCCTGTGCCGTTGGCCAGGGAGGCCCAAGGCCCCACAACTCATAAAGGCAATTGCTACTGCTGTTGTCCAAACTGGCAAGACCCTGTCTGCAGACATATGTGCATGCTCTGGCTGCAGGACCGAACTGGAAACTCCCACCCTGCTGGCTGGCTGCTGGCGGAGAACTGTCACTCACATTCCTACGGACCCCGTGTGCTAAAATGCCAACATGGCAGCAGGAAGTACCTGCCGATGCAATAGTGGCTTGTCTATCACAGGTGAGACCAACAGTCTTTCAGGGAAGGCCTGCTCCACGAGAGTTCATGCCTGGCAACGGCAGCCAGAACAAAACCTGATCACTCAGGAGGTCACAGACGTTATCTCTGCTTTGCTCTGTCATGGGCTCCCTATCTGGCGTGAGTAGATTTATGTTGCATCTTCCCAGGAAAAGTTTTGTGACACAGCTTTATCTTATGTGCTGTGTTCTAGAATTGTCTTATTTTCTTATATGAGTAACTTTAGTGAAATATGTGCATATTATGCAAGACCTTTATTCTTTGGACTATATAAAAATAAATAAAACAGTTCAATGTTTGGGAGTATCACAAATACAAGTAGCACTGCTATCACCATCCTAAATAACTGGAGTAAATTAGTTTGTTCCTCTATCTTCTAATTATAATGGCGAAGTTAGACTGGAATTAAGCTGGACTGAGACATCACTGTTGGGGTGAACACATGAAGAGAACTGTTCCAAAGGAAGCTGAGTTGGGAGTCTACTGCATTCTGCACTCAGGCACATCTTTTCCTGACAAGGGCTGGCGAAGTTCTGCCTTAGGGTCCACATTCTCTTCTTCTGCAGCTGGTTCCTCTGAGAAAGAAAACAACAAATTAACCCTATTCAAATACACCGGACAGCAGAAAGAACAGCGCAGCAGTCAGTTAAGGAAAGAAAGGAGGGAGATTGGTAAAGTAGGTACATCTCCCCGCCAGAGCTCTGCGCCCATTCTGTCACATGGTGAACTGTTGGGAAACTACACTCTGCATGAAACTATGGAGGGGTAAGGCATGTCCAGTCAGTTAACTTGAGGCTCAAAGGTTCAAATATGACCCAAGCCTGATTATCCTTTATTCTGTTTTTAGGGGAACAAAGTGTGTTCTCATTCTAGAGGAGTGCTTCGTAGTACTAGAAGCTGCTTGGCAAGCTGCCCAGGAAGAGGCACATTTGGAGTCCCAGGCAGCCGTGAAACCAGGGACCACAGTGACTGCAACTGTAACAGCCACCGTGGCTAATCAGTGGCACTTTTCTTTTGGTGCTAATCTGATTGGAGATAAGGCCTGCCAACAGAAGAGAAAGCATTCCTGGTACTTTAAGCCTCGATGGCTGGAGAGATCACAGACTCAGTAGGAGAATCTACTACTACCACTTTCCTAAACCAGTAACACCTAACTGTATTTTAAATACTTATTTTTAAATACCCACAGGTTAGGGGAGGTCTCACTCCTCATGAAGTTCCCCCCTACACAACACAATGAGAACACTGGTCAAATGCAGGGAGCAACTGACTGTGGGGTACCCAGCCTCATGTGAGGCATCTACAGCACAACCCCTACACCTACGGCTCAGGCACAAGAAGAGATGGAAAGAGTATAAGAGCGAGAGGACCAAAGAGTAAGTGTGAGATTGCTTCTTATAATAGGGAGGTACGCCCATGAAATCTCAACAACACGGCCTTCTAAACAAGACCCGAACAATCCCAACAATAGCAAAGCAGGTGGGGCACTCTCAAAGGGCTCCACCCCTGGATGAAGAGCTACAGCCAATTAATAACTTCTCAGAGAGGGAGAATGAATCTTCGGCAGAAAAGAGCTTCCTGACTGACGCTCCAAGTCCTCAGCCCTAGCAACATACATGCAGGAAAGGTGAATGGACTCAACAGGTTGTATCCCTATGTTTAGTCCTTATGTTACATTTAACAGCCACTAAAGAAGGGGCTGTGGATTATTTGCTTTTATTTTACACATATGAATGTTTGCCTACATGTATGTGTGTGCACCATACTCATGCTGGTGCCAGAAGAGGAAATCTGATCCCTGGAGTTAGACTTACACAGTAGTGAGCGGCCATGTGTGTGCTGCAAGTAGCAAGCGCTCATACATAACTGCTGAACTACCTCTCAGGTTCCGAGAGCTTTAAAATACTAGACTGTTTGGGAAACAGCTGTAGGATGGGAATAGGATAGAGCTGCAATCCCAGCTTTCTGGAGGCAGAGGTACTGCAAATTAAGAGACCAGCCTGGGTACATAGTAAAACTGTTTCAAAACCAAAACACCCAAACTTCTAACCCCCAAACCAATACCACCCCTCAACAACAAAACAAGGAACAGCAAGATATGACTGTGTGCGCTGCTCTGAGCAGTGGGCCTCTCATCCACCCGCGTTTGGTTTGAGGTTTGTCCACTGTGTGCTAACCCTCCATCAGCAGCGTCTCGGGCGGGTGGATGGAGTATCACAGCAGGGCAGAGCCTGCAGCCGGGCTAACATGGAGGCATCATTTACTGTATGCATAGAAAATTAGTACCTAGGATTTTATGATCTCTAGGATCTCGGTTCTCTGGAGGTCCTGGCATTGGTCTCTCACAGATAAAGGTAGACTACAATAATACACATATCACACAACATGTAGCTGTGTTTGAAAACGTGAGTGCAGACTTAAGTGGGTGGAGAGTCAGACGTGGTACTTCTGTGTGGAAATGATTCTCCCTCTCCTGAGGGCAAGTGGAGGACTGAGGTGTCCTGCAGAGATGAGGGAACACAGTGAGCTGTAAGTGCGAACAATGTAGGTGTGACCATGGGAACACATTTCTGACAGGGAGCTTCTGAGAGGCACTGACCGACTCCCAGGCTCAGCAGACGAAGCCAAACATACATGGATCCCATCTGTTCCCCCACCGACCCCTGGCAACCTGGCTGTTACCTACCGGGGCACAGCCCTAAAACGGAGTTATCAAAATAGCGGATCGGGGGAGGTGCTGGGAGAGACTTGGGCCGGTTATCAAGAAACCAAGATTTTGGTGAGTCTTTTGGCACAGGATCCTGGTAATTCTGTTCCCTGCACCGAGACAGTGTGCTTGTTTTCCTCTTAGCATCTGCCCCAATCACGTTAGGAGACTTTGGAGAATCCACATGAGCTGCGACTATGAAAGAGTCTCTTTTAAGAGTTCTTTCCTTCCAGGTGTTAACTTCCGTGGAGAGCTGAGAGTTTTCACTTGAATGGAAACAGAAAGAGAACAGATAACTCAATTCTTCATGGAAAAAAGAACCCTAGCCTACTAAAACACATAACAAGAAACTTAGCACTTTATTATATTTGCATTTTAATTTCACCCTAACATTTTCTGTTTGGACTACTTCCATGGTTCAGAAAAGGAGCTATATAAATTGAATAATTAAAGTAAAAAAATTTGCTTATAGGATTTTGAAAACAATTAAAAATAAACTCAAAGTTTAACCTCAGATTAAGTGGTTTGAGCTGCTGTAGTCATTTGATAAATTAGGTTTACAGAATGTTTATTGAAACTTTACAAAAGTATATTTTCATCTATAATACTTTCACTTTCCTGGTCACTATTTCTCCATTTCCCTGAATCTATCTATACATGATCAGATTCCTCTTTCAAAATGTAATTTACGTTTTCCATACCCTGCTTTTTGTTTTTGGTCTATTGGACAGGGTCTCTTAGACTTCTGGTGGCCTTGACCTCATGATTTTCCTATCTCCAGCTCCTGAGTTCTGGGATTACAGCTATACACTACAATATCTGGCCCTCTGTTCTCCCTTACTGTCACTCTCTGTAAAAGATTATTTAGGACTGGAGAGATGGCTCAGAGGTTAAGAACAACCAGTGTTGTTCTTACAAAGGTCCTGAGTTCAATTCCCAGCAACCACATGGTGGCTCACAACCGTCTACAGTGAGATCTGGTGCCCTCTTCTGGTGTGTATGGCAGAACGCTTTATAAATAAATCTTAAAAACAACAACAACAACAAAAGATTATTTAGCTGTTAAGTTATTTGACCTGGGTATTTTGTTCATTTACTCCTTTCTGCAGTGCTGGGGAATGGAGTTTTAGGGCCTTGTGCATTGTAGGCAAGCATTCTACTATGGAGCTATCCTGCTAGCTCTTTACACTTAACATGTAATTTTCTTCCGCTGTACCATTAGTACAGTGTTTGGCACAAAGTTCTACTCTTTTGTGGTATTACAAGCCAGATGATCCAATTCTGTACACGTGTCTATCAACAGGATATAATAATGGACTTGGGGTGCTCTGGGCACTGCAGCTTCACTGCCTGCTTACGGACTTGTAGCCAGTGTATTTTCAATGTTCATTTCCTGGTTCTTGGCCTAGTTAAAAATAGGCCAGAACAGCTGGGAAGATGGCTCAGTGGGTAAAGAACTCAGGTAAACAGCTGCATGTGCAGTACATGCTGTACCTCAGCTGAGGAGGTGGAGGCCCACAGTGCTTGGGGCTCGCTGGCCAGCCAGGTCAGCTGATCAGTGAGCCCCACGTTCAATCAGAGCCAGTCTCAAAAACAAGCTGGACAGGTGACTGAGGAAGACACTGACCTCTGGTCCCCACACTCACAAGCTTGCACAGTTAATGGATAATAAACGTGAAACAGAGCCAGTATGTTCCCATTTCTTCAAAATACACACTTATTACACAATCTCTAAAAACTGCATTCCCCCAAACTGCAGAACATATGAAGTAGCCATAAATACAGGATCTGTCATGGAAGCAGAACTTGCCCTTTTTGCTTATTTGGGTTCTTCTTTTGCTTGATTTCTTTGAGACAAGTTCTCTCTATAATATAGCCCTGGCTGTCCAGGACCTTACTATGAACTTACCATTCAAGGCTGACTTTGCACTCTTGAGCGCCGGGATAAAAGGCATGTGCTGCCATGCCTGGGTTTAGAACTTACCTTAAAAGTTGATTCTTTTGCTTTATTAGCTGCTCATTTTGCTTCTTTAACTTAGAAATTTCATTTTCCAGCCTCCGATATTCGCTTTTTAAAATAAGAGCTTTTGTGCTTTGTACGATGCCGCTGCCCCCTCCACAGGTTAAAGGTTTACTCAAAGGCTGAGAGTCACGTTCTGCTATGACTGCAGGAGGGAAACACACAGACACGCACATACACATAGGCTGATAATCTGTTTTAAGCAGAATAAAAAAAACAATAGGGAGTTTTCTGTGTTGCCCAGGCTGGCACTGAACTGGTACTGATCTTCCTGTATCAGCCTCCCAAGTGCAGGAGTTATGGGCATATGCCACCATGTCTAGCCAGGCAGATAATCTTAGCCAGCTCAAATAAGAGAGATATTAAAATAAAAGAGAAATAAAAATTGTAACAGTCTCTATAAAAAACATGTCTTGGAAGGCATCTCTGATTTTTTTCTTTCTGTCACCCTCTCAGTCTACTTGACCATCTGGTCATCAGGTCTCCATTTCTTTACACTCTTCCTCCAACAGCTCTATCTTCCATCCTCACCGTATCAACAGCAGTGATTTAAATCAGAGCCATCTGAGATGATCGAAGCTCTAATCACTTGTGGGGCTTGTCACCTACTACCTTACAGCATGCCACGAAGACTCTGCCCCAAGTCACTCAGTACATTGCAAGTGCTTAACATGTACTAACATATGTGTGAACTAAACATACCTTCAAATGAGATTAACCTGTGTCAGCATTGTAGAAAAAACTGTTTAAAAATAGAGTTGTCATTTATTTGAACAACCCATAAGGTCACCAGCAGTTCATTAAAGGCACAGAGTACATGTGAGATTAGTGATGTCCACTTTTAGCATTCAGGTACAATATAGCTCAGGCATCTCTGAAACCAGAACTGGCCCAGTATCCCAGTGGATTAGAGATGAATATCTCATTAAATACAAAAAAGGTCTTGACAAAAATCCAATCTCTATCATGATAAAAGTCCTAGACAGACTAGGATAGAAGGGATATATCCCAGTATAGCAAAGAGTCTACAGCAAACCCACAGCCATAGTCTGGATAAATAGAGAAAAACTCCAGGCACGATTACTGAAACCAGGAACAAGACAAGGATGCCCATTCTTTCCCCTCCTGTTCAATATAGTGATCCAGGTCTTACTGAGAGGAATAAGACAACTAAAGGAGATCAAGGGGATACAACTAGAAAAAGAAAAAGTCAAAATACTCTTATTTGAATATGATATGATTTGCTACATAAACAATCTTAAAAATTCCACTAGGGAACTTCTATAGCTGATAAACACTCTTAACAAAGTATCAGGATACAAAATCATCATACAAAAATCAGTAGACTTGGAATAATTCTGACCAAGCAAGCGAGAGTCTTATACAATAAAAACTTTTTAGAAGATGACATTGAAGATGACATCAGAAGATGGAATGATCTCCCATGTTCATGGATCGGTAGGATTACTATTTTGAAAAAGGCCATCCCACCACAATCATTCTACACATTCAATGAATCTCCTTCAAAAGTCAAACATAATTCTTCACAGAAACTGAAAAAATAATCTTAAATGTCATATGGAAACATAAAGAACCCAAGATAGCTAAATAAAACAATCTTGAATAATAAAAGAACTGCCGGAGTTATCACCATCCAGATTTCAAAGTATAGCACAGAGCCTACCAGCAATAAAAACAGCGTGATGGTGTAAAACCGGCATGAGCACTGGAACTGAAGACCAGTATAGAAGCCCACAACCTAGGGACACCTGATTTTTGACAAAGAAGCAGAAAACAAAACACACACAGTAAAGAAAAGGCAGCATCGTTAACAAATGGTGCTAGCCAAACTGGAGGGCTGCACGTATAAGAGTGAAAATAGATCTGTATCTGTCACCCTGGTCACCCTACACAAAAATCAACCCGAGTGGATCAAAGACCTCCACATACCCTGAATGTGATACAAGAGAAAGTAGGGAATAGGCTTTCACTGGAAAAGACTTTCTGAATAGGCCCCCTCATAGCAGAAGCATAAAGACCAATAATTAATAACTGGGACTGTAGAAAGTTAAAAATCTTGTGTACAGCAAAGGACACTGTCATTCTAGTAGAATGGCAAGTTATCACTGGGAAAAAAAATAAAACTTTACCAATTGTACACCTGACAGAGAGTATCTAGAATATAAAAAGAACTAAAAAAAACCAAACCAAAAAACCTCCCCCTACAGAGCAAAACAAAAACTGATCAAGAAGATAAATGACTCAATTAAAAAATGGGGTGTGGGGACTAGAGAGATGGGCAGTTAAGAGCATTGGCTGCTCCTCTAGAGGACCTGGGTTCAATCCCCACCACCCACATGGCAGATCACAACTGTCTGTAACTCCAGTTCCAGGGGAACTGACACCCTCATACAGAAATACATGCAGGCATAACACCCACGTACATTAAAAGAAAAAGAAGGAAGGTACAGAACTAAACAGAGAGTTCTCAAAAGATGAAATACAACAGCCCAAGAAACAATTAAAGCAGTGTTTTTCAACCTTCTTAATGCTGCTACCCTTTAATACAGTTTCTCATATTGCGGTGAGAATCAATTACTTTTTTGGTTACTTCATAACCGTAATTTTGCTACTGTTATGAATCGTAATGTAAACATGCAGGATAACTGATATGTGACCCTGTGAGGATCATGTCCCACAAATTGAGAACCACTGACTTAAAGAAATATTTAAATATTTAAATTCTTAGCTAGTGGAGAAATGCAAAAGGAAAGCACTTTGAGATTCCATCTTACACCTTTTTCTTCCTGCTGTGTCGCCTCACCCAGCCTTTATTTGAGGGTTTGTGCCTGGTCTTATTGCATCTTGTTACGTGGTATTTGGTTGATATCCCTTGGAGGCCTGCTCTTTTCTAAGGGGAGATGGAGGAGAGGATCTGGGGGAAGTGGTGATAGGGAACTGGGAAGCATGGAGGGAGGGAAAGACTGCTGTTGGGATATACTGTGTCACCGTCACCATCGTTCTTCAGCTTACCTGAGGTGTCCTGGGCCTGTTGGTGTCTTCTAAGATTCTCTCTCAGCAGTCTTATCATTTCTTTTTGATGTTCAACAGTGGCTTTTGTAGAAAGAATTCTAACAAGAATAAAATAATAAAAATATGTAAATGTCCAAGTGATTTTATGTGAAAGAGTAAATAGAACTATTGCAGAAAATGTTCTGATTTGATATGCCACACTGAAGTAACACCCCTATACTCTAACGGAGCAGCCCCTGGAATACAGCCTAGCTCTCATGCCTACAACCAAATGCAGGTACTCTGTTCAGTCGTAGGAACAGTCAGCTTTATTTTTGAGAAACTAATCATTTAAAACTTCTGGCAACCTGATAGGTCTTAGTTATACACTGAAAAAAATAATTTTTGAAGCCACTAAAAACTGTTACCACAGGGTGATATAAAGCACCAGAGCATGAAAAGAAACAAACCAAACCAAAACAGCAACAACAAAAACAAAACAAAACCCTTGGAAAGCAAATTCTTACTGTAGTTCTGATTTATGGCAAAGAGCAAAGGTCAAATTCAGCAGTGCTTCCCAGGAGAAAGAGGTATTTTCTGAATTGTCAGCCAGCAATTCAAGCATTAATCAGCAATGGTATTAAAAATGCTGTCTCAAAAGTTATACTGTTCTTAAAAACTATGAAAATAGTGCTGGGTATCGTGACACAGGCATTTAAGTCCAGCACTTGGGAGGCAGAGGCAGGCAGATCTTTGAGTTTGAGACTATCCTGGTCTACAAAGTGAGTTCCAGGACAGCCAGGCCTATTCAGAGAAACTCTGCCTCAAAAACCATGAAAATAAATGCTGATTGTATTTTATCAGTAAAACTGACCCTTCTGATTAAGAATATAACACTGGTCTCATCGAAACCATAAGCTCAAATCAATGCCAGGCTGGTGACACAGCCTGAGGACTCACAGGTTGCTACTTTCTAGGCAGAGTTATATGGCATTCATGACAAGAAAGAAATTCTAAGGAGGTAGGGCACATCTTGGGACATGCTCTTTAATAAGCCTCCCTCTTACTCAACACAAGGACTGGATGAGGCTAACAATCTAAGGTGATGGGCAGACTTCCGATTCCGTTCCTCTGACTGTTCAATGCTCTTTTATTATGCTCTACACAGCAAGAACTTCTGGCACGTGTAACAGGACACAGGTAAGTTAGTAAACAGAGGACATGCTGTGGAGTCCTAAGTAACAGAAGAAAACACAAAATCTTCACACCAAAACACAATAGGGAGAAGAACGGGAGTGAACAGAACCTTA
This sequence comes from Pachyuromys duprasi, assembly GCA_028658305.1. Taxonomy (NCBI): domain Eukaryota; kingdom Metazoa; phylum Chordata; class Mammalia; order Rodentia; family Muridae; genus Pachyuromys; species Pachyuromys duprasi. The sequence goes on from CM053744.1 coordinate 63,611,461, forward strand.
GTCAAATACCTGTGCACACACAGGAAAGCAACGGCTCTCAACAGTAGGATGACAGGCCACTTTAAGGTTTTATTCATATGTTATCAAGGAAGAAAATTCAAAGACACCCTGCTAAATGATGAGAGCTGTGCTCACTGTTTTTCAGTACTGGGAATAGAAACCAGGGCCTTGTTAATTCCAGGCAAGCTCCCTACCACTAGGTGTATACCACAGCCAGTACTGTGCTTACTTCTTAATAAGCTGCATATGCAATCACAATTAAATGAGCTGAAAACCTGTGGGTGCATACATATTTCTAAAAAGCTAAATATTTTTACAAATTGCTTTCTTGAAAGTAAACAAATGCAAAGATATTTGTGTAGTTTATAAAGAAATGCTATGCGATAAAGACACGTTCTAGGAAGGTGAAGACAAACATACTCCTTTTCAAATTCCTTGGCATTTTCCTTCTTTTCTAGGTCAATTTTCACCAGTTGCATTTTGAGATCCTCAATTTCTTCTTTATAGGGCGCAACTCCTAAAGCAACTTTGTTCTTTCATAGAAAAAAAGTAAAGAAAAATAATGATTAGTTTTGATTTTGCCAGCTCTGTTCTGTTGACTTTGCTATAGCAGAGTGTCTAAAAATTGTCTATAACTTCTGACACATGAATGACAAAGGCATTAACTTTAATTGAATAATATCCCAATATTTAACGTGAAGTATATCTGAAGCTACATGTAAGCAAATATTTTTTTCTTTCTTCAAAAAACAAACACTTTTTCTCAGTGAAAAATGTGATATACTTTACCAAATGAAACAGAAAGGTTGAAAAATAATGAAATGAGGGCTGGCGCGTGGCTCAGTGGTTAAAAGCACTGGCTGCTCTCACAGATGACCCTGGATTAACTTCCAGTACCCAAATGACAATCTTGAGTGCCAGCAGGCACAGACATACATGTAAGCAAACGCACTCATACGCATAAAAATTAAACAAACAAAAGAAATGAGCAAACAAAGGAAAACCAAAGAGCAGCATGGTGGCCGGGGCAGACAGGAACCCAAGCAGCACAACCCCGGAGTTATTTTTGTATCGGGGCAGTTCAGTGAAACTACTGACTCAGAGTACAAATAGCCTTACATGTCTGCAAAGATATGTATCTTCAAAGAAAACCATGCCTGCACTTAAGTGTTTTCTAAACTTCCTTTTTTGTATGTGAATATACATGTGCCATGGCTTGCAGTGGAGGTCAGAGGACAGCTCCAGAGTCAACTCTCTTTGTGCCATGTGGAATCTGGGACTACACTCAGGCCTGGTGGCCAAGCATCCCTACCCAATGAGCCATTCTGCAGCTCAACTATTTTTAGAGTTTTATTTAAGCTTACAGAAAAACTGAAAGTACAAGAAAATTCTCACAGTACATTGTCTACAAGTGAACTAATATTGGCATCTTACTTTATTTTGGAGATAGGGTCTCACTGTGTAGCCCTGGATCACCTGGACAATATGGCTTCCCTCACAGAGCTCGGCTGGCCTGGCATTTTTAAGGTGTGCACTACCACACCTGCCCTAATAGGGATACCTGTAGTTGACTACTATGAACTAAGGCGCACAGGTTACATTGGGTTTGTTTAGATCCCCACATTCTACTTACTCATCTTTCTCTCCCTCCCCATTAATGGCAAATGCTAATCTTTTACTGTTTGCCTAGTTTTGTCTTCTGAGATTTTTCTACGAGGGTAGGAAGGCTTTTCAGATGGCTTTTAGATGGGCCCTGTCTTTTCATGACTTGTTAGGTCTCCCCCGACATTCCCCAGTTTTTAAAAGACAGGATCTTTCATATTTTTGGTGAGCTTTGTTCCCAGGTTTGTGGGTGGCTACTGTGAACAGGTTCATAGAGGAAGGAAACGGATTTGTGTTACTTTTGTCTATCCTGCCACTTTGCTGAAGGTTCTATCTACCCACCCACCCACCCACCCACCCTCCCACCCACCCACCC